>VDFB02000008.1:139418581-139646603 GCA_007258455.2 Sequoia sempervirens
TAATATGTACATACATGTATACATACATACATACATACATACATGTGTGTATGTATGTATGTATGTATGTATGTATGTACAGTGTTCTACTAAATATGTATATACATACATACATACACACATACACACATACATACACATACACACATACAAGCATACATACATACACACACATGCACACACATACACACATACACACATAGATACACACATACATACATACACACATACACACATACATAAATACACACACACTCACAAACATACATACATACATACATACATACACACTCACACACATACATACATACATACATACATACATACATACATACATACACGCACATACACATATACACACACACACACACATACATACACACATACATACACACATACATACACACAAACATACATACATACATACACACATACACACATACATAAATACATACACACACATACACACATACATACATAAATACATACACACACATACATACATACACACATACATACATACACACATACACACACACATACATACATACACACACATATACACACACTCACACACACATACAGACATACATACATATGTATGTGTGTGTGTGTGTGTATGTATGTATGTGTATGTATGTATTACACACATAAGAGAGATATTAACACATACACACATACATATGTGCTGTGTGGTGTGTGTGTGTATGTATGTATGTGTACATATGTACCTATGTATGTGTCTATGATGTATGTATGTACATATGTACCTATGTATGTAGGTATCGTGACGTATGCACGCATGCAACGCATGTATACATTGCATGCAGGCGTACGTACGTAACATGCATAAAAATGCATCGCATCGCATGCATGTAATGTACAACGTCATTCCAGATAACGCGTGATGCACGCATCGCGATGGCTGCATATATACACACGTACCGTGATGTGCATGTATGTATGCACGATGTTCCGCATCGTGTAATGTATATACACGTTTCCAGGTGCGTGCGCATTGTCTTAATATTGGGACAAAATATTCCATGTCAGACTTGGTTGTCATAATCTGTCCCTCGATTCATTCAACAAGTAGTATGGCAACTATTTAGTCATTAAATAAAAAGGACATTGATTAATATAAGAAATTTTTTAAAAGTTAGCGGCAAATTTGAAATAGAAGAAAATTAATAACAACAATGATTAAGTGGTATAAGGCAGTGATTAATAACAAAAGGCAATGATCAAGGCAACACACAAGTTAAGATTCGAAAGGCAGTGACCCCTTTTGATAAAAGATATTTGAATTAAATTTTGTTAAGGATTTAGACCAACGATTAAGGAATGGTTGTGACCCTTCCAAAAGGGCAGTAATAACAAAGGGATGTGACCCCAAGAAATGAAAGGTATGAGATATATCAGTAAGATTAATGCATTCGACAAGGCACCAATGGAAAAGTTGGGAAAAGAACAACAGATTGGAAACAAGGAATAAGAATTTGAAATTATAAATCTATTAGATTAAATTTTAGTAGCAGAATTATATTTGAGAAGTAAGTTTAAATATAATTAGAAATATATATATTTATATATAAAATATATATCTATACATATATATTCATGCAAAAGTAATTATTGAAATTAATTAGGAATATTTATATATTTCCATTCACGTTATATATTACTATGCAATAATGATGCTTGTAGCAATTGTTAATCCTTATTAGTAATTATTCATCTAACCTAATCTATTTGTTTCTCTTTAAGCAATATCTTATGTATATTAAAACAGATCGAAGCATCTTTAGAAATATATATATGCATTCAGGGCAACAAAAATTACAAATACAATCTGTAATTTGTATGAATGGAATATATATGCATTCAATATATATATAATGAGGCATATAAATATATATCCATATAAATAGACAATTGTTAATGGTTAATATGCAATAAGTAAAGAGATGTTATGCTTAAATTGGTAGATAAGTAAATAGTGAGTTTATTTATATTATTATTATTAACATCATCCTTTTCCTTAAGAAATCACATGTAAGGTTGGCAAGGAAACATGTTAGGGAAGGTGGTATAGGTTCTCTCATTAAGTATGCCAACCCTAAGCTGGATGGATTGTCTTGGTGGGATGTTTTGTCCACTTGGGGCCAAGGGGGGTATGATCCCGTCCTTGGGCTTAATTGGGATGAATACTATATAGGTTCTCACATTGTAAGTACATCAACCCTAAGTTGAATGGGATTGTCTTGGTGGGATGCTCCATCCACTTGGGGCCAAGGGGGGTATGATGCCACCCTCGGGCTTACTTTTGATGTACAGTTTTTCAAGCACCCTATCATGCATTTCTCTCCCTTCTCTACCATGATTGGTTATTGAAAAGAGTCTATAGATTGGATTCAAGTCTAAGTTGTTATCCATTATTTCACAAATGTTAATAGTTCAATTATTCTTAAGTTTAATGTTTATTATATAATTTACTATGGAATGTTATTTGACAATTTTATGTTTAGTGTCTCTTAAGGAAAATTTAGGCATACTCCTAGTAGGGGACATTACAAATAAGATATTTAACATGTGAAAGAAGACATTCTCTTCTTTATGCCATTCATTTAAAGTTTCTTATTCACTTACGACATGGTAGACATGTGAATGTGCCAAGTTTTCTTTGTCATATGTTACAAAAATTGACAATTGGATTTAGAAAGGGAAAGTCTTCATCATTGTCTCACCATTGTTTAATTTAAGTGTTGGTTAAAAGAGGCCTCAACATTGAGCTCCCAAACTTGTCCTATGATGAATTTTTGGTTTTGGAGGATGCCAAACATAGAAATAATGATGTACCTCAAGCCCCATGGCAAAGAACAAGATGGACTACAAGGAGTAGATTATGAACTCCACAAGGGAAAACAAGGGAACATGTAACCTCTTCAGTGCATGTAGCTTCCTCCTATGTTGTCTCTCTCTCACCATAGAGAGCTTCCCCATCTCCAACTTAGGAGAATTCTCTTGAGAAGGTGTTCATAAAATGTGTCTCAACAACCTATAGTTGCATGGCTACATGTAGCAAAAAGGAAACAACTAGCTCCTTCATACCAAAAGACTACTAAAAATCAGGGGGTCCCATTGAAACACCCCAGGGGATCACATTGCCTAAATAGAAAGGACCAATCTCAACAACTTCTAAGAAGTTGAATATGGTTTTTATTGATTCATAATTAGGTTTTGAGAGTGAGGAGTTGCTATTTACAAAATACCCAAACCCACCCCCTGGTTGTCTAGATTGGAGCGACAATGAGGATTTTGTTGAAGCACTACAATTTGCTTTACAAAGAAAAGAGGAATTGGAGTTGCAACTCCAATTATTTTAGTAGCAATCAAGAGGGGGATTAGATTAGCTCACATAGTCGACAATAATAGAGATGGGTGTAGCAAAAGGAAGTCATGTAAAGCAAAGAGGATACTAAACACCAGCTACCTCGAGGTTATCCTAGCTAGCCATTGCATTGCGGTTGTGGAAACAAGTTGAGTAGGGAAGGCTCAAGGAGTTAATTAAAGAAAATTGAAAAAATAAAACAAAATTTTGATGAGGAAATTAACAAAAAGGACATAGAAATCTCGAGGTTGAAAAGGAAGGTGGAGTAATTGGTCACCTTGACACCTTAGATGGTGAGTTGTAGACCCATGGCGAGGGTCTATGCTTTATTTTTAAGTATATTTTAAAACTCATTTCATGTAGATATACTATGATCTTCCATCCTTAATGGCAATGCCTTGCCAAATTTTCTCCTTTTTTCAAGATTTCACTACTCAAATGAGGTGTCAGTTGTGTGAGTTTTATCTACATGAGAATGCCTTGTTGCATGAAACCACATGGAACCCACTTCTATACGTGGGAGATCTTCAGTTGAATGCATTGGCCTTGTTCATTCAAAATGAGCGAAATAAAGGGCAACATATGCAAGAATATAGGGAGAGGGAGAAGCTAGCATTACTCAAGATAAGAGCAAAGACAAAGGACCTTGCAGAATGTCAATGTTTTGAAGCATTATTCATTGATATTTATGAAGACCAATAATTAATTATGTCAACCCTTTTGGTTGATAAAGTGGGGATGGGGGTTTGACATGGCATTGGATGATGAAGAGCCAATTAATTGTAGAAATGTGAACATTGACAAGTGATTGAGTTAGATTTTATTACATTTGTACTTAATGTTATTGTTCACTAGGGACAACTTACCTATAGACATAAGTGTTATCATTTTTTTTGGTTGTGCCAAAGGTATCCCTGCGACCCAACCCAACACCCAACCAACCTTGCCTTGGTCTTACTTTTTTCCAAGTTGGGGCTTGAGAGGGGCGAGTTGAGGCGAGACTAATCCTCTTGGGATACACACAACCGCCCGCTAGCCATATGCATGGTAATACTAGACCTTAGGGTTGAATCCAAAACCTTGGGGAGCAAACCTAAGACTTGAGCCAACTCTGCTACTCGTGCAGGCGACATAAGTGTTAACCCTTTAAGGCTATTTTTGCCTAATGATGAAATAGGTGTTATCATTAGGCACAAATAGCCTTAAAAGGTTAACACTTTATCTTAGGCAATTTAACCAATGTTGTTGGATCTTGCTTAAATTTTCTTTGTTATTGATGCTCCACAAGAATATCAAACACAATAAAAGGTCTTGGTGTTAGTAAAACAAATGTCATTGATGCTTCGCATGAATATCAAACAAAATAAAAGGTCTTTGTGGGAACAAAATTGATTGTTCGACCTAAAGAAAATTGACATTCACTAACTTGTTTTCATAGAGATTTCAAATACTTTATCAAATATTTATTCATCCACTATGAATTTCAAAAATTATTATCTAGGTGATAAAAATGAGATAACTTGATTTTTTTTTAAGAAATTGCAAATAGTTGTTAATCCTATGCACTATAAACCACAAAATGTATAATTCTATAATGCTATATTTTGTATTTATATAAGACATCCAATTTAAACAATAGATGTATCAATAAGCTACACCCTTCTTCATGCCTTAAACAATATCCCATAGGAGATTTACTAAACCTAAGCACAAGGGGATTACTTCATAATGAGTTGCTTATCATGATTAAATAAAATCATTCATCCAAATAAAAGAGTACTCTAGGCAACATGTCATCATCATATTTATCTAGGCTTTAACAAGTTCACAAACATTCCTATGCCATTTACCTTGCCCGTTGTCTCAATGCCTAACAAGGTGCAATAACCTTGGCCCAATATTGATATACATGTCAACACTTTTCTTACCTAAAACAAAAGGATAATATACTTAGACCCCGTTGGTCGAGAAATGGAATTGAACAAATAAGGACCAATCAAATGCTTACACAATGTTGACTAGGCTAGATTTTTGTCATGTGTGTAAACTTTAGGTATCATCCCACACTTAGGGTTGTATACAATTATTATTTTTCAAAAGCCATTGGGTATCATCATTGCATTTGGTTCAGCCCAAAAAACGAGTTGCCACCAACACTTCATGCCTCACTCGATGTCCCACTAATAGTCTCGCCTTAATATTTTTATTTAAAATATGATTTATATGCAATCAACTTCTTGCATCCATTTGGTTTTCATGTTTGACCTTAGAATGTCATTGGCCCATTGCATTACTCAGATGTTGTATTTGGTTAAACATTGATATTCTTATTTGAAATATGATTTATATGCAATCTAAATGATCTTAATATTTTTTTGGTAATCATAAATCTTGTTATCTCTAATGTTATATCCAACATAGAATCACCTAATAGTTGAACATAAAATATTATTTATTGTTATAAAAAAAATATATTCTTATTTAAAATATACCTCACATTCAACTTCATATGATAATAAAACCTTTAGATAACCTTTTACATTTGTCATAAGTCAATATATAAGATTACTCTAATAATACAATACCAACTCAATAATTGTACACATCAAAATAGGGGAGAGGACCTAGTAGCCGTGCACCCTAACTTCATGCTTCTAATTATCCTACATGGAAATTTCAAATCACTCCCAATTTTTTACAATAGCTTACTTGGCAAGTCCCCTGCTTATAGCTAAGGTTCTAGGGCCACATCATCAAATATGATGCCACATCAGCATGTTCTTTTATCAAGGTGTCTAAAACGGCCCCAAATAATAGTGAGACCAATATTTGTGCATTACATCATGGGTAGTTGAGTGTGGATGTGGCATCACATGATTGATTGCTTTTTAGATCAAAAGAATACATTTTGTTTAATTATGGGCAGTCAAATCACAACTATTGGACATTATATAAACAACTACTAGGTATTATAATCACTATTGGACCCTGACTATTGGCCACTCTCCCCCAATATTTGATCACACAACAATAATATTTATATTGAATAATTATAATATTTTATAGAATAAAAAATATTTATTACAAGACTAATTCACATAATCATAATCACAAACATTATACCAAGAATAAAACCCTACCCAATTATTATACACGTTATTCTTATTCACCGAGTAAAGTAATTATTAACCATTTCTTATTGTAAATGATTAAAGATAATACCTGCCTTACAACGCGCCTAACAAAGGCCGCAAGTACCATCATAGATATATAAAGAAACAAATTTCTTTGCAAATAAAAACCAAGAATTACTAAATACCATATGGTAATTTTCCACAAAGAACAAATAGTGTAGTCCACTCGATTTAGTAAGAGTACAGTAACGTTATCAGAAACCGATTGGTAGAATCTTCTAACTTTTTATAAAATCCAAACAAATAAAACAGACACAAAAATCATTTAATATTCTCAATTTTAATTAATTAATTAATACTATTAGATAATCATTGTAGAATAAAATCAAATTCCAAACCCTCCTAGATCGTGACACGTGACGTATTTTATAATTAAATATAGAAAAATCCAATCATAGACAACCACCACAATACGCGCACTTGTTTTTGTCTCTGAGTACAAACGCATCATCACCGTCTGTGCAACGCACATGGCTAAAACTCAGATGCCGGCCAAACAAGATAGTCAAACAGATATCATACTGAAATAGACAGATCGCGGAACAATTCAAAAACGTTTATCTTTTCCCATTTAATGTAATAAACTACTATCTTTAATGCATTTACTGAACTAAATACCATGGTTAATGCATTTATTGCATTAATCCGATCCGGCAATCGCCTTCCGTCTGGGGTTCAAATCTCCCGAGGGGGAAATTGATAAATTCCCAGACTACAGACTAAAACTTACTACAGAACATTCACATTCACATATACACACACAGATAACCATTGAAACCCTAGCAGCACTAAAAATTAATCCATTCGTAGCTTTGAGGCGCTCCGGGTGCGAATTCCAGAAGATTGACAGAGATCCCTCTCTGCCTTAAGCTCGTAGGGGGAAACGTCGGTGGCGAGCCACTGCTCCACTGTAAAGAGTTGCTGCTGGCAGGGAATGTGAGGGCCTGTGGATGTGATCTCGACATAGTTGCAATACCAGCCGTGATGAGGACCCTTGCCGTCGGAAGAAAGGACCATTTTGCACACAGGGGACGAAAGACAGGGGCCTCGCCCGCTAAAGATGTCGAGGTTTCCTCTCTCGAAGTAGTTGTAGCCTGGCCCCATTAGACCGCCCCAGCTCTCCAGATTACTCGTGTATATTTCCTCTCCCAGGGAATCGATAAGAGACAAACTGATGTTCGAATCCGTTCCGCCCTTCCATATGCTGCCTGTGCGCACATATACTGTGTAAACGCAGGTTGCCTGAAAAAAAGAAAAAGACATTCAGTATGACATTAATTTACAGGCAGATTTGACAAAAAATGTAATGATTTGCTTAAAACAAGAAAAAGACATTCATTATGACATTAATTTACAGACAGATTTGACCAAAAATGTAAAGATTTGCTTACTACCGAGTCGTCTGCAAAGACGAAAGCCGAGGAAAGTGAGAGAACGAGAAGCAGCAACAGCGAAAGAAACCCTTTGCAGGCCATTACCAGAAGCTAAAGGAGATCTAGTGGATGCCCAGTGAAGATGATGAAGGGTATTTATAGGTGAGGAAGGGTTATCGGGGACTTTTGATATTGTTAGGAAAAAAAAGGTGAGAAATAATTATGGTCTTTTCTGTTTTAATATTAAGCTTTGTCACTGCGATCCAAAAGAACCGCTCCGTATATGCGCCCTTTTGATGCCCGCCTTGTGCTTGTTGCAACTGATTACACTAAATTAAACCTCTTCCCTGTAAAAGGAATGGAAAGGCCTTTTTATAGTTTATAAGGTGGGGCTACTTAGGTTTTTAGGTGGAATATATTATATAGTATATTTTATTTGTATTATGAAGGAGGTATTTAATTGTTTTTCAAATAATAATTTTTGGATTTATATGGAGTTCATAGTATATGGGATCTTGTATTCTCAATATTAAGAAAACATCTATTTGTTCTTCAAATAAAAGGTGTGCATATTCTACCTTCTCCAAGGTTTTGAACTTGTGACTTCTTTTTCAAGAGAGTCTAATTTCTTCACCATTAGGTCTATTCAAGAGGTGAATTGGAGATTATTTAGGATTGCATTGTTTTCCTTCAGAGTTAGACAATTTTGTTTTGGCTTTGTCTAATTCTTTAATGTTTGTAAGGCTAAATAGTGCATATCTTGTACTTTTTACTTCTTTTTTTATCTTGCACTTTTTTTGTGTGGGTGTCTTAAGTATTTTGTTTTGATGCATGATTTCAACTATTTTGACATTCTTATTGACTTCAAATTTAAATTTTACTATTACAAACAAAACGTAGCCCCTACTCATATAATTCTCAAATCTTAAATTGTTTTGTTTTGTTTTGTTTTGTTTTTCTTTTTTTATTAAGTTCAATTCTATAACCCGGGTTAGCGAAGCATGGCACACCTCGAAGCGAGAGTCAAAACTGAGACCTTGAGGGAGCAAACCCCAAGCCCCAACCAACTCCGCTACAAGTGGTGGCTTTCAAATCTTCAATTGTTAGTTCCTCTATAAAAATAAAAAATTGTAGGTGTAATTCTAACCCAAGTTAGTACCACAATTGTAGGATTGACCCCCTTAATCAAATTTAAATTTTATTTTAGGCCTAAGACAATATGCTTCTAACATTTTTATTTATCATTTCATGTACTAAAGCTTTCAAATTGTGTACATAAGACAAGTATAAAAGGAAAACACACCTAGATCATTGAATCATGAATCAATTCCTAATCCACCCACCATTAATACAACCTTAGTGTATTTATTTTTAACAAGGGGTCACCCCACAATCATTACTTAGTCACTTGCATTTGTCACATCAACACATTGTAAAACCCTAGTTCCTACACTAGGTCACTCTTACATCCTTTACATTGTATAGATTGCATCAAGTATAAAGTTTGAATCACTTAGCATCATCAAATTTGTACAATTGTAATTGTTACTTGTTGCATTTTATCTTTTGACTTTGTGAAAATCATTAAAAGAAGGGGAATGCATCACTTTTTTATGCCTAGGATATTAAGTTCCAAAGGTGTTCCTCAACACCTCCAAGTCTCTCATTACATTTTATAGGCACACATGAAACTTGTTTGTAGGTACATAAATTTTCAGGACAATAGGATTGGATCTGTAGAGAAAGACCAAAACTACACCATCTGGGTTGAAATTGCAATTATAGGTATCAATGTTGTAGGGCCAAGATTGACCCAAGTCCATGCACAATTTCAAAAATTCCAAGGCATAATTGTCTCAACTTGCTCATTTTAGATATAATTTTAGAAATCAAGCAATAATATTTTATCATGCTCAAATCCATTTTCTCTTCTCTAAATTAAAGTATGTATTTATTATTGTTATTTTATTTCTATTTTAAATCTAAGTTGGTACACATTTTTTCTCAACATGTTATCTAGATAACTTCTCCATTATTGCTTATTTGTGTTTAATTACCTTATACATTTACATATGGATGTTTAATTTCTTTACATTTTTGGTGAACTTGATATTTGAATTCCACTAGGGCTTTCCCCTAATATTTTGACCTTCTTTCTCTTTATGGTTTCGAGTCTTATACTTATGATTTATTTTATCTTTCATTTTAGACCTAATTTTCATTTATTAGGGTTTATACACACCCTTCCCACCCTTTCTTGATTGATCTTTACTATTATATATTTCATTATTGTAACATACCCAATGTTCACTCAACAATTTTCGTGCCTAAGTTTTAACTTAGAAAGTCAATAACCCAAATTTCCAAAAATAGGGAAATTAAATTTTTCCTTTTCAATAACACAATTGCACATTGCATAAATAATTTCCACTTGTCATTGCATAAATGGTATAGCATTACGTAATTCCAAATAGATGAGACTCATCTTTTCAAATATATATTACAATTGATTCATGATCATGTTCATATACAAATTCACAACTTACAAGAATTCAATGGTCAAGGTGTCCTCATTTGGATCACACTTATTTTGTTCCACAAGCCTCGACTGTTGAGTGCAAGAGGGAGAGCATCACCAAAGCACTTTTCCTCCAACCGCGGACTTAGTGGTCCCTCACACATCTTCCTAACCAGAAAATGGCCCTACCCTTCAACGAACAGTTTGGTATAGAAACCTCTAATAATGCATATCTGAGTATTTGGTGTTGTGTCCTACATATCTAGTATGGCCATACAACTATGGATACCCTCCAACTTTGCATGACTCTACTAACTAGCTATGTAAACCCAAATCACAGTGAATCAATAAAGTGTAAGCAACAACTGTTACACCTACTCTGGCCAGAGTTTTCATATATATAATAAATTCACTTTCTATGAAGCGATGTCGTATGTTCTCCCACCCTTACTCGACTTGGAAACCCTACTGACCTATGGTGAACTCTTCTCTTGTTTTTCCCACAAGATTAACAATCATAAACCAAATTTTATTCAAAAGTGATGACACACTAACATTGTTTTAATAAACCAAATAGGTTTGACACAATCTCTTGAATACCCTGTTACATACCTGTAATAATATGGGACTGGCAACTACTTATTATTCAAGTTCTTTCTTTTAATCATGGGAGTAATGAATCTCCTAGTTTATGCATAATTAATTAATACTGATGATACAAAATCATTGGCTAAACACACCTAGTCTCAACCTAAAGCACTGTCAATTTGTTGATATGTATAATAATCCATAATTAAACTTGATTTGAACATTACTTCTTCATATTAAGTTTCAAACTCTTTGTTTATACCTAGTATGGATCCATCCTTCTAGGATGTCATAACCAATTTGGTATTTCATAACATTAAATATCATTTAATTTGATTTGATATAAAATCTTATGTCCAAAGTAATTTCCCATAATAAGTTAGCATAATAAGTTATTTAACTTTTGATAACTCAACTAAGAACCATTCGACAAATCTATAAATTCCTTTTGGGCTCCTTCCAAGTTATCCTTTGCATAATTTATAGAAGGTAGCTATGTTTGTATGTACGTAGACAGTCATATATCTATTCCTTCAATATGACACATATATTCACATATAAAATATATGATAAGTTCATATCTAATTTGGAGAACATTTTCTGCTTGAGAGGAGTTTGTGCTTTTGCACTTTAAAACCTCCTTGCATTATGGATTTGGTTTGTCGAGACGTAAAGTCCTCTTCTTTAAGGTTAGAATACTATGAAGGGGTAATGATAATATAGCCTCTTGGTCAAAATATAAGATAATATCATTTAAAAGATAATGATGATGTACTTACTTCCAATACGTGTTCAATCCTCTTGTTGAGTAACAATATAAACTCATTCCAAACATTATAAATACAATATTTTATTAATATGAATAATATCATATACCTTAGCTTTTCTTACTATGTTATACTAACGAGTTGTTTGGGTCACAAATAGCTTCAAAGGGAATTAACCTTCCAATAGGTTTGCCTTCTTTCAAATGCATTCATAAATAATATTTAAAATCACCAAATGTATTAGGATCTATCAATGTAATTCAAGATAACTATTCATTATGCTCTTTGCATTTCCCTAATCTAGCTTATATAATCTAAGTAAAAGCACAAGTATTCATAACTATCCAATAATAATGGTATACACACAATGATAGCACAAACACTTTCAAACAGTATTCAAACTTAGTTTTAGAATTAAAAAGAGAAAGATATAGAAGCATCTTAAGCATGCTTGAAATAAAATAGCTCCAAATGAGTATCTTGCAACTCTTACTCAATGCCCAATGGCTCTGTCTGTTGCCTTCTCTATTCTCTGTTGTCAACTCAACCTTTCCACACACTAAAACAACTACTCAATGCTCTCAAACTCATGAATATGTTGCTCTCAATCTCATTAATATGTTTCTCTCAAACTCACAAATATGAAAATGATTTTAGAATGAACAACCAAGATATAAAGCAATTGCTCTTCTTATATAATGCAATGGAGGGAGATCGACTACTAAAAGAAAATTTTGATTATAAGGGAAAAATAGGTTTTGAAGGGACTTGAAACCCTTTACAACTAAAGGCACAAAATGTTGCTCAAAAGATACAACACTATATACTCAGCAACATCCAAAAACCCAAAAACTGCAAAAGATGCAAACAATTGCTCAAAATATAAATAACGAATACCAGCAACCAAACAACAACAAGCCATAGAAGGACAAGCAGAGCTAAGCCACACGTGCAACCTTCCGACCACCATGAGCAAACTTTACAAGGGATTGAGAGGATTGATTATGCTTAGGAAGACCTCTCTTCCTTCTTTGCACAACCATCCAAGAAAGATCATCCTCCGAAGGATTAGAGTAAGGGAAGGACGAGGGACATGTCACCAAAGGAAAAAAAGGAAGAGCACCAGAAATGTCACTCCCACAACCAACAATAGCAACAGGAGTTGCAGATAAATTAGCAGTCACAACACCATCAGCAACAACAACAACAACCTCACTAGTCGCAACAACAACTATAGACAAACCAACCACATTAGTAGCAACTGTAGACGAACCAACAACTGTAGATGAACCATCAGCACCAACAACAACAACAAAACCAGAAGCCCCAACAACAACTGTAGAAGACCTAACAACAATAGAAGGCAACTGAGAACCATCAGTAGAAGAAGCCACAACTTTAGGGGCCACGATATCATCCCCATAATCATCCCTAGAATCATCATCCAAAGATTCACCCACAATAAGATGCTCACGAAGAGCATCTTTCCACCAAGTAGCATAACTTTGATGTGATTTCTGACAGTTAGCAGCCAAATGACCTGTAGAAAAGCATCTCCTACAGCAGAAAGGAATACCTTCATAATGAAGAATTTGAGACTATGGTCTAGCCCCCACCATTAAAATGACCTCCCTAGGGAAATCTTTTGAGGTATCAACATCCATAAGAATACGGGCGAAAGTAGGGTGATCATAGATAAGATAAAATGAATCAACCATAATAAACCTACCAATAGCATTTCCAATAGACTCAAAGCAAGGAGTCCAAAATTGAAGAGGAAAATTAGGAAGTCTGACCCAAGTAGGAACAACATAATAGATTTAGAAAGAGGATTGAAAGAAGGGAACTAAGGACGAAGATAAAGTGAGTGCTTTCCCCACAACCAAACATCCCCTTCCAACACCCGAGCTCTATCCTCAGATTGAAAAGCAGCTAAAAAAACCCCTAGCTGAAGGATAGAGTTCAATCCTATCCTCAACAATAGGCCTCTAAGACTCCAAAACCCACTTGTGCAAATTTGGAAGGGAAGGCCATAAACCATTAAATCTACAAATAAGAGTAGAACGAGAAAAATACTCTTCTTTATCCAACACCTCCTGCCCACAAATAATAGTAGGGGTAGAAGAAGAGCACCATACGCCTGGTTTACTCTTAAAAGAGGACCAAGAAGAAGAAGGGATTTTACCACTAGAACCGAACATCTTAGAAAAGGACTGAGAAGTAGGGCATGAAAGAGGAACATCCATGTGCAGCAACCCAGACCCTAAAGGAGGAAAATCAGAAGCAACAAACCCACCTAGCAAAGGTCGTGAGCCATCATGAGACACAACAGAAGACAACACCCCAAAAACAAACGGCGAGCCATCCATAGACACCCACGAGCCAACAACACATGACCTAGTAGTGGCCAAACTCGACCCAACATAAGTCGACAATACACCAGAAGCCAATTGCACACCAAAAGGCAATGACACACCATTCACATAAAGCAAGAGGGATTCAACAGAGGATGAGATAGTTGTTCTAGTAGAGAGTGGGAGAGCCATTTCAAATTGCTAAAAGAAAGTTAATATTATTGCCACCTCTCTTATTTTCTACCAACCGTGGTGTTAGGATATGGTGTTGTAAACCATTGCATAATTTGATTTATTATAACATGTTATAATTAAATAATTATTCAGTTGTGATGCATCTGGTGGTATGGTTAATTACACTAGGTAATTATTTGGGGACCACTTTATGTTGTATTGTAACATTGTATTATTATTTAATGTGTGGGAGAGATGTGATAATAATTTAATATTGGAGAAATATTTCAAAAGTGAAAATTTGGTACCTAATATTAAATAAGGGATTAGTGGTTTTATGTTCACATGGTCTTGTGGCTCATGGCTTTATCTTACCACTTGGTTGCATTTGTATGAGCTTGAATTTGTAAAAGCAAGCACATGTTTAGTGGTTAAGATTGGCTAGTTGAGTGGGTTATCATTATTGAGTCATTTCAAGGAGTGCATATGTGAAGCATGGCATGGGATGTGTGGATTCATGCTTGGACACATGAGGATACATTGAGAGGATTGATGCTTTAGAGGTATTCATTGCAAATCTTGTATTGCTTTATTGTTGATTAATAGATGGGGTATGGATGCTTTTGGAGGCTAGGTTTTTCCCTCTTGAGGGTTTTCCCAAGGTATATCTTGTGTTATCTTGTGGCTTGTTTACTTGATCTATGCATTATGGTTACTTGTATGCATGTTTTTCTTTCATGGGGCTATGTAGGAAATGGATTAAGATTGTGGGTTGAATGCAATATTTCCTAACAAGTGGTATTAGAGCTTTCATGTTAATGGGTTTTTGTTATAACCCTAGTTTGAGAGATTTTTGCAAAGTTAAAGCTATGGCTATGCATGATAGATTTGAGGCATTACAAGATATGAAACACATGTTGCAGGTGTTTGTTTATAGATTTGGACTTTTAGGTTGTCAAGATTTGTTGGGTTTATTACAGATTTGAAGCTTTCAAATTTTGGGTGAAAGAGGGTTTCTTGGTTTGAGTTTTCATATGAGGGTTTTGTAGGGGAAGTTTCATAAATAACCTCTTGAGACAAAATGGACCTCAAGATTGGATCCAAAAGGCATGACACATGAAAAATGATATATAACTCGACCTATTTTGACCAAGTTGAAAAAAAGATTTGTTTTAGCCCTAGCCCAATCGTACGACCATTTAGGGCATTTGCAGAAAAACAATAAAAAAAATAAAACAAAATATAAAAAAAAACCCATTGATATTTTATTCCTGCAAATTAAAAAAAATAAAATAAAATTAGCCCGAAAAGATTTATTGAAAATCAAATTAAAAAAATTCATATCATTAAGGGGGATATGAGGTCCACAGACCCGTACCTGCCCTATGTTAGCCTTTGTTGCATAGTTGTACTAGCTTGCAATTTGACTTCACTGCCAATAAAACTTTCTTTAAAAACCATCGACCTTTTTCACACTTGTAATTATTTAAAACTTAAAAGGTGTGAACTTTAGACATTTGAAAATATTAATGAAATTAGGGCCCACCATACGATTCATTTTTTTTTTTAAATTAAAAATTAAATATGATTCATATTTTTAATGCATTCTTGGTATGTAGCTTATCATTCTTATCATTGAGCTCTCAATTCCATCCTAATGATGGATCACAGAGTGTGATCTGAAATGTTGATGCAAAAATATTCACACAATCAAATCCATAAATCTTCAAGCAATTATCATTATGGATTGTGGAAAGTTGTTATTGTTAATTAAAAATTAAAGCCAAATAACCACCCACCACCTCCAAACATTTACTAATGATTTAATTCTAAATATTAAATAAAAATCACCACTTAAAAATATATATATATATATATTTTCTTTTATTTTGAGGTGGGGTTCACATGGAGTTGCTTATATTGTAAAATTGGCAATTTTTTCAAACATGCATAACTTTTTCCCAAGAGGTCAGATTTCAACTTCTTATACTCACTGGAAAGGTGGTTTTGAGAACTATGCAGTAGTATAAGTTTAGTTTCTTGATTTTGTAGTTTTGATAATTTTTTTGAGCCCGAAAGCTAGATGTTCTCTTGTAGACAGTTTTGGTCATAAATTTTGCATACGGAATCATATTTTTGATTTCAAACAGGCATTAGAGAGCATGTACAGTGTACTACACAATGGATTATGCTTTTTTATTATTTTTTGGTTGTGAATGATTTTGGTACTTTTTTTTTCACTTGTAGGAGCCTAAGATTCGAGGTGTGATTGTGTGAGCATCTGAATGAGTCAAGAGATGAAACCTTGAGGGAGTGCATCTTTTTATTTGATATTTATGATGGTACAACTAATTATCAATTTGGTGCTTCCTGATAGAGGTTTACAAGTGTTTTCAGAGTTGGGACTTTGATGGTGACAGGTATAGGTTGTCTTCGATTTTGAGGACATGGTTTGACACAAGTGTAGACTTAGAGTCTTGTATAGGTGATAGTTGAGTGTAGATACAATGATGGATATGGTTATGGTGTCATGGGTATAAAGTTACATTTATGCATTGGCGTGACATGATCATGTATGTGGTTGTTTGGTAGTGTTATGGTTTGGTATTAGGAGGTTGTTCTTATCTCCTAGATGCTTGATTAATTCCTTGACTATGGTTACTCATTTGTGGACATGTTTGGAAAATCATATCTATGGTTGATTTCGTGTTTGAGTCTTGATGTCTATAGGATTATCTTCTTTGATATCTCAATTTGCAGGTAACTAATGTGATGATAAGTTTGCATGCTTCATTCATTTCATCACGAGTTATGTAGGTTTGTGGATTAGATACCCATTTGCTTCCAGTGGGATGACCTGGTGTGGATTGTCTATATCCATGAGATTGGTTCAGTGTTGATGCATATTTTGTTAGTTGGCCTTGTTTGTAGTCATTTGTGCATTGGTATGTTGCTTTTGGATGAGAGGACAAATGGTTAGAGTACTTGGTTAGTCAGTTGTTGGGACTTGTAGCATGTAGTTTGATCACGGTGTCATGATAGCTTGATTGCATTTCATTAGTTATACACTTTCAGTGGGAGCTTTTGAAAGTGATGACTTGGTGATGTAGGATTGGTTCTTGTTTGTTTTGATGGCGATTCTATATATTTTTTTGGCTTGGAGATCTTGGTTTCACTTGTATGTTACTGACATTACAATTCAGTGTGTGTAGACCTAGATGATCTTCATGGAGGAGATGGTAGTCATGATGCCATGTGTAGCTCAATATCATGGTCTAGTAGGAGTTGCTAGATGTGATGTGGATGCATCATTGGTGATAGTTATCGTCATATGATTGGAGATGTAATTTCTTTGTTTAGAGTGTTTTTTATTATGTCATGATATACTCTTAATTCTAGATTAGAGTTTGGCATGTTACATGTTATCTTGAGACTAGGATGTGTGCAATGGTGCATGTGATATCCTAGGAGGAGATGGTTAGATCATGATGTCATGATAGGTTCTTGATTTTGCGGTTGGAGATTTGACATTGATCTTGGTGGTTCTCTTTTTATTGAGTATATTGATCATTTGCTTGATTACTTCATGATGGTGCTATGTTGCATTTGGAGTTTGGCATGTATTGATCAGTTATAGGTGCTCATTGGAGATGTAGGTGAGGCTAGAGTTCTCTTGGGATTAGATAAATTTTCTTGAGATGGTTACTCTTTGGAGGTTTCAACAGGAAGACCAAGGAGTTTTCACTTGGTTATGGACGTGAGTTCATGATGGACCGATAGAGGAGATTGTTCTTGGAGTGAGTCATTCCCCACTCTTGGTCTACTCGATAGTTTATCATTTGAGAGGTATTTCCCCATTGTTTCTTTTAGATGTGTTATGTTTTGTGCTTTGATTTCTCATGGGATTTAGTAGAGTCATAGTGATTGATTTTGGAGATTCATTTAAGGATTGTTTAACATGATTTTATGATGCTTTATCTTTCATTGATATGGATCTTGAGCTATGGATAGTTGGTTCTGGAGGATTCATTTTGAGGGATGGTTGACATGGTTATCTCCTTGTGCATTTGAGTTTATGTTATCATTCATTGATGAGGAGTTTAGGAGATGGGTTATGGGTTGATTTACTTGGTTTGGGAATGGTTACTTTGAGTTTGATCTTCTTGGTTAGAGAGGCTTACATCCATGTTGGCATTTACATGATTCATATGTTGTTTGATCTAAGAGATTGAATGTTGTTTTGGGTGTTGTTGAGGCTTCTCATTTGGGGTTATTAGGAGATCATACTTGACACAATGTTGCACTTTTAAGGTGTTGGTAGAAGGACATGTTATGGTTTACAAGTTTTCTCTCTTCATGGTTCCTTCCTGGATGTTCATGTTTTGGGAGGATGGTAGCAACATGTTGTGAGAGAGTATGCAACTATTTGGGTTGTATGTGTGGACCATTGTTATTGTTCTTGGTAATTCATTGTTGATCATCTATCACACCTTGATATAGTGTTGATTGGTAGACTTGATATGCTATGACATTACCTATGCAGTGGGAGTTCCTAGATATGTATGTTCTTCATTGACAGGTTTGATACAGGAAGCTTGTGATAGCAGTTTATGGGTTGCATATGTTGTTGGGATGAGTTTACCGATGTTCTTGATGCCTAGGAGGTATGGATGGTTGGATGTATTAGTATGTGTTGTGGATGTTATTTATGATCATGTGGGTTTTTACATTTGACAACAACTTGTTTGAAGCCTTTGTTATCACTTGGATTTGATGCTTGTGTTCTTAGATTAGTGCATTTTCACCTTGACATGTTATTTTTCTTCCATAGGTGGCACGTTGGAGGATGAAAGGAGTTCTTGCTTGAGATGGTGGTCACTTTGGTTTTATTGCAAGTATCTTGATGGATCACAATAGCACATTGAAGATTCATGTGCTTACATGTATGATTATGATGATGTATTTCATTGATTGATCATTTATGCAATGCATGCAACAAGTGGGAGAATGTTGAGATATGGTGTTGTACACCATTGCATAATTTGATTTATTATAATGTTGTAATTAAATAATTATTTAGTTGTGATGCACCTAGGTGGTGTGGTTAATCACACTAGGTAATTATTTGAGGATCACTTTATGTTGTATTGTAACATTGTATTATTATTTAATGTGTGAGAGACAAGTGATAATAATTTGATATTGGGGAAATATTTAAAAATTGAAAAATTAGTACCCAATATTAAATAAGGGATTAGTGGTTAAATTATGTTCACACGGTTTTGTGGCACATGGTTTTATCTTACCACTTGGTTGTATTTGTGTGAGCTTGAATATACAAAAACAAGCACATGTTTAGTGGTTAAGGTTGGCTAGTTGAGTGGGCTATCATTACTGAGTCTTTTTGAGGAGTACATATGTGAAGCATGGCATGGGATGTGTGGATTCATGCTTGAACACATGAGGATGCATTGAGAGGCTTGATGCTTTATAGGTATTCATTGTAACTCTTGTATTGCTTTATTGTTGATTAATGGATGGAGTATGGATGCTTTTGGAGGCTGGGTTTTTCCTAGAGTATATCTTGTGTTATATTGTGGCTTCTCTATTTGATCTATGCATTATGGTTACTTGTATGCATGATTTTCTCTCATGGGGTTATGTAGGAAATGAATTAATATTGTGGGTTGAATGCAATATTTCCTAACACGTGGGTTACAACTATGCAATTTTTAGTTGCAAATACAAATAAAAAACCAACTCTTTTACCAAGTTGATTTGGCATGTCGGGTGCAACTCTTCCATTTGCTAGCACCTTATTCATATGTATTGACACATAATAGTCCTAAACAAAATCAAATTTTACCTCTTGGTCGGTCACCCAAGTTTGTGGCTTTTCCAGTTATTCCACATGCTCTTTTACCTAGTCAAAACTTCCTACTATATGATTTGCACATGGTTTCTAAACTTCTATTTGCACTTTACTTCCATCATGGCATTCGTGTCTCCTATCTCTTTACAAAGTATACACCCAAGGTTGGCAGTTTATTGTTTATAACAACCACTTTAAATGGATTCCACATTTGCCTATTTGTGGTGTTTACACCAACTCATCATGTAGCATTTACCTATCTTCATAATGTGTGGTATCTTTGTCATAAATTATGGCTTCCATTGCACATTTTTAAACACTAATATGCATATAATATCATTAATGTATATATGTTTATATATATTATAATACGTTCTTTATTATAGTATATATATATATATATATAGATATATCAAAATATATTATACATATATTCATATATCTATTTCAATCAATTTATTATATATATTAATATATATTACCATCATTTAAACATAACAATGTATCCATATATTAGTATGCATATAAATGCAATACATATATATGTATATGTGAATGTTGCATATGTATTACGTACTTACATATGTGTATATGTAAACATTACTGTCTACATATGCTCATACCTATATATGTACATATGCATGCAATATTGCATATATACATACATATATATTCAATATATACGTACCCATATATATTCAATACACAATATATAACTCCTGCTCATCTCAAGGATTTTAATACTAAAACTCAAATTAACTAAACAATCAAAACAATTGAGACAACCATCCAGCTATATAAAAACCATAAAGCTATCAACTTGGTTTAACACATATCAACATTGACTAAAAAAAAAGGTTACTCTACTTGGTGCAATGTGTGTGCATCTACTCAAATGAATATACCAATTATTTTCATACCAACTTCCTCTCTTGGGTGATACTCTCCCTCCCCCTCTAGAGGGTTCAAACCTTTCCTACATCTAACTTAGTGCAACATGTACACAGTCAATTGATATATATAAATCATATTCATCATATATCATAAGTTCCATTAAAGTATTAAAAAGTAACTCATCATAATGCATATTCATACATCCCATATTTCATCCATTGAAATTCATCAAAATATAATTATGCATTTAAAATCATATTTAATCATAAAGGTAAAAGTAATTTGGTAACTTAGAAACAAGGTGTAACAATTATGGATCCTTGTCTCTTTATTTAGGGATCCTAATGAAGCCAAGGATAGGGAGCCAACTAAATGGTGACCATTCCCTTGTAGCAAGACTTCTCAAAACTCTTTGATAGGGTGAAAAAGAATTATAAAATACTCGATAATTTGAATTTAAAGACTCTGGTGGAGCTTGTAAAATCCATGGCTATTTTGATGTTTTGGGATTTCAAAGGTTTTGAAATTCATCAATAGTATTTGAATTAGGGTTATTATTTTGCAAGTTAGGGCTTTCTAAAACCCTTATGTGTTAAAACCCTAAACCCTTGGGTTTTGAGCATGCACTTTTGTTATTTCTTTGTGTTGACCTCTTATGGCTAGTTCCCAGTCATTTAAGTTATAACCTATGTTTGGGTTGTCATTCATTGATCGATCCCTTAGTTCCTTTCCATCGCTTGTGCCTGTAGGTCAAATATTTGATCCAATATCCTAATTTTGCGGGTCGAATGAAATTTGTCCTATGTCTAATGTTTTTTCCCTAAGTCTGAAATATTTCTAAGTAGAAAACCTTACGTCGACCTAGTGAAATGACCCCTTTTAGGTCATAACTTAATGCACGTGTTTTAAGTTGCCTTATGTCATGCGCCCTTCGGTCCCACAATGATAGGTGTTTGATTTTAACTGGCACCACATGGCCAGTGGGCCCCATAGGATCTTTGCAGAGTTTGCTCAAAGCTGGTGGTGGGCCCAGGGTTTTAAGGGTTCAAATTGTGACAAGTCAGATCCACATGTCAGTTCCCCATCATCTCACATGACACAATCAACATTTGCAAATAAGAGTGTGGTAGTGTAGGCTGTCACCATGTCAGCTCCTCTAATGCTTCCAAGGGTGGTGGGTCCAAAATCATATTCTCTGCTAGGTGTCAATTTTTCATTTCATCATGTGGTTTCTTCATATTGCGATTTCACTTTGCTGGGCTCGGGGCCTATCTTTGATGTGCGATATTCAAGATTAACGACTTAGGTTTGGATGAGGCCAATCCATCGGCCATGTTTTAAACTTCATGATGGGATTGATCTCAACCATCCATCCATGATCCAACGGCCTAAATTCAAATTACAATGGCTAAGTACATCGTGTTTCACATGAAAAGCTAGAATTGATGACACAATTGTATTTCCAATGACCAGATGAAATTCGTTTGACTCCGGATGAATTATCTGCACATCTCCCATGTTGTATTGATGGCCAAGATGGTGCCAGTGCTCCTTTTGTGTGTTGGAGGTGCCAAATTCCTTTGTTAGGACATGATCACCCAAATTTTGCTGCAGATTTCTCACGAGTTCTAGGTCTGCATTCATGGAGATCATGATGTAATGTTTTCTCATGGTGTTAGTGCCATTATGGCTTGGATTGCTGCTCAAATTTTGGGGGGAATTTCAAATGTTTTGTAATTTGATCTAATTTCATCCTTAGTGTAAACTCTAATTGATTTAGGGTTAGGGTTTAAAATCAATTCTGAGTTATGCCTGCACTATAAAGGCAAGTTTTGTGGTTATTGTATGGGTTTAGATTCCTACTCTCCTATCTAAGGGGTTCAAAGTTTAGTCCTCCCTTCCATGATTCTGATTTTTTAGTTTTAGTAAGTCTTTGTATAGAGTCAAGTTGAATAGGTAAGTCCTTTCAAACTCAGAGAAGGAATGTTGTAAGTTATTCTCTATAATAATAATAGATGACTAGAATACTCATTGTATTTGTATGAAATTTAAATGTCAATCTGTCATACTCTCCAACATTGTACGTATTATCTTTTGGATCAATGTAATCAAGGGTTATTTAGATTCTTCAAACACATTTTTTGTTTGAATTGTTTATGTGTTTACTTGTTATTCAAGGATTGATGTAAATGCTTGTAGAGAGTTAGCGAAGATATTGTCATTGCATATGGATCTATAAGTAGTGTGATAGTATTGTCCTTTTATTGGTTTCTCATTATAATGCAGTGAGGTTATAAGAAGCCTAAGTTGGTTTGTTGTAGGAGTTTATTTCATTCCTAGACTTTGTGATGGATAAGGAACTGGTCAAGGAGACTCTCAAAGTTTGAAGCTAGGGAAGAATCAATCTTCAAATCATAAAATCAAATAAAAATCATTTACTTTCTATATTTTCACTTTTTATGTATATTATCTCACTACAAAGAACCATTGCAAATATAGAGGGTTGCAAAGATGATTTAGCCCATCAAACTACCTTCTCCATATGGTTGTGAAGAATCTGCTATCAAAAGAACCATTAGATGTTGTTGTTGCATGGTGTTATAGGGGAACCCACCTTGGTTTTACAAAGCCTAAAGTGTAGAGAACTTGTAAATTTGTCTCTTGTTCATTGGCCATTGACCTAGGGTTTCTGAGCATAAGAAGTAGCCAATCTTTAGGAAAACCCAAAAAATCACTTGGAAGCACCAACATATTGGTGACTCTACTAGGGACAAACAAATAAATCTTTGGGTGAGCAATTGAAAATCCGCTCTTCCTCATCCGAGTCATCAACATATTTGGTGACTTCACTGAGGAAGATAGAGACTTATCTGTTTAGGAGAGTCAAGATGTTTTCTAATATGAAGTTTTGAGTCTTGAGATCCAAGGGCCTTCATTCTTGAAGAAGGAACATGTTGCAACATTTCTAGTGTGTTCTTGAAGTCTGGTGCTATGTTGGTGGAGAGAACTAAAAAATAACCTAAACCGTGGAAGGATTTTCTTGCTACTTGAAAATATTTTCCTCTTTCAAAGAGGTGGCGAATCTACAACAAAAGTTTACATCATCAGAAGAGTTGGTTGCAAATTTTTTGGGTATTTATCTGATGTATTTTGTATGCAGGCTATCCATTGAAAAGTTCTAGTAAATATTGCCCCATATTTAGTGTTTTAACGCATTAAAATAAAGGGAATTGAAAAACCATGATATTCTGAAAGATCTATATTACAAAGAAGATAGTTGTAGAGGGGATTAGTTCATTTTCAAATATGTATAAACATTTTGGTTCCCCCTCTATGAGCTATAGTGTTAAGATAGAGCAATAGTTATGTCTTCAAAGAAAACCCTTCTCTGCTCAAAGACATAGAGTATTGAATTTTAGTGGCATCCTGTTGGGTGAATATTTTGTAATTCCTTTACAAATTACAAAATAGGGATTTCAGCCATAGCTATGATGAGAATGTTCTTTCCTCTCTGAAAGGGTCTGAGGCTCCCTTCTTACTACTTATTGGAACAAAGAGTAAACTACGCTAAACTAAAAGTATTTACACTAGATTTAACCATGTGGGGTGTGTTACATTCACCATTTTCTCTTCTTTCAGAAAATACATTTACAAAGTTCCACGGTAATATTCTAAAATTCTCTTCACCTCTAAATATCTACCTAAGTAGTAATCACGAATATTCTTGATTAAATGTAAGAGTAATCAAAGAGTACCAGTATAACTAGATTAATAGTAACTGGAAGACACACATAAGCACAAAGTCTTGTTGCCGCCTTCTATGATAATTCTTTAGTAACAAATGATGCATGTTGTAGCACAAAGTCTATCAACCCACATCACCAATAGGTCCGCACACAAAGTGAATAAATCCAAGCTCAAAGTCTTGATAATCTTCACCAAGAAACACTTACATCACACAATTTCAAGTAATCAATAGAACTCAAAGTTTATATATCATATATTGAATGTCCTTCCAATCATAAGAAAGAGTTACCACTTATCCAATTAACAATAAGAGAAATCAACAAGAACAACATAAGAACATTCTCACTCATATGAACTTGATTCAAAATAATGGTTGAAATCAAAATTCACCTCCTTTTATTAATCGAATTTGATCTTGCAATTTGACCATAAAGTTTCAAAGTTGAGTCACAATTTGGGCAACACTTCATTGCATAAGATTAAAGGTACTAAATACAATAGAACTCCCTCATATATATAGAGGAGAATTGAGAGTTAATATAGGAAAAAAATAACCACTTTGACTTATTCAATAGTGGAGTCCAAAATTATTAAAGGACTTCTCTATTTTTACATGTATTTATAATTTTGAAAAAGACACAATTATCTTGAACTAATTACAAAAAGAAAGGAAATACTTAAAAATAAACTAAGGCAATGATCAGGTTTTTGCAACATCCTTCATCAGGAAATCATCATTCCTTTTTAGGATCATTTACACTTCATCATTGTTTGGCCCTGAGGTGTGTTTGGTGATGGTAAGAACTCTTAGGATTGAATCCTTTACCATAGATCACAAGATTCATCATGCCTTCCCAAAAATACTCTCAGGTTCTCCAAAGTCAACTGAAAATTCAACAACTTGTCCATTGTAGCTATTGAAAAGTCTTGGTCTTCAAATTACCTTTGGACCATGTCGGTGAACTCTTGGACAACCGCATAAGAGGAAAGAAACTTTCTGTTGTCATCAAGCACTTTATAAGGAAGCTCCTTGACCTCGTTAACAAGGTTCAAATTGTGATCCTCACTAACCTCTCAAACACTTTGCAAGTCCTCGATCAAATCATTGATGACATTTTATTTATGTATCACGGCTTCTTTCACCTCTACAAACTTCTCCCTATTGGGAATAATCTCAAATCCCACCAATGTCTCTATCTTGAGCTCTTTCATTTTAAGCCAATCCTACAACCTGTTCTTCATTTCTCCCTTTTCTTGAATGAAAGATTCTACAGTTTTATCTAATTCAGACCTTATCTCTTCCATTTTGTCCATATTTTCCATAGATGATCTCAGGAGCTTGGTACCTTGTGCCACCATTCGGTCTAGAAAATCACCAACCACTCTACCTCTAGTGTACACCTTCTCCATCTTTTTAATTACACGATCTTCCATGCCAACTACCACTGCCACAAGTTCAATAGACTTAGAAGATTGGGTAATCTTCTGCAGTACAGTTGTTAGTTATTCCGTCTTTTCTTTGTAACAGTCCTTTTGTTTCTTGACCATATCAAACCTCTCTATGAGAGAGTTCAAGGTGGATTGCACATCTACCTTTGCACTCTTGTGAGTAACCTTTCCCAACTCAACTCTTGCAACATATAATCTATGATATCCACCTCTTCCAAGGTCTTTTCAAGAGGAGGGTGAGCTACCTTTGCATACATGTTACCTTCTTTATCAACCAACAAACTTGAGAGAGCCTTCACCTTCTTTGTTTTTTCTTTCACAGATGTACGCTACATGAATTCAAATTCATCTAGGGAGATGACTTTGTTCTTTCTCTTTGGTGTTTGTGAAGAGAACCAAGGTGGAAGGGATAAATTCTCTTTTGAATTTATGACCATAATTGGATTTGACACTACTACATCAACAAAAGTAGTTGTTACAATAAGAGAGGTGTTTGTCAAAAAACCATTAGGAATCTCCACATTTTTCACTTGTATTGACTTAGACATGTATTCTTCTAAGTTAGACTGAGATGTAATGTCAAAGGATGGTGAGATAGACTAGGAAAAGACATCGGTGACCTTAACACATCATTGAAACCTTGTTTGAGACTTTCAAAAGTAGACCTTGTGGAAGGGGATGAATGTACAGATTGGATTGTTATAATAGGATGCACATTGATTGTAACTATGGGGGTAACAATAGTAGTAGGAATATAAAAAACATGTGAAGATGTGGAAGGAGGAGTAGATACAATAGTGGTAATGGGAGAAGAGGAAATAGGTTGTTCTTTAGGAATGTTCTCATGGGGAGATACTCACTCTTCCTCATGTTGACCTTCTTCTCCTTGCCTTTCCTCCTGGATATACTCTTTTTTTCCTTCAGTAGATGGTACTTGTGTGGTTGTTTTGCTTTTCTTCTTATTAACATTTACCACAAGTGTGATCTTGGGTTTTGAAGGCCTACTAGAACTAGGAGCATTGCTCTTGTTCTTTGTCCTTAACTCTAACATTTTCCCTACAGGATCTTGTGTTTCTTCCTCTGATCTAGTCAGAAATTATTTCAACTGAATTCCCCTTTCTAGTAACTAGACATTGGTGTTAGAAAGAACTCAAATATTTCTCTAATTGAAGTTACCTCCTTTTTGGACCATTGAATAAGAGGAAGAGGGGATCCCACAATGTTTTTCTGTTCATAGGTAGGATCTAAGATGTCACCATCATCTTTTGTGCCTTCAAGAATATCAACCAAGTCTAGCTCTTCGATTTGTTACAATGTTAGTCTACAGTAATCCATCTTTCTTATTTCCTCCTCTTTCCTAACATGTTCCCATACATCTTCAATCCGACACACATGTGAATAAGCTTTCTTGATTCGATCCTTCATAGCTTGATAATTGAAATCAAGTCTTCTCTTGAACATTTTCAATGTTACACACTGCATTTTTGGCTCAACTACCTTGGCTTTAGGAGAGGTTTGGATGGAGTATCTACCAATTTCCAAGGGAAACTTGAATCTTGGCTTATGGGATTACATATTCTTGCTATGCACCTCAATTATTTTCCTACACAACTCCATCAAAACAATCTTATTACTAGGGTAGTGAGGAATCATGTAGGGATAACCAATAAAACAACCAACCCTCATATATGTAAAGGCGGGAAATTGAAGATATAGACATCCATACTTATTCACAACCTCCCAAGCCTCATCTGACACACTCTTATTTTCCAACTCTCGATCGAAAGCACATAGGAACGAAGCAAAAAATGTATCATTCACCCTTCAGAAATGGTGAATGTTGTTATTTAGAGTAATTTGTGGAAAGTATTTATGCACCTGAATCACTTTCCTATCTCCTTTTGTTGTCAAACTAGCAAAGTTCCTCATGGTTGCAACAACTTACACTAAGTAGGATGTCATGTAGAATTTTTTTGTAGTATGCACCTTGGTTAACTGAGCATGAATAACATCTCTAATTTGTTGGTCCTAGAAGATCTGTTGCTTCCCCCTCATTATTATCTTGATGTAGAGATACATCCAATCTTCAAATGTAGACGGGGTAGGTAAACCTTGCACTCTAATAAGAAGAGTGATTAAATCATTTACCTTTCCAATGAAATCATTGCGAGGGAAACTCTTGGGCCACCTAGAAATTCCCAACCGAGGTGTCTTCAACCATTTATTATTAATTTCCCACTTAGCAGTGTCTAGGTCCTTATCATACTCTTGTTGTGTATAGTCCCTAGTGATATTTGTGTAGGAATCAATTTCAAGACATAATAAAGCCTTATCAAGGAATTTCGCATCTAGTCTCGTGACTATGTTTCCATTGGCATCTCTAACACTTTTTTCATTCCTGTTGTAATGGGATGCCACCTGAAGAACGAATTCTAGATTCTAAGAAGCTATAGGAAATGAAACTACCATATGAATATTACTCTTAACAATCTGTCTCATGCCATCACTCAATGACTACATCCTTGTTCTATCTAGAAACTCAGACATGTCCACATGCCTGATTTTTGTTTCCTTAATACATGTAGTGAGAAGAAGGTGGCTACAATTCTTCAATTACTCTACAAAGGTGTTTAAGTCATTGTGGTGGATTCTTTGTTGCATTGAGATGCTTTTCTCTGTGTAACATTGGACTTCTCTATCTTCTTTTATATTCTAGCAATGAGCCTTTCTTCTTTGGGTAGTGAGCCCTATTGTATTCGGTATTGCTATTACTTATATTGTGAGCTAATCCTCACCGCATGGTTTTTCCCTTCTTGGGTTTTCCACATAAATTTGGTGTTCTCTTGTGTATGGTGTTAAGTTGTTTCGATTTCTATTATTTTTTTTCATGCTAATTCATCATAACAAATTTAAGGGTTTAATGAATGAATGTGGATTTGAATGTTAATGAGGGTTTTGAAGTTTTAAGTTACAACTGATTCACTCCCCCCTCCCAGTTTTCTTGTGCATTCAACAAGTCTAGATTATGGAAACCAATTTTAAATTATTTGGAAGATCCATACTAATAGTCTAAATTTACTTATAAAAGAACAATCTCCAATTAATTTTGTGTCCATAAGTCTAAATTATTTTAAATAGTTCATAATTTTGTCACATCCATAGTCAAGTGTTGAGAATAGTCCTCATTACATATGTTTAAACTAGAGGCATTATTGACCAAGGAATACTTAATATTTATGTCTCTAAAATTCAACATAATATGTAGATGTTTAAATTCTCATTAATCATAATTTAGGTAGGTAGAAGCTCTACATCATTAAGGTTAGGTAGACTTGTACCTTCTCTAAATATTTTGCATTTACTTGTACACTAGATCCCAAAGATATATTTTAGCTTGTTTATTTTATAATTTATTAATATCACATTATTTTAGAGATTTAGCAGTGATCTTAAGAGCACAAGGAATATTTAGATTGGAAGGAGGTAAATTTATTGAACAGATGCAATCTTTTGACCCCTACCCAATTTTCGATGAGCACAAAGTTCACTATATGATAGTTTTGTGCTAGGTATGGTTATTAATAATGTAGGGTATGGTGAAGGGGAAATTATGACCACTTTAATTATCACCCAAGTGGTCCCATATGAGTGTAAATAAAATTAGCCATGTGAACATCAATGAGTGATAATAGACAAATATCAAAAGCTATGTCAAAAGAACACTAGATAAATATAAACCATCTTTAAATACACTAAGGAAAGAGAAATTTTCTATGAAACTATGTGCCAAAACCATAATTATGTATAAAATAGGAAAGAGGAATTGAACCAATGTAATGCACCATCCCTTAAAGTGAGTCTAGATTCACTTATAAATAAGTTATTATCCTTGAGGTACTCATAATTGGCAATAAAAAATGACTTAACATGAAATGAAACATCACTAGAACCATCAAAGTCATCTTGCAATAATTTTTTATCTAAAGAAACAATAACATCATGTAGTGTAGGAAATTGTAATGTGACATCACAAATATCCACTAAGGGTGGCACACCATCATCATAATCCATAGAAAGAGAGGGATGAGTGTTCAAAGATGACATATCATTATGCATATTACTAACACCAATAATAGCAAAAGGATTGGCTGAGTGAAGCTCATGAACACGTGAGATGAAAGTATCCATAGGAGAAGTATGTAAACTCACCAAGTTTCTAAAGGAAATAGTACCCACATGATGAATTATGTCCATAAATCACACAAAGTGAAGGAATACATCAAAATTGACATGATTTTCATGTATCCTAGAAATATAGATAATGACCTACAATAACCCATAATAATATAGAAAAATGAGTCAACCCAGGGTGGGTAGATGGGCTCAAATAGGTATGGAATTACAAAAGTCTAAACATTAATCATGATGCAATCAATGAACATGAATATATGTAAACCTAAACCCTAGTCAAATCTCATTAGATAGAAAGATTTCATGTCCCACAATAGTGTTTCCCATTTTTTTGTTTAAGTGAGACACTGGAATCAATATTTTTCACCAAAATTTCACTTTCTATCACTTATAGCAAGAAAACCATTAAGAATTTGAATATATTTTTTTGATTGATACCTTGAGAATTTTTAGTTTGGCTTGAGCCAAGGAGTGGGAATTTTTAGCTTGGCCTAGTCCAAGGGAGGCCAAAAACGAGGGACCTCCTCCCTGACATGAACACAATTGAACAGTCCAAGCCTGCAAGCACAATAGCCTGAGAGGGGTGCAAGGCCCATGAGCACACTAGACCAACAAGGGATTGGAACAACATAGGAATGAACACTATTAAAAGCCTCAAAGTTGCAATTCAAGGCTACAAGCACATTGGATTAGTGAAGGAATAGTGCCTATCATCGAAATGGTCTAGTAGAGGTTTAAACCTTGGTGGCCACAACAACACCACCTCTTTACCATTGCACTATGGGATGGACCAAGAATTTGAAGATTATGTGAGTTAGTAATTTTTGATGTTTTGTTTGGGTGTGGGGCCTAGCTCGATTGGCTAAAGCATCCTGTTGCAGGTGAGAGGTCATGAGGTCTAGTCTCCCCCCAAACCTGTGCTACTAGTGGGCGTGTCACGCTAGCATCAATGGTCACGTGAAAAAAGTTTACTAGGCGCACTGCAGTTTATAGGGGGACAAATACCTGACCGATTCTTGCAGTCTAAAAAAAAAAATTGATATTTTGTTTGTATATTCTAAATATGTCTTTTTAAATTAAAATATATTGTCTCTAATTCTTTGAACATTTTGTAATAAATTATCTTTATACTTTATAGTATTTTAATGATTGAATAATGTCATAATGCATAATTTTTATAGAAATAAGATAAAATCACAATTTATTAAATATAAATCATTAACACTAATGTTAAGCACATGCATTTTTTTGTAATTTTTTGTTGCATGTTTTATTTATTATTAATTTTTAATTCAAATTCATTTTAGTTTAGAGCAATATTATGCCATAGTACATTATATATATAATACTATGGCATAATATTGCTATATATATATCCAAATTAGATTTTATTTATTTGTGTTGAAATAAGGACATCAATATAGCTTGTCCACACATGCTTTTTTTTAATTCTATCTTTAAAAATATTTCCATGTGGATAAGACACAAACTTTTATGTTTAGTAAAAAACTAATGTTTATTAGAAAATAGAAAATAACTATAATAATAAAATATATATATATTACAAATTATACTTTTTGAAAAGCTTGAGCACTACAATTATTCAAAATCTCATGTCATGATGGCCCAATTTGATGCTCTAACCCGTTTTTTGGAATAAATATTTCTTCCAAAAACCTAGGTCAACAAAAGGAGGGTAACATAAGGACATTTGAATGGAGGTGTAGCTTTAAATGAAGGAATAACCTTCATTCAAAGGTGCTTTTATATAAGGTTTTTAAACATGCAACATTTAAATTTTTTAAAAAAGGGTCCATTCAAACTTCCCCACCTTCATTCAAAGCCTCTTTATATCTGGAAAAATGAAGGGCCTTCATTTACATATATACCCTCATTTCAAGATGTTAAAAAATAATTTTTTCCTTCCAAAACTCATTTGTATGCCTTGTTCCATAAGGTTTTTGAATGTGGAACATTTAAAATTGAATGTTCTCATTCAAACCTCTTTGTATGTATTTGAAGCCTATTTACATGTGAAACAATTTACCTTTGAATGATGGACATTAATTCAAAGCTAAACCTTCAATTGAAGGTTTTCAACAAAAATTTCCATCCAAAACTCAGTTGTGTCTTGTTCCACAAGTGAGACACATTATTGGTGATGATCAACAAATAGAAAATTAGATTTAAAACTCTAATAGAGGTGGTGTATTAACCTTAGGGAAAAAACCCCAATAGTTGTAGAAAGTCAAGCTAATAAAAATCTAAAGAATTAAAATAATTCTCTATAAATTAACGAGGATAAATTAATTAACTATCATTAACATTACATATCCTTGAGGAAAGTTGAGAATGATAAATTTGTTGAAATCTAAATGCACATAGTTCTAAATAATAAATGATAAAGCTTAGTTCTAGATTTGACATAAAATATGACTTTGCTAAGTATTTGAAAGTAATTAATCCCTATTGTAGAAAATTAGGGTCTATCACACAAATACATTAGAATTGTATTTTTTTATTCTTTAGTCAAAATCATTTATGTGACTACATAATTGATCCCATGAATGTGGATCTAAATTAGACCAACAAGTTTGATCTTTGTTGGTTTTTAGAATCTTGTTTTTGGCTCACATCAAAGTACTCAACATGATCTTAACATAGAAACATGGTTTGTGTGTTTGAGAGTTTGCACATGATAATATAGTAATTACTCTTTTGTCAAATCCCAATAGGGATGTTAAGTTAATGACTTATGAATAAGATTAAGGACTTCAAGTATTTGTGCAATATGTCTTAGGATGATAATGTCATTAGATGATACATTTTTAGGTCCATGATGTGTCTCAGGTGTTCATTGGATGTTCTAAATTAAATAAGGCTTATTCTTGAATACAACACCTTAACATGTGATTCAGCTATTTTGTACTTAAACTTGACTCATAATGGTCAATTAAAGGGAAAACAATTGAGCCCAATTTTAAATTCTATTTTTAAAATGAAGAGACCATTTCCACAATTATGGCCTTGATTCATATAGGAAATATATAAACTAAGAATTAAACTTAGACTTTGAAAATGAATCTAGATTGAAGCAAAATCCAAAATCAACTCATTGACAATTTGTACACAATCCTCACTTTTACATACTAATCATTATATTAAATTTTAAAATAAACATATTAAGTCCAGTATACAATTTTCACCATTGGATCTAGCAAATAAAATGAATATAATAATTTTATTTTATTTTTAAATTATATGAACTTCAATTTTTGGATTATCTCTCTCCGTGGGCAGTACGGTCCCCAGTGGGTGAGCTTGAACTTCAAAAAGGAGCCCAACCCTTTCTTACAAATTAATCTTTGCTATTATTGGCCAGTGACCATGTCTTTTTAATGGTTACTATATTTTTCTGAACACATTAATTACCAAAAACAGTGGCCATGTGTTTTTTACTGGCACAATTTTTAAGGAATTTGTATGTAGTGAACTTTTTAAATATGGAGAAACCATCAGCTCATAAAGAAATAGAAGAAGACACTGGCTTTCATTTTTGTGCCATTGACTCTATTTCTGTTGAAAGCCAATAGAAATGCTTGATCCTTTTTATCTTGTAGAGCCTCTTAAGATAGTGACCATTTTATTCTCTGAAATTTAGAATTTTAGAAGTTAAGTTCTGAAATGGTAAGGATCAAGCTTTGGGAAGCGCATTAAGTGGTCTTGACTTGGTCCAAGAGCAGAATAGTTAAATTGTTCGTTTTAAATTCAGAAGTGTGGCTATCAAAGAATCATCTATGCATATATCCAGGGCCTTGAGATTCCAAAGTATTGGAGACATAAAATTATCTAGGTATGATACTTCCTGGTGAACACTTTATATGGTATTAAATAGTGAATCTCTCATGGATTGCTTATAAAAGTGGGTTACATGGTTTTGAAGCAACCATTGAAATTGAGAAGAGATTCTAGAAGTTCCTATGCAAGCATGATTTACTTGATTTGGGGTGCAGTGGAATCTTCGTAGATTTGAGAAATGAGTAGCCCATCTGGTGTTCATTGCAGAGTTATAGAATTTGATAGTGGACTGTCAGTGCACTGCTCTGCAGTTAAACTCCTTTAGGACTAGGTAGTATAGAGATAGGTGACAAGTTATGATGTTGCCAGGTTTTTAAAATGGGGCATAAAAGAGGTATGTGGACTCCTGAAGAAGATTACGTGCTTGCCAAATACAGAGAAGTTCATGGTGAAGGTCATTGGAGTTCAGTACCCCATAATACAGGTTTGTTATCATTATTGTTTTGATTCTCTACTTAAGCATTTTGATAGATTGCAGTGAAAATAGAATAACGTGATTTTAAATCAGGTTTGCTTAGGAGGGGGAAAAGCTGCAGACTACGTTGGATGAACTATTTGAGACCAAATATAAAGAGAGGAAACATTTCTCAAGATGAAGAAGAGCTTATAATCCGAATGCACAATCTGCTAGGAAATCGGTATGTTTTAGCTCGTTGGGAGTGAGTTTTGACAATGGCCTGAACCCCTCCAGGCTATTTCTATAAACTATAGGCAGTATTTCAAGTTAACCGATAACATTATCAATAACAATCTTTAAGGTAATGGGGTTCTTCTCTATGTGTTTGGAGAGTTCCTTCTCTTGTATTGATTGTCTATCTTCAGTCTATCTGGATTTTTCAGGATTTTTTGAATTGGTGTGTCAGACGTTCTTTTAAGATCCACAAACCCATTTTGTAATCTGTTGTTGTTTTAATATATTTTCTTCCCTTTATGTTAAAACCCATTACCAATAACAATAGACAAATTAAAGTTATTAAACTTTAGATATCACTCTCTTCTTGAAATTAATTAATTATTTGATATTTCTATGTATACTTTTATTAAACAAATTGATTAATTATTTCCCAGGTTAGAAAGGTGATACTCTACGATTACTTTGCACTTAAATCTTTTGTTATATCTACATTAGACATATCTTTTGGTATACCTTTTCTATATATACATTATACATATCTTTTGGTATACTTTTGTTTAGTCTTCTCTATACATGTATTCAGATTTGAGCTAAGTTCGATTTGTACAGACCTACAAGGGTGTTGTTAGTGATCTAAAAATTTATTTGTTAAATGCTGGTTTTATGGGTGTTTCTCAGATGGACCTTGATAGCAGGAAGGCTTCCAGGCAGGACAGGCAATGAAATAAAAATCTACTGGACTACTCATTTGAGCAAGAAGCTACGAAGAAAAACATCCAGGACACTGCTGTTAGATTGCAATCCAGTAACCAATCATGTGCAGAATACTAGAAAATCTAGTACAAAAAAATTTAAACATAATTCCCATGCTGAGCAAGCATATGTAAAAAATAATGTCTCTTCTCCATTACAAAATGTAACCGAGCCATACTTGAATATGGAATATAGCAAAGAATCAAGTTGTCATGCTAACAATCTATGTAGTCATTTTAATCTGTCTTCATACTTGGATGACAGTTATACATACTTCCAAGGTTGTACTGATAATTTATCTGAGTGCACAAAAATTATGGATCGAGACATTGAAAAAGATTGGGACGAAGTGGCTGCTGGAGAGGCTGGTACAAGTGTGGAAATTTGTAACCATTTGGCTGGCTTTCCTTTATGGTGGGAATGGGGTAATTTTGTCTAAACCAGCTTTTTCGGTATAATTTGTGTGAACTTTAACCATGGCAAGTTGTGGCTTTCGAATTAAATATATTTGAAGGAATGATATGTTCCTCCCTCCTCTAGGTGTAAATTCTAATTTTTATTTTAATAGAAAGTTTCATGTGGGTGATGTGCCCCTCTATCATACATAGGAAGTGTTGGCACCCTCTCATTTTTGCAAATATTCCTCTCTTCTGGTGCTTTGATTTCCTTATGATAATAACCCTCTAGGGTTTATATTTTTGGGATTCAAATATGTGTGTTGTGTGTTGATGATTTGTTTGTGTCTCTTAAGAGTTATCTCTATGTTTGGGAATCATGTTTTTGGTTTCTAGTTATAGCTTCACTGAACTTTTATGATAGTCTATAGGCTAACCCTAGCCCTTGTGCATTTGTCTTAGGAAAATTTATGTTCTACTTTGTGCATAAATTCAAAACTATCAACTTGCATATGATTTGTGTACTTTATTTTTTAATCATCTAGCGACTTGTTGGACTAGGTGCTTTAGAAGTCAAAGCACATGTTTAATTTTTATCACTATTTGGGTCAATTTCCTCATTGCTTCCTACCCTCATTAGCCCCTTGATCTCAACTCTCGGTTTCATTGCTTCCACAATCATTCCCATTCTTCTTTTAAGTCCAAACCCAAACCCATGATTTAAGTTATTTGTATTTGGCTCCCATATCCATGCTTGCAAGTGTCTTAAGTCTCTAAAGTTTATGGACCTAAGTTTTATTATCTTCAATTGAGTGGTAGTTTCAATTATGTGGTTCCACATCTATATTTAGGGTTTGCTCCTATTTTTCCATGTGGCATCCTTGGCATGTTCCACATGTCACCTCCTTGCAAGTTCCAAGTTTCTCATGCTTCATTTTGGATTTCAACTCTTTATTAAATTATATTGCATTCAATCTTTCATGTCCACTTGATTTAAAGTTTCATATCCAATGGATCTTTTGGACTTGTCCACCCTAATGTTTTCTAGTTGAGTAGGGATTTGGAGTTTGGAGCCATGTATTTGTATGTGTTGCTGATTTCTTTGTGTTTCTCTTTGTGGGCATGGAATAATCACTTGATGTCATGTATCAATTTGGTAGTGGTGGTGGACTTACACCTTTTCATGATGGCATGCACTATATTTAGGTGGTGTATCATTTATTTCCATGTGACATTTTCTCAATGAAGATGGTAGACCCAACTTCTTAGTGAAGGATTGTGTCATCAACACAGTTCATAGGTATGCATGGTGTTAGTTGGCTAGTAGCATATACACTTTCCTTGATGGGAATTTTTGCGAGTGTACAACTCTTCATCGTGTTGTGGATGAATCATCCCCCTCCATGCTACCATTGGATTTATTTCCCTTTGCATGACCCTTACCTTTAATGTGATCAATCATTCTAGTTGGTAACTATAAGGTACTTTTTCTTGTGTGGCTTGTGCCAATTTCACCGCATATGCACTATGTTGATACCACATCTCGAGGTGACAAGTGGATAGGTATCCTTGGGTGTCATGTGTCTATTTAGTGGCACTATGTTGGTGGGTTCCAAATCTTTGTCTATAGGAGCTCATTTATCTATAGTGGCTTAGGTAGATTTTATGGAAAATGAATGCCCACCACACATTTCCTTTTGTAGTGGCATGCTTGGTATATTCAACATGGACAAATAAACTACCAACATCTATCTTCTTAGTGGGGCCCAATATCTTCATACTGTGGCATGACTATTTAATACATTTGCATTGTTCTTCTTTTGTCCATGTGGCTTTTCCTAAGCCCTTTATTCAAGGTATATACATCCAACATCATCATGGTTGATAATTTCAAAAAATAATTCAAAGGTTTTAATGCCATAACCTACCAATGTGCTATCACAAATAGTCTTCTCTACTATTGCTATTGGTTTTGTGTCCTCCACGATTAGCAATGGGCTTGAGGTGACTTATCGAGGACCTTGTCAATTTGTAATTACTCCTAGATGATTTATGTACCTTCTATTCTATGGGTGTTGTGCATGACCATTCTTTATGCTTATAGGATATGTAGATCATTCCCTACATAATATTCTTTAGGGTTTTTCCTATGTAATAGCCTTTGGCTTTCTCTAGATATGAAAATATTGTCTCCATGATGGCCTCCTAATGTATATGTTCCCCTATGATATACACTATAGTATAATAATAATTTCAATATATTGCAAGTTAATTAAATTATTTTCCATTTTTCTTATCATTCCAGTTTCTTTTGGCTCTATTTGATATGCCTTATTGTTGATGTGACAAAGGATGGTTGTTCTTGCATTATTTTTGATATTTGCTTCTAGTTGCCAAGTGATTGCTTATTGACGGTCCTTAGGAAAATGTTTGCAGCTAATATAAGAGTTTGAAATAATAAGATATGGCTTACTATGTGGATATGATGGCTATATGGAGTAAATTTAATGCTTAAGGACAATGTTCACACCCCTGCAAGATTATTTGGTGTTTATATTTACTTGTCTAGTTGGTAGATGACTTTCTCTCCTACCTTAAATACTTAGACTCTACAAATCTAAGGAGAATCTTGTCTCTTTTCCATGTTCATTCTACTTTTTTATTATGTACTACTAAGGATTAGTGGGTGAAAACAACAACCCATAGGATTGAATGCATGATTTCACTATTCTCCTTTTCTTTTAACCCTATTTACCCATCATTAATATCTAGTCTATTAAATTCTAAGTGGGTTCCCCATGTGTTGTGGTTGTCAAGTGTTCCTAAAAATTTGTCTGTTTGTAGTTTTTTGTAGTCCTTGTCATTTTCCTAGGCCATAGGATTTCATGTAGAATCAAGACCTATACACTAGGTCCTAGGGTTCCAAGTTCCCTCAAAAACTAAACACTCACTCCTCATATTTTTTCAATTTTTCCCCTTGGACCATGGACTTGGGACCAAGGGACTAAGTCACTAGATCCTTGGTCCCTATGGGGTCTCATTCCTTGTGTGCTTTCCTTCCTTATTCTAGAGTTTCAAAAATTCTCAAAACCCTGGGACCCCCATTGCTCTTTGTTCCTCCTTCTAGATCCTAGACCTCCAAGAGGATCTCAAATCCTAGCACAAAGTTCCTTCAATTCTAATTTTTCCCCAACCTCCACATCCCAAACCTCTCTTTTGAACCACTTTATTAATCCATTTCCATCATCCTTATCAAGCTTTGGGCTTACAAAGGAACCCCAAACCTTGGCACACTCATTGATTCCAATTCCCCCCATCTCCCAATCCCTATAGGGCCCATCTTCCTATTTCCTCTCATGTTCCTTGTTTGTAGTCCCTCTTGAGACCTAAACCCCATCCTTCCTATCCACTCTCTTGTTGATTATCCCCCTAGACTGTAGAACCCTAGAGGGACCTAGGACCTAGGAAATTTTCCAAATTTATTGCTTACAATTCCTTTCCCACAATCGGTCCCCTTACTCATCCTAGTCCTAACATTCATCCCTTTCTTGATCCTCATCCATGTTTATTTTCCACTCTTATGATCCAATAATTTCCTCATTTCATCACTTTTCCCAATATTCCTTTGGACCTTGGGTCGTTGTGTGAACCTTTCACCTTTGCACTTAGTTTTGATTCTTAATTTATTTCCACCCCAAACTCTTGGTTCCTTTTGAATTTATTTCCTCAAGTCCCTCTCAAACTTGAACCCTTGATAGGCACTAGATTTTCAATTTTCATGTTGAAATATGGTTTCATCCCAAGAACCTAATATGATGCCCATTCTACCTACTCCCATACCATAGAAAAATATTTTAACTATCAAAATTGACTCATGCATTGGCTAAGAGGTTTTTCATGCAACCCTCATAGTATCTCCCATGCCCTACAACATGCTAAATATAGGATTTTTTCCACTATAGGGATGAATTGTAGATGGAAAGATGAAATCTACCCACAATTTCTTAGTATGAATACACATATTTAGGTATGATTTCTTTCATGATTCATGGGGGATCAACCTACAATTGGTATGGGTACCCCTAGCCATGTAACAATCAAAGGAATTTTTAGATTTATTGTGAATTCACATGCTCTTCCACGTGGTCACAAATTTTTAGGTGTTCATTGTTGGTTAGGAACCCTTGACCCTATATAGCTCATGAAAAGGAAACTTTAAAATCTCAATCTTCATTTCAGAAAATTCGATCATCTTTCTATTCTTAGTTATCATTATGCCATAATGATATAGGGTTTCAAATCATGCTAGTCCAACTTACCTTGGGAGTATCATACCTATGAAATTAGAAAGAGGTTGCATTTGAAAGTTTTATCTATAGTATAATGTCTTTGTAAAGAAGCTAAGGTAGTGGAACAACTTCGTACACTAATCTTGAGAGGAGAATAATGTAAAACTTTTACAGATCTTTAATAGTTACAAAAATTTAAACAAAATAAACATAAATACAATGCATACCACAACATAGTGATTTACGTGGGGAAAACCCTTTCGAGAGAAAAAACCCACACTCCAAAAGTCACCCAATATATTATTCAGAAATCACAAAGATTGTACAATATACTTGCAGAGCAAGCTTATCACATGAGTATCACCAACTAAAGATCCCGAGCCAACATGAACACTATCAGACTCTCAGAATACATCACAATACATATCTGTAATACAATGCCCTCATAAAATAGGGTTGCCTTCTAGGGAAAGTCATGCTAATAAAATATCGACTATTAGATATAAGACTTAATGATGAATGATCCAAATTTACAATAATAAAATATAAATAAAATTTTCCTTCGGGGGCACTACCCCTGGACTACTCATAGGGGGAAACCCCCTTGCACCCCCCGTCACCTTATGTATTAATATTACTTTATGTAATTGTAAGGTTGAGACACATTATCCCAAAAAATATCTCACTTGTCGAACACCATGCAAGAGCAACAAGAGGGCACTGTAAAAACATCATCTTTTAATTGCTAGGGGTTGAAAGGCCCATTGAATATGAGCACCATCTAAACTTCTTTGTGCTCACAGGCTTAGTTAAATAATCAACAACATTCATCAAAGTCTCTACCTTAACCAACTTCACCCTGCCATCTTCGACCATATCTCTAAAAAAATTAAATTGTAAATCAATGTGCTTGGTCCTAGCATGAAATGTCAGGGTCTTAGCTAAACATATCACACTCTGATTGTTGCATTAAATTGTCACTACACCTTATTTTATTCCAATATCTGAACATGGTATCTTAAGCCAAATGGCTTATTTACAAGCATGAGTAGCTATCATATACTTTGCTTCAGTAGTGGACAAAGCAACCGCAACTATCACTTACTCGTCCAACTAATTGCACCACCAAATAAAGTAAACACATAAGCACTGGTGGATCATCTACTATCGAAATCACCTGCCCAATCTGAATCCACATAACCATGAATATCAAGGGAAATGTCATCTTCAGTCATATTACTATAATAACACAAGGAATAATATGAGGTACTGTGTAAATATCTGAAGACTCTTTTAATTGCATCCCAATGAACTCTACCAAGATTAGACATATATTTAGAAAGAACTCCCACTACTTGGGAAATGTTTGGTAGATAAAACAAACCATAACATACATCAAAATTCCAGCTACACTCTAGTAAGACACTCTGCTCATGTCTTCCATCTCTGATGAAGATGTTGGACGATATGAATTAGATAACTTTGTTCCAATTGAAACAAGAACACATAATGGTCTACAATCCTACAGATCAAACCTATGTAAAATTGAATTGACATAATTACTTTGGCCAAGCTATAGATTTCTATTCCCTCTATCTCTTTTAATTTCCATCCCAAGAATGTGTTTAGCTACACCAAGTTCTTTCAATTCAAATTTAGCAACAAGTTGAGATTTTAGTTCTAAAATCATATAGGTTTCCCTTTATCAATAAATAACATATCATCAAAATATAATGTGATAAACATGAAACAATCACCATCGGTTTTATAATAAACATAATGATCTGATTTATAATGCTCAAATTCCAAACTCAACACATATGTATCAAATTTCTGGTACCACATCCTAGGACTCTGTTTTAGGCCATACAAATATTTCTTCAATTTGCAAACCAATTTACTTTTACCTTTCACCACATAGTGGTCTGGCTATGTCATATAAGTATCCTCCTCCAAGTCACCATGAAAGAAAGCAATTTTCACATCCATTTGCTCAACCTCTAAATCATAAGCAACAACAATAGAAAGCAAAAATCTAATGGATTCCATTTTTACAACAGGAGAAAATATCTCACCATAATCAACACCCTCAACTTGAGAGTAACCTTTTGCAGCCAACCTTACTTTGGACTTCTCAATACCTCCATATGAACCAATCTTTTGCTTGAATACCCATTTGCAACCAATAGGGTTTTTTCCTTCAGGAAATGGTACAAGATCCCATACATATCATTCTTTTTCAATGCTGCCATTTCTTCATCCATAGCAATCTTCCAAGATTCTGCATCATTCATACCTAATGCCTCTTCTACTGATCTGGGTTCATCCATGTTAGTATTCAAAGAAAAAATACATCTCCAATCATTAGGTGAATACCTTTCAAGTGGTTTTCTATGCCTTGTATACCTATGAACAAGTTGAGTTGGAGTTCTTTGTTCTCTTCTGAAGATGCTCTCCTCAACTTCTTGTTTATCCATGGGCCTTGATTCAAATTTCTCAGGTGTAGAAGGAAATTGAATTACATCTTCCTGTTTACTATATTATAGGTGCAATGTAACAAAAGAAGGCTTAGTTTCTCTAAAAATAATACTACTATGTATTACCTTCTGTGCAATAGGATCCCAAAGCCTGTATCCTTTCACATTATAACTATATCTTATGAAGATATATTTCACAACCTTGTTCTCCAACTTTGTTCGCTTCTCCTTTGGCACATGTGCATATGCCTCACAACCAAAAACTCTAAGATGTCTTAATGAAGGCTTGTGGCCCAACCATGCCTCTATAGGTGTCTCATTAACAAGACCTGATGTAGGAGACCTATTAATCAGGTAACAAGAAGTGGCAACATCTTTAGGTTGAAACCTTTGTTCTAGACCAACACCACTCAACATACTCCTAGCCTTCTCCATTAGTGTCCTATTCATTCTTTTTGCAACTCCATTCTATTGTGGAGAATATGGAATTGTTTTTTGTCTATGAATACCAGAATCTTTATAGAATCTATCAAAATTAGTAAAGCAAAATTCATTACCATTATCAATCCTTAAACATTTTATTTTCTTTCTAATCTACAACTCAATCATTGCTTTAAATTCTTTAAATTGATTGAAAACTTTAGATTTAATCTTTAGAAAGTATGCCCATGTCCTTCTACTGTAATCATCAATAAATGAAACATAGTATGTGGATTTACCAATTGAAGGAACATCTACAGGACCAAACACATCAGAATCAATAAGATCCAATACACCACAAGAACTTTAGTAAAAGAAAAATATTAAATATAAATCATTAACACTAATGTTAATCACATGCATTATTTTTGTAATTTTTTGTTGCATGTTTTATTTATTATTAATTTTTAATTCAAATTCATTATAGTTTAGAGCAATATTATACCATAGTACATTATATATATATATATATAGTGCACACATGCTTTTTTTAAATTCTATATTTTAAAATTTTTCCAGGTGCATAAGACAAATACTTTTATGTTTGGTAAAAAATTAATGTTTACTAAAAAATAAAAAAATAACTATAATAATAAAAAAATAATATTACAAATTATACTTTTTGAAAAGCTTGAGCACTACAATTATTCAAAATCTCATGTTACAATGGCTCAATTTGATGCTCTAACCCTTTTTTTGGAATAAAGATTTCTTCCAAAAACTAGGTCAACAAAAGGAGGGTAACATACATACAATTGAATGAAGGTGTACCTTTAAATGAAGGAAAAACCTTCATTCAAATGTGCCTTTATATAAGGTTTTTAAACATGCAACATTTAAAATTTTAAAAAAGGGTCCATTCAAACTTCCCTGCCTTCATTCAAAGTCTCTTTACATCTGGCAAAATGAAGGGCCTTGATTTGCATATATACCCTCATTTAAAGATGTCAAATATTTTTTCCTTCCAAAACTCATTTGTATGCCTTGTTCCATAAGGTTTTCAAATGTGGAACATTTAAAATTGAAAAAATGTTCTTATTCAAACCTCTTTGTATGTATTTTAAGCCTGTTTACATGTGGCAAGCAATTTACCTTTGAATGATGGACATTAATTCAAATTTAAACCTTCAATTGAAGGTTTTCAACAAAAAATTTCATCCAAAACTCAATTTTGTGTCTTGTTTCACAAGTGAGACACATTATTGGTGATGATCACGATCTTCTCTACAAATAGAAAATTAGATTTCGAACTCTAATAGAGAAGGTGTATAAACCTTAGGGAAAAAACCCCAATAGTTGTAGAAACTCAAGTTCATAAAAATGTAAAGAAGTAAACAATTCTACATAAGTTAACTAGGATAAATTAATTAACTATCAATAGTTCATTATATATCCTAGAGAAAAGTCGAGAATGATAAATATGTAGAAATCTAAATGCACATAATTTTAAATAATAAATGATAACACTTAGCTCTAGGCTTGACATAAAATATGACTTTGTTATATATTTGAAAGTAACTAATCTCTATTGTAGAAAATTAGGGTCTAGCACACAAATACATTAGAATTAGAATTTTTTTATTCTTTAGTCAAGATCATTTATGTGACTACATAATTGATCCCATGAATGTGGATCTAAATTAGACCAACAAGTTTGATCTTTTCCTACATGATCTTTGTTGATTTTTAGAATCTTGTTTTTGGCTCACATCAAAGTACTCAACATGATCATAACATAGAAACATGGTTTGCGTGTTTGAAAGTTTGCACATAATAATATAATAATTACTCCTTTGTCAAACCCCAATAGGGATGTCAAGTTAATGACTTTTGAACAAGATTAAGGACTTCAAGTAGTTGTGCAATATGTCTTAGAATGATAATGTCATTAGATGATACATTTTTAGGCCCATGATGTGTGTCAGGTGTTCAATTCATGGGTTCATTGGATGTTCTAAATGAAATAAGACTTATTATTGAATACAATGCCCTAACATATGATTCAACTATTTTATATTTTAAGTTGAGTCATAATGATCAATTAGAAGGAAAACAACTGAGCCCAATTTTAAATTACATTTTTAAAACATAGAGACCATTTCCACAATTATGGCCTTGATTCATATAGGAAATATATAAACTAAGAATTAGACATAGACTTTGAAAATGAATCTAGATTGAAGCAAAATCCAAAATCAACTTATTGACAATTTGTACACAATCCTCACTTTTATACACTAATCATTATATTAAAATAAACATATTAAGTCCAGTATCCAAAATTTCGCCATTAGATCTAGCAAATAAAATGAATATAATAAATTAAAAAAAATAAAATTATATGAACTTCAATTTTTGGATTATCTATCTCCGTGGGCAGTACGGTCCCAAGTGGTTGAGCTTGAACTCCAAAAAGGAGCCCAACCCAACGCACACGTTTCTCATTAGTTAATCTTTGATATGATTGGTCAGTGACCATGTGTTTTTCATGGTTACTATACTTTTCTGAACACATTAATTACCAAAAACAGTGGCCATGTGTTTTTCACTGGCACAATTTTTAAGGAATTTGTATGTAGTGAGCTTTTTAAATATGTAGAAACCATCTGCTGATAAAGAAATAGAAAAAGACACTGGCTTTCATTTTTATGCCATTGACTCTATTTCTATTGAAAGCCAATAGAAATGCTTGATCCTTTTATCTTGTAGAGCCTCTTAAGATGGTGACCATTTTATCCTGTGACATTTAGAATTCCAGAAACTAAGTTATGGAAATATTAGATGAAATGCTAAGGATCACGCTTTGGGAAGTGGACTAAGTGCCCTTGACTTGTTCCAAGAGCAGAATATTTAAATTGTTCATTTTAAATTCAAGAGTGTGGCTATCAAAGAGTCATCTATGCATATATCCAGGGCCTTGAGATTCCAAAGTATTGGGAACATAAAATCATTTAGGTATGGTACTTCGTGGTGAAAACTTTATATGGTATTAAATAGTGAATCTCTCATGGGTTGCTTATAAAAGTGGGTTACATGGTTTTGAAGCAACATTGAAATTGACAAGAGTTTCTAGAAGTTCCAATGCAAGCATGATTTACTTGATTTGGGGTGCACTGGAATCTTCGTAGAATGATTCTAACTTAGTTTTTAAATGATTTGTAGAGTTATATAATCACTCTGCATGATCAGTTGAGAAATGAGTAGCTCATCTGGTGTTCATCGCAGAGTTATAGAATCTGGTAGTGGACTGTCAGTGCAGTGTGCACTGCTCTGCAGTTAAACTCCTTTAGGACTAGGTAGTATAAAGATGGGTGACAAGTTATGATGTTGCCAGGCTTTTTAATGGGGCATAAAAGAGGGCTGCGAAGAGGTATGTGGACTTCTGAAGAAGATTACTTGCTTGCCAAATACATAGAAGTTCATGGTGAAGGTCATTGGAGTTCAGTACCCCATAATACAGGTTTGTTATCAAGATACAATCCATAATGATTAGTTTTTTTTATTCTCTGCTTAATCATTTTGATAGATTGCAATGAAAATAGATTAACATGATTTTGAATCAGGTTTGCTTAGGAGGGGGAAAAGCTGCAGACTACGTTGGATGAACTATTTGAGACCAACTATAAAGAGAGGAAACATTTCTCAAGATGAAGAAGAGCTTATAATCCGAATGCACAATCTGCTAGGAAATCGGTATGTTTTAGCTCTGGTTATTGATTTAGGAAAGTTGGGAGTGAGTTTTGACAATGGCCTGAACCTCCATTGTGTTTCTAGGCTAATAACCTCATACTTTCCTATTTTGATATTTCTACAAATTATAGGCAGTATCTCAAGTTAACCGATAACATTATAATAACAATCTTTAAGGTAAGAGGGGTTTAATCTTCAGGGTAACAAGGGCTTATATCTTGTCTATGTGTTTGGAAGGTTCCTTCTTTTGTACTGATTGTCTATCTTCAGTTTATCTGAAATTTTCAAGATTTTTTTGAATTGGTGTGTCAGACGGAAAATGGACAAACCCACTTTATAATCTGTTGTTTTAATATATTTTTTTGCCTTTATGTTAAAACCCACTACCAATAACAATGGACTGATTAAAGTTATTAGCTTTATATCACTCTCTTTTCTTGAAATTAATTAATTATTCGACATTTCTATGCATATTTTTATTAAACAAATTGATTAATTATTTCCCATGTTAGAAAGGTGACACTATACGATTACTTTGCATTTAAATCTTTTGTTATGTCTACATTAGACATATCTTTTGGTACACTTTTGTTATATCTGCATTATACATATCTTTTGGTATACTTTTGTTAAGTTAATCTTCTCTATACATATATTCAGATTTGAGCTAAGTTAGTTTGTACAGACCTACAAGGGTGTTCTTAGTGATCTAAAAATTTATTTGTTAAATACTGGTTTCATGGGTGTTTCTCAGATGGACTTTGATAGCAGGAAGAATTCCAGGCAGGACAGGCAATGAAATAAAAAACTACTGGACTACTCATTTGAGAAAGAAGCTACGAAGAAAAACATCCAGTACACTGCTGTTAGATTGCAATCCAGTAACCAATCATGTGCAGAATACTAGAAAATCTAAACATACTTCCCATATTGAGCAAGAACATGTAAAAAATAATGACTCTTCTCCATTACATAATGTAACCAAGCCATACTTGAATATGGAATATAGCAAGGAATCAAGTTTTCATGCTAACAATCTATGTAGTCATTTTAATCTGTCTTCATACTTGGATGACTGTTATACATACTTCCAAGGTTGTACTGATACTTTATCTGAGTGCACAAAACTTATGGATCGAGACATTGAAAAAGATTGGGACGAAGTGACTGCTGGAGAGGCTGGTACAAGTGTGGAAGATTGTAACCATTTAGCTGGCTTTCCTTTATGGTGGGAATGGGGTAATTTTGTGTAAACCAGCTTTCTCGGTATAACTGTGTGAACTTTAACCATGGCAAGTTGTGGCTTTCAAATTAAATATATTTTAAGGAATATGTTCCACCCTACTCTATGTGTTAAATTCAATTTGTATTCTAATAGCAAGTTTCATGTGGGTGATGTGCCTCTCTATCATACATAGGAAGTGTTAGGCATCCCCTCATTTTTTCAAATATGTCTCTCTTTCGGTGCTTTGATTTCTTTATGGTAATAATTGGTTAAGTCATGTGCCTCTAGGGTTTATATTTTTGGGATTCAGCCATGTGTGTTGTGTGTTAATGATGTGCTTGTGTGTCTTAAGAGCTATCTTTATGTTTGGGAATCATGTTTTTGGTTTTTCATTATAGCTTCATTGAGCTTTCATGATAGTCTATAGGCTAACCCTAACTCTTGTGCATTTTCTTTAGACAAATTCATGTTCTATTTCGTGCATAAATTCAAAACTATCAACTTGCATATGAATCATGCACTTTATTTTTTAATTATCCAATGACTTGTTGGACTGGTTGCTTTATTATAAGTCAAAGCACATGTTTATTTTTCATCACTATTTGGGTCAATTTCCTCATTGCTTCTTACCCTCATTAGCCCCTTGATCTCAACTCTTAGTTTCATTGATTCCTCAATCATTTTCATTCTTCTTTTAAGTCCAAACCCAAACCCATGATTTAAATTCTTTGTATTTGGCTCCCATATCCATGCTTGCAAGTGTCTTAAGTCTCTAAAGTTTATGGACTTAAGTTTTATTATCTTTAATTGAGTGGTAATTTCAATTATGTGGTTCCATATCTATATTTAGGGTTTGCTCCTATTTTTCCATGTGGCATCCTTGGCATGTTCCACATGTCACCTCCTTGCAAGTTCCAAGTTTCTCATTCTTCATTTTGGATTTCAACTCTTTAGTTAATTATATTACATTCAATCTTTCATGTCCACTTGATTTAAAGTTTCATATCCAATGGATTTTTTGGACTTGGCCACCCTTATGTTTTCTAGTTGAGTAGGGATTGGAGTTTGGAGCCATGTATTTATTTGTGCAGTTGCTTTCTTTGTGTTTCTCTTTGTGGGTGTGGAACAATCGCTTGATGTCATGTATCAATTTGATAGTGGTTGTGGGCTTACACCTTTTCATGATGACATGCACTATATTTGGGTGGTCTACCATATATTTCCATGTGATATCTTCTTAATGAAGATGGTAGAACCAACTTCTTAGTGAAGGATTGTGTCATCAACACAATTTATAGGGATGCATGGTGTTAGTTGGCTAGTAGCATATACACTTTCCTTGATGAGAATTTTTGCAAACAACTCCTCATCGTGTTGTGCATTGAGCCCTTGAATCATCTCCCTCCATGCTACCATTGGATTTGTTTCCCTTTGTGTGACCCTTACCTTTAATGTGATTAATCTTTCTAGTTGATAACTATAAGTTACTTTTTCTTGTGTGGCTTGTGTCGATTTGGCCACATATGCACTATGTTGACACCACATCTTGAGATTACAAGTGGATAGGTATCCTTGGGTGTCATGTGTCTATTTGGTGGCATTATGTTGGTGGGTTCCAAATTTTTGTCTATATGAGCTCATTTATCTATAGTGGCTTAGGTAGATTTTATGGAAAATGAATGCCCACCACACATTTCCTTTGGTAGTGGCATGCTTGATATATTCAACATGGGAAAATAAACTACTAACATCTATCTTCTTAGTGGGGCCCAATATCTTCATAGTGTGGCATGACTATTTAATGCATTTGCGTTGTGCTTCTTTATTTTGTAGGGCCTCTCTAATGTTTGATAACTTGGTGCTACTAGGTGGACACAACTTAGAGGATGGACTCCTAACTAAATAGTTCATCATTCACACAAGAGGCTTCATTTAATTATCAACTAGGGGCTCATAATCTTTTGACGGTGCTAGCACTATATATGCATTCATGGATTCTAAACACGCCCTATATCAATGGAGTATAGGTGTTTACACATGTACAAAAAAATCTAAAAGTTGGAAAAGGAAACAAAAAAATAAATTGCAAAATAGGGGAAATAAACCTAAGCTGCTACTTATGCTACAGGTACTTATCACTTAAGTTTGTAATTGTTAACTACTAAATGTGAACTGTAACTAATTAATTCCAAAGTATGAACATACATTAAGCTATAGAATTCAATTCAATTATAGAATCACATTCATGAATTCCACATGCATGTAACTAGAAACTATCTTAACTAAATTTAACAATGATAAATTAATCTAATAACAGGAAATAGGGTGGATATCAGTACCTCAAGTGGCCCTTGCTTGAGTTGTTGCTTCCACAACAGATGTTAAACACTTACTACTTAAACAACAAATCATGATAGTGAACTAACTCCTTTATTGCATGAAAACTCTGAACTCTTACAATCTGACAAGAATATACTAAAGATTTCTCATTCAACAAGACATATCTACTGTTCAACTGATAACACAAAAGCTAACAACGATCAACTATCAATTGGTAACTAGAAATAAACTAACTAGATAACTAGATTTACTCCTCACAACAGATCCCACTATATAGGGTATGCAAGGAATCTTAAATTCATTGTAGGATTGAAAAAAAAACCATAATGTATCTATTCACTCTCCCTCAAAGATAGGGAGATGACTTAGTCTTGAAACAAAAAACTATAATTGAAAAACAAAAGAATAGAAACTAAATTGGAACTTTTCCCTAACGGTTAACTGCCATGATAGAGCTGTGTTTCCTAGGGAACATCACATCATGGGTTACTCTTGCTTGGATTTCTTCTTCCTCCAGTCATCTTATTCAATGGATAATAATGTGCTTGTGGTGACTCACAATTGACCATTCAATAGTCACTTTTTTTCTCCTTTGGAGCTATCGTGCTTCAACCATTTTGACTTCTCCCCTGCAATTATCTATGGTCCTTATGTTGCAGGCTGGAAATCTAGTTGTTGCGGGTTACAATCCTTCTAGTTGCAAGAGGTTAGTTTCATCCCTAAGGCATACACAACATTAACAATCATAATATAAGCATAAAATTATACTAAATCTCATGAACAGTCATACATTCACAAATACAAATGTCAACATATCATATTTTTTATTTCCACATACTTAAGTCTGTCAAAGTGCATGAAAGGTATATAAAAGATGTATGAATTCTTAGGAATGTTTGTGAAACATGACAGATTGAAATGATAAAAAGATAAACTAATGAAAGAAAACTAGCCATAAATTAAGCCCATCCCTTCTCCCAACTACGCTATTTGCTTGTCCCTAAGCAACTTTTATGGCTAGAGGTTATATTGCAAAGCCATCTCTCTGAAAGAAACCACAATGTCAACTCCTTTTCCTTGCTTTAGGTAATAGCCTTGCTCATACAAGAGCTTCACCAATCTTGTGTTTTTTGCTACCTCTTCTTCCCCTTGTTTCCTCCTTGTCTAATTTGGTATAGGAAACATGAGGATAGGAGGATGGAAGACAAGTGGAAACTAGGTAACTCCATTGTTCAGTGCAATATCTATATACTTGTGAGACCTGCGAATTATGGCTACATAGTTGTAAATAGAGTGTGGCTCCTTTCTTTTCAGCTTTGGTGAGAGTTCTTCCCATATTTTTTGAATAAATTTAAAGGCTTCATTGATGGGTCCTATTGTTAATTCCTTCATCTTTTTATAATCGTATTTTCTACAATCCATTATCTTTTTTCCAACTCCTTTGTGATGCAAGAGATCCAACCATTGATCTATTGTTGCATTTGGATCCATCGAATCCTTCCTAAGCTATAAGGAAATATAATTTTATTTTTCATGATATTCTTGTATAATTGTCACCATTTGGTGCTTATTCCTAATATAAGAGGCCAAAGCTCTTATTTGGAGATCTCCTACAAACATCAATGGATTCCAAGCAGTTTCATCTAAAAGAACGAAATTGTGTAGATAGAACTCACATAGTCAATCCTGCATCTTTGGTGTGGAATTGTAAAAAGTATCTAAAAAAAAATATTTCTTGTTCATTGCAACAGTCAGATCACTAATAAATTGGATAAATTGAAAACATAAAATTTCTCTTGCAAGAACAAAGCATAGACTCTAGCAGGTGGCCTACACTTAAATAGTTGTGTTGTTTTGTTTTCCATTTCTTCAATCTTTACTTTCAAAATTTTCACTTCTATTTATTGCTTTTCCAATGCCCTGGTGTGGTTAGATATCATTTCAACTCTCTCCCTTGCCTATTATTTCTCTTTCTGGAAGAATTTGTGCATTTTCTTCCATAGTTCAATACCTAGGGACACAACAGTTGGTCCAGTGGGGGTTTTAATTAGTCCAATTGAGCTTTGGGGTACTAGATATTTTCCTTCTGTTTCTATCATGGAAAGCTATGCCAATATCTCTAGTTTTGACCCATGCTCAAACTTGTGGAGTCTTTCCTCCAATTCTTTTACTATAGCATCCCATTCATTGTCTTTTTGTTGGTATGTTTTTAACAATTCCTCCAACTATTTTATCCTCTGCATTGCTTCTTGCAATTCTTTATTAGTATTCCATTCTTCAATGAAAAGTTCCTCATCTTTTTCTAAAAACTGTTCCTCTCCCATTTCACATGTATATTCACACCCCTTTGAAACATGGCTTTTTGGAGATCTTTTCCTCATATTTTTAGTTACAAAAATATCTTTTGAATCTGATTTAGAAGTGGTAGAAAAATAGAATGGTTGTTCAATTGGTATTTTTACATCTTAACTAGGGAAATTCCCCTTTGAATATGAATTCTTCTCTATCATAAAAACATCCTCTTTTTCTTTTTTCTTGTGCCACTTATTGGCCCCTTCTTGAGACAATGTGACTGCCTCCTAGATTGTCCAGGATTCTTTTGTCCCCTTGTAGGTGCTAAAGAAGAAGCTCCACTCTTTCTCTTTTTACGTTTTGGTGGCTTCTTAGAAACAAAGGGTTTCCTGATTGCTTTCTGTTGCGGGTCGCTCAACAAATGTCATAGGTTGTGTTTCCTGCAAACCCTACTGTTATGGTTCTCCCATGCTATGGGTAGGTATTGCAGTAGGGGAACTAGAGGAAATTTATCCCTCAAGAGAAACCAAAAAAGGCTCTTGTATTCTTTATTCCTGGACCCTGTTTTCTTCATTAAGAAATTCAATACTATTGTTGATATTACTGCAATTGAGAAAATCTTCCCATGACACATCTGGGTATTGAACCCTAAGGCTCCTCTTTACCAGTAGTGTGACTAAACAAAAATGAGATAATACTGACCAATTTCTTTTTATTTTATACTCATAAGACATTATTTTTAGCAGGTTATTCAAAAAGTTTGGAACATTCACCTGCCTTCCATGGCGTAAATGACTTAACAATTTAAAATGGACTCTATACCATAATGGCTCTCTTCCATCACATGTTAAGTATCTAATTATGTGAGAAGCTATTGAATCCCAAATCCAAGGAAAAGACAAGCATTCGGTACCTTGTGAGGAAGGGTCTAGGTTTTCTCTTGGAAAGGGGAATTTATTCCTTGCTACAATTATGTCTACTCTCATTGGAAACTCCTCTCCCACTTTTGGAAGACCGAATACTTTAGCTTTAGTTTCCTCTAATGCACTTACCCTCAAAACCCTGATAATTGCCTCAAATCATTTTACAGTGTGCTAGCAAATTGTTGGGTCGTCACTACGTTAAATTATGTAAGCCTCAAGAAATAATCCATCCATCCAATTTGCTAAAAGATAGGCAAGCATTGCCTATATTCTAGTAGCAAATTGTGTGCTATTGGTTCCTTTCTGACAATGTCACCACCCATTGCAATGCTTCAACAATTCACAGTCACTCACTATGCTATGTTTTTCTCTATTTTTTCTCTCTACCACCCCAATTATACTACTTTTCTATGTTGTATGCTATATCATTCAAATGCACTTCTTAATTGTGCTACTTAGAACTTCTTTCTCTCCTCTAAATTCTCCATCTCTTGAACATGGTGGAAAATGAAATGACAAAAAAATTTACAATTTTTTTTGAAAATTAAAAAAAAAACTAAGGAATAATCTTGAATACTCCTCCCCCTAACTAAAGTGGCTAAGTGTCCTTACTTAGTATGTACAGATTGGGCAGAGTCATAAATTAGAAGTAGTGGAAAATTAAACATGATATTTGGCATGCACGAATGAACTTGATAAATATGCATAAAATCAATAATCTTCAATGATAATTATGATAGTTAATATGGAGTGTACCTATAGGTATTGTCTGAATTGAAATTCAACTCGTGTGAAGGAGCTAAATGTCACTTGAAACTTTATTTGAAATGAAATTTTGTGATTGCTATGAACTATGTGCACTTATGGTTTGAAGTTGAAGGCAGTATATTTGTGGCACATAGAAATGAAATTGGAATGATGAATGAAAAAGGTTGTGAAAAGTATGTGATGGGGGAGGTGAAAGTTATTGCATGGTATGGTGGAATAAAAAAAGGTGGTATGATGGATACATGATAATAAAAGAAATAAGTTGCATGCAATGAAGTGTAGAATGTATGGTTGCAAGTGTAGATGGGTATGAATTGAAGTGATGGATATGTAATTAATATGGGTGTATATGGAATGGTTGATAGGTAAGTGATATGGGCTCATCTAGTAATAGGTCCCTTTTGTAGTTTTGTCACCTAGGGGCATGATGTTGTAGGTCCTTATTGCTTCTGCTATTGGTGTATAAAATGAAGATTGTTGAATATCACCTATGCAGTGTGTGCATGTGAGATGTGAGATAGAATTGTGTCTGTGAAATGTTAGTGGGTGAGCTATGTTGCTCATCTACTAATATTTTTGAAGAACTACTTGTTGTTGTCAATGAATTTTTCATATGTGGCTCAAAATGATGTTGTAGTGATAAAATGAAGTCATCTTTCTATAATGGCCATTTGTAGAGCTTCAACATGTGGCCATTACCTAGCAATGAAAACCATACATCAACGTTTTTTTGTAACTGAATTGCTCCATTTGGAAAGACTATTTTTTATCTCATATAGCCCAAGCCATCTAGTTTGTAGTTTCCCTTTGTAATCTTTATACCTTGAATCATATAGTAAATCCAATCACTTGCATTGAATTCTTTGGTTTTAATAAACTAGTCATGCCAATGCATCCTTTGTTTTTAGATGATTTTAGTATAGTGTATGGCTTTCATTCTTATTTTATCTAATGCATTGAGGCTATGTAACCTCTCCTTCTATGTTGTTGATAAGTCCATTCCCAATTTGGTTGTTGTCCTTAGATTATTGTATTCAAATTCTATTAAAAGTACTACCTTTTTACCATACACCAATACATATGGTGTAAAACCTATTGTTGCTTTCCAGGTTGTCTTGTAAGCCCAAACTGCTTTAGGTAACCTGGCTTCCTAGTCCTTCCTATGGAGTTACACTATCTTTGTGAGGATTTTTTCAATGTCTCTATTAGTGACCTCCACTTGACCATTTGCTTGAGGGTGGTAGGATGTAGACTTTTTATGTCTAATCTCATATTCCTACGCTAGTTTTATGATGAGATCTAATGTAAACTATGGCCCTTGGTTTGTGACAATCTCTCTAGGAACACCATATCTTGTGAATATACCTTCACAGAGAAATTTGGCCACATTCCCATCCCTTGCAAACTGCAAATCTTTGACCTCCACCCATTTGGTAAGGTAATATGTGCATCTTCTCATTATATTGGTAGGCCCTATGTAAAATAAATATCTAGCTATCCATGAGTAAGGAAAAATATTTTGAACTAATTACCTCTTCTCCCTTGGTGAGAGATGTGGTGGTGGTTTCCCTACTACCAGATAGTTGGCTATGTTTGCATACCAAGGTGTATGTAGAGAAAGAGCAAATAGATGCCCATTTGGGAATGAATCCTCTACACCATCTTCTTCTAATTTGGTTTGCAGTCTAGAGAGGAAATCTAATACTACATTGTATTTCCCTAGCTTGTCCACAATATTAATATCAAATTCTTGAAGCAGCAGTAACCACCTCACAAGCTTGCCACCAACTATTGGTTTGTTCATTAGAATCCTTATTGTTGTATGGTCAATATGTATGAATACAAAATACCCTATCATTTAGTGTTTGAATTTGTTGATTGCATGAACCACTGATACTGTATAGTTACGTTCTACCCCTTGGATATTTTTACTAATATAATAAATGGCATACTTAAGATTTCCATCCTTTTGTCCTAGCACAACTCCTATTGCAAAATCAGAAGCATTTGTATGGATATGGAAAGGTAAATTCCAGTTTGGTGGACTCTTAAGACAAGGGTCTTGGTTAGTGTTGCCTTGAGAGCTTCAAAGGAATGTTGGAAAGTAGGTGTCCATTCAAACTCTACATCTTTTGATAATAATAAAAATAGTGGTGTTGCAAGTTTACTAAAATCTTGTATGAATCTCTTGTAGTACCTAGCATGTCCAAGGAATATTCTAACATCCTTTTGTCTCTAGGGTACATGAAGTGTTGATATTATCTCAATTTTATTGGGGTCTACTTGGATTCCTTTACTGGACACAAAATGTCCCAAAACTACTCCCTTAGTCATCATCATGAAGAATTTCTCATGACTTAGGGACAAGCGATGATCTTGACATCTTTGTAGTACTTTCTCCAAGTTGGAAAGTGCTTCTTCATAGATATTCCCATAAGTTGTAAAATCGTCCATGTAAACCTCAATGGAATCATGAGCAATGTCTGAGAATATGCTCAGTACTACCCTTTGGAAGGTGGAAGGGGAATTATATAGCCCAAATGACAAGATAGTGTAAGCATATGTACGCCAAGGGCATGTGAAGGTTGTCTTGTCTTGGTCTTCTTGGGCTATCTTAATTTGATTATATCCACTAAATCCATCCAAAAAAAGGAAAATTATTGCTTTCCTACCAATGAATATAGTACTTGGTCAATGAATGGAAGGGGAAAGTGGTCTTTCCTATTTGTTGCATTCAACTCATGGTACTCTACACACACTCTCCATTTCCCTCCTTTCTTAGGTATAATTACTAGTGGAGAAACCCATTGACTATCAAAGATTGGGTAGATGAATCTTGCATCCAACAACTTTTGTAATTCTCCTTTGGCTATGTCATGAATTGCAAAGTTTATTCTCCTTTGGGTTTGCCTAACTATTAATAGATTTCATTAATGTAAATCTGATGCATGCATAGGTTTGGGTCTATAACCTTCATGTCATGGTAATCCCATACAAATGTAGCTGCATGTGCTTGCAACACATTCAATAGTGAGGTTTTTTGTGCAACAGTCAATTGACTATTTACATTTAGTGTCTTGTTTGGGATAATATCTAAAGTCAAGGATGATGTTTGAACAAATGAAATTTCAAGACCTACTATATTTGGAATGCAATGCTATGGAAATCAGGTGTGGAAACTTTGTGAAATGGACTCAAATGTATTGTTAGGAATTATGTTTTGCAAGGGGTCTTACAAATATGTTAGATGGTCATGTTGTTGTGGGTCCCTACCATAATTTGTTGCATGAATTTTGCAATCAGTTCATCTTCATCTTGGTTTTCTACCAAGGGACTGTGTTCAATAGTCATTAGAGTTTTTAATGATTAATGGTCTTCCTCATTTAGGGTAAGCCATATAGTTTTCTCTAAATCTGCATGTGGCTGGGCAAGTGGATAACAGACTAGTTTCTTAGTCATATTCCATTAGAAATGATCATGTTACCAGACTTGAAACCTATAAAGGCATGTGCAGTTGCCAACCAAGTTCTCCCTAAGATGAGGGGATGTCCTGCAATATTAGATCTAGGTTGCAACACCATAAAGTCTATAGGGTACTTCAATGAGTCTAATGTTATTAACAAGTCTTCTATGATTCCCTCAGGCTTGACTATAGACCTATAAGCTAACTATAGCATAGTAGGTGTAAGTCTAAGCTCCATTAGTCACAATAATTTTATGGTTTCTTTGTTCATTACATTAATGGTTTACCCAAGGTCAATTAAGGTATTCTTAATGAGAGTACCATTGATTTTGACATCCAAAACAAGGCTCCCAAGATCTACATACTTGGGGACAATTATGTTTCCAAACATAATGTCTGTAAGTTGTCCTAAGACATGTATAGTTTGATGGTCCTTACATTTGTTAGATTTTTGAGGCATAATTCTCTCACTATTTTGGTATAAATGGGTACTTCCTTAATGGTGTGGATGAGGGGTATCTTGATGCGAACATCCTTGATTTATCCCAATAGATTAGTTTTATCTTGTGAATGATGTTTTTAATCTATTAATATTTCAAGAAATGGAGACTCTAGACTCATGGTTGTTGGGTTGACCTAATTTTACTTAGGTTCCTTAGGTTGTTTGTCCATGGGCTCTATTGGGAGTTCCTCATTAGTCAATTAAGTGATGTGAGGAGATGAAGGCCCAACTAACATTTTCCTTGATCTGAGGTGTATATCACTCACCTCGACCCCATAGGTGGGGCATTGCATGGTGTCATTAGCATGTAAGCCTGTTGGACAAGCTTATTATTTGGGTTAGGTTTAGGTTGTGCTAGAAATTGAGGTGCTCTTTGTGGTATTGGTGCAGATGTTGCTAGGTTTGGCATTATAGCTTGTTGTTGTGGATGCAAGGGTTGTGTCTACTAATAATTGAGATTTTTATTTTTCCATTGTTGACCTCTTTGCCATTGAGGTTGTCACTAATTTTTTTGGGGTGACCACTTAGAATTATAATTAGGTCCTTGGTAATTCTATGATGGCCACATGTTTTTTTGTTGGCGATTCCAATTAGATTGAGGCATTTTCCATTATGGGTTTTGCACATTGGTCCATGATTGAGGGTTCCAACTAGGGAAATTCACATTATTAACTAAAAATGATATGTTATAGTTCAATGGGTCTTCAAGTATACCTTGTCTTGGTTTCCATAGTTTGCGTTGAGCTATATAAAACACCTAACCATCTTCATCTTCTAGGGCATGAAATTTTTGCTTTCCTTGTTTATGTTTAGAAATACTAGCCAACTTCTTGCACTTGCAATTGATCTTCTTTTGTCTACAATGGTGGGAAATATTTTGTGAGGGTCACCTCTACTTCTTGATTTTTCTTGATATGGTGGATATCAAGTTGTGTAGCCAAGTGGCTAATGATGTTCTCCTTCATGTTTGATAGAAGATTTCTCAAATCCACCCTTGGGACTCCATTAGATGATTTGTTGAGAGAGGAGGTCATGTCTCCCTTGGTCATGTTAGTGAAGGACCTAGAATAGTTTCTACATACTCTACAAATCTCATCAAATGGTCAATGTGAGATGTCTCCTACCCTAATGAGATTGAGTGCATCCATACTATCGTCATTAACTCCCCTTAATAATTAGTGTTTTAGGTATTCATCGGGGAATCTATTTTGATGAGATTTATTGAGGCAAAATTGAAACCTCTCAATATAATCTTCCAATGATTCATCCTCTTTTTGTGAAATATTGAAGATGTCATCCCTCTTTTTATCTATGTCTCTATAGTAATCCTAGTATTTCTCTAGGAAATTTATTTTCATTGTGTTACAATTGGGAACAACATCTTTTCCCAAGCCCATGAACCATCTCAGAGCAACATCTTTAAGTGTTGTTGGAAACAATTTGAGTCTGTGAGCATTTGTGGTATAATCATATCTTCAACATATCACATCAAACTAAAAAAGAAAGGTATCTAGGTCCTCTATAACCAACCCATAGAAGACATGTAGTGCTAAATTAGGTATGCTCTTCAAAGACGTAGCCCTTTCTTTGTTGGCTATAGGGAACTCAAACATTACATGCTCTTATGGGTTTTCTATTGCTGCATCAACCATGATGCTTATGTGTATATGAGAAGTCTCCTCTATGTCACAGATGATTCTTCTTCAGAAATACCCCCACTTTGTTCACTGTGTTCATCAATATGTTCTAATGCTTCAATTCCCCCAAATATTCCCCCTTTGTACCAATGACTAGTTTGATTTTTTGGCTCAACTTTAGGAGCCTCATTCTCAGCCATACAAGCATTTTTTGAGTGATCTTTTTTTTGTTCTATGTATTTTTTCATCTTATATACAAAGGTATGGTTTTTAATAGTATAATGTACATATTTTATAAAATCATAGATTTTCAAAGGTCATCTTGCATGGTTTCCATTTTTAGAACTTCATAAGGCTCATTTGGGCTCATACAGACTCCTTTTTGGGTGTTATTTTTTTTAACCTACTTAATTTTTTGAGATCAACATAATGGTGATGTTAATTTTTCTTGACTATATTCTAGAATTATAAAATATGAATATACCTCTTTTGAGGATTTGTACATCAAATCCATTTTGTGGAAACTACAATTGTACTAAAATAAAGTGTTATATCACTGTAATATTTCTAGGGGTTCTTTTATATATTTTTACATTTTGTTTATGATATTTTCTCATTTTACATACTCATTTGTGGAATTTTTTGAGTTTGCAAGAAGATCTTGGCTACTCCAAAAAATAGTTTCTTGATTATCATTTGATGGTTCATATGTTACTTCTATTTATTAGGTGCTTGAGGTGGAGATTATATATTGAGTTTTATAAATGTGGGTGATGAAAATGTGGATCATAAATATCAACAATACAAAACTCACACTCTCACAATCACATAATGAAGTTCAAGATCTTGGCTCAAAATGTAGAATTTAGATAACAAGAAAAGTCATCATAGCTAAGATATTGATTTGCTCCATTGTTGGTTGCTCTTCAAAGTAACAAACTGTGAAAGAATAATAATGATATGATGCAATTATAATGATAAATTATCAATGATAAATGATACCTATGCTTGATAAATAACAATGATAATGCTTGAAAATGCTTGATAATGATAAGAGTACTAGAGAGATTTTTGATAATAAAAGTGCTAGGGAGATTTGGCAATGATAGTGTTAGGGGGTTTGAATAAAATGAAAGCTTATCATTTATTTGCTTCTCTTGATATTTGATTAATGGTGGAGATTGATTTGCAAGATCAATGGATAAGAAAAATTCAAAATAGGGTAGACCCAAATTTTAAATTTTGAAGGAGGGAATTAAATATATATAATTTATTTAATTCAAATGATAGCTTAGAGAAATAAATAAATATTAATTTATTTATTTTGGAAGAAAAAATTTAATCTAAGAAAATAATTATAGAGGGCTAAAGATAATTTGGATTTTAATTTCCATTAGTGTTGGAGGGAAAAAGATAAATGATGAATTAATTAAATAATTAAAAAAAAAATAATTAATATATATATGATAAAAAATTAAGATAATTAAATAATTAAAAGTTATTTAATTATTATGGATGAAAGGAGGAAAGTGTAAGCTTAATTAAATAATTAAAAATTATTTAATTAATATAGATAGAAGAAATGATACTTGGATAATGATGAAAAGATAAGATGAAAAGATTAGCAATTTTTAGGTGTCTACATTTTGCCCCTCTTTGAGACAATGACTTTTAAAGTGTTGTTTCAAAGAAAAAGATTAATGGTATTCCCTAGTGAACCCTAGTGAACTGAGGGATGGAGGATATGATGCTCCCTCGAGAGATCGGCCAGAAAAATTAGTATTTTGGTTGAGCTCACGACAAGAAGGATTATTTTGATGTTATTTATGATGATAATGACATGCATATATATTATGGATGTATGATTTATTAGTTATGATATATTATTATGATGTACATGTTATGATTATGATACTATGATACATACTAACACTTGTGAATGCGGTGAAATCAATCTCCACCAAGGATCAAATATCAAAATGAAACCTATAAAGAGAAGATGCAAAAAAAGGTGATATGCAAAGATGCAAAGCAACAAACAAAGAAAATCAAAACACATTGTTACTTTGAAGAGGAACCTTAGAAAGTGGATAATTCTTGTCATTTTACCCAACTTGCATACACACAAGACATATGCAAACAACAAAGAAATAAATCCATGTCTAAACCCAAGCTTCTCTTAGAACATTAAGATATAGGCCTTCATTGAGAAAATGAGAGAAAGAAGAAAGTCAAACATGCCAAATAAGACACTCATGCTATGATCCAAGCTGCTCTAAGAACATTGGGATAGGATTTCATCAAGAAAATGGGAAATAAATCAAGAAAGAAAAAGATAAGAAAAAGAAACACAATCAATAGTTAGCATATCTCTTTCCAAAAGGATAAGCTCAGTTTTGATAGATAAGGTCCATTGTAGGAAGGATACATATGCTAAGATGTCATATTTGTTTTGATAATTCCCATTATAGGAAGGAAAATTCTAATAGGAAATGAACGTATTTTTTATATTTATACAAAAAGATAGGAAACAAGTAATGCAAGCCGAATATTTACCTCAACAATTGAAATTTTTTTTGCTCATGATTTTCGTTAAAGCTTTGTTTTTTAATATTTACACTTGATCTCAATATAAAAGAATCCAATCCAATACCTAGGTCAAGGGAAAGGTCCCCCCAATTGGATATAGGATCACTTATTATGGGATAGATGGATTGACTATGTTGTGATAGGTGGATAGGTGGATGATAGGAGAAGATATCTCCAAAGATTATATTGCAAAGGAATGAGATAGCCTTTACTAGAGGTATTACTATTATGGATATGAGATAAAAATGATTCTTTGGATAAAAGAATATTGTATAAAGGACGTGGATTGTAAGGATTTGAATTGTCTAAAACATACTTGGACAAGGTTTTCCCCCAACTTTACCAAGACCAAAGTACCAAGGGTGAGGGGATGTGTTAGATAGAATGAAGGATATGGATAGGATAGTCAAGATCAAGATAAGGAAGGAAGGATTTATTTGGATGGAATGAGGGATGTGTGATGGAATGGATGCCTTAGGGGTGGATGAATATTTTGAATGAGTCAATTTGTATGCCCTTTTAGTTCATGTTTTGATATGTCTTGTTTGGATAGGGATAGCGAAATCTTGTGGAGGAGTAGGATCATGACATGAAAGGATATTTTGATCTTGACATGGTAGTGGATCACTACATGGAGTGAAACATATGGGATCATGATATGGGAGAGGATCATTTGATGGGATGGAAGTGAAAATGATACCTTTCTCATGAGGTGACATGGAAGAGATACTTAAGACTTGATATGAAGGTGTATTATGAAATGGAAGGAAGGTATCTAGATCTTGAGATGGAAAGGACTCGTTGGAAATGATACTTTGATCCTGATTAAGAAGGGGATCATTGGATGCTATTTTGTCCCTAATGTTGTGACTATGCACTTAGGGATTGATTTTTTATGGAAGAGATTATTTCTACTTGAGCTATGGTGTATTCATATAGAATGGAAGAATAATTGGCTACTTTAGTATTGCTATCTTTATTTGAAGGTTCCCATTTTCCATGATTAGGGATAGGATCCTTGAATATCTTGAGATCATCATTAGTTGAAGGTTATTTTTTTTACACCAACATCACCTTGATTAATAATGTCTTGGATAATATTTTTCAATTTGAAGTAATTAGAAGTCTTATGTCCTTTGACCCTATGGTACTCACAATATTCATTACTTTGTACCATGAAGGTCTAATTTTTGGTTCTTGATTTATTACTTCTGGTAAGGTGATAAGTTTAGCTTGAAATAGTTTCTTCAATGTAGATTCAAGAGATACCCCTACATGAGTGTATTGCCTTCTAGGAGCATTATTTTTCTTAGATGGTCTTCTAGCACCTCAATTGTTTTGAAGATTGTTTGCTGCCAATTTTAGGGTAGGTTGAATGTTTTGAAATACTTTTGCATCTACCACACCATCATTGACAATGTTCTTGTTTTTTCTCCAAATCGTTTGTTTGTCTTTAGATGTTGAAGGGTTATCTTTATAACATTTAAATTTTTTACAAGACCCTTAGCAATGAGAGTTTTTTCAATGTTAATTCCCCTTTCAATGACTTCTCCAAATGTATTACCGCCTTGAATTTGAAGGTGAAATGCCAATTCATGATTTATATTTTGAATAAATATAGGGACAATTTGTTTTTCAAGTATAGGATTAGGAAGTTTAATTTCCAAAATTTTCCATGCTGGCAAGAAAGAAACAAAGGATTCCATCTTATTTTTTTTTTCACTATAAAGGTCACTCGCGAAGGTTTCACATTCTATGTTGTACGAAAAGTTCTTAATGAATTTATCTATGAGTTCATGAAAGGTCTTGGTACCATGAAGTAAATGTGAAAAAAATCAATAACTTGACCTCCTAGGCTTCTAGGAAAGAGGCACATTAGATATGTTTCATTATAGGACAAATATAGACAAGCTATGCAAAATTATCTTATGTGTTCTCTTGGATCACCTCTTCCCTTGTATTTGTCCAATCTAGGAATTTCAAAATTTTAAGGAAAAGGGATCATGCTCAAAGACTTGTCAAAAGGATAGGGACATAAATCTTCCAATGTATAGATCTTCTTAGTGTTAATGTTTCCAATTTTCATGTTTGCTATCTTTTTTTGTAATTCTTCCATTCGTTGAGCCAAGTCATTTACAAATGTTGATGGGGGTACATTTGTCAACATGTATTGTTGTTGATATTTATTTAGAGGAATGTGATGTTGTTGGGGTTGAATTGGTTGGATGTATTTTTGTTGAGGTTGACTTGGTTGGATAGACATATGTTGCATGTTTGAGATACCCATGTTTAAATAAGACCTAGAAAAGGTAGGTGATTGTTGAGGTGTAAATTGATCTTGATGTGTCTCTTGATATGTTTTCAATTGAAATTTTGATGTGTTAGGTGGAGGTGGTGGTATAAATGTGAAGGTAGCAGCCACCTTTGGTGTTGATGTTTGAATTAGATTGGGTTGAATTTTTTTCTAGTCCACTTTCAGGGTTAGTGAGATCTACATCCTTGATAAGGTGAGGGGATATTTTAGCACCTTTTTGAGTGAACACATGGAGATAGTGATTAGAATTTCTCTCAAATATTAGTTCCAAAAATCTCATTGCCCTAGGGTCTTGCCCAAATTCTTGAAGATCTTTGGATGAAGGGTCTTGATCATTCTCATTATAGGGGACCCTTAAAGGCCCATTAGGAAGGGTGGGTTTGAAGATTCTCCTTGCTCTCGTTGACCCATGATTGTTGGAATGTTTGACTCTTCTTGATGGGATTATATGATTTTCTTATATTGATATCTTATAATTGGCATATGAAATATAAGACCTTATATAAAATAATATTTTCTTTCAACAATTTTGATGCTTGTTGCTCAAAACCAAAATAGACCAAAGTTAAGTTGGATCTCCAAATGATATTAATAGGTAAGATGTTAGATCCCACTTGAACTAGACTTATGAGTTCAAGTAAGATGATAAAGATTGATATTGATAAATTCCACTTAAACTAGACTTGTGAGTCCAAGCCAACTTGATATGATATGATAAAGATAAAAGATATGAGATCCAATTTAAAATTTGATAAATCTTGACAATGATAAGAAAATATATCAAAAAAGTTTGTCAAATCCTCAAATAATATCAAGGATGATAAGACAATGCCAATAAAACTCTACTTATTTGATAGTTTGACAAATACTATAGTTTGATATTTTACCTTTGATTTTTGGTTGGTTTTGGAATGTTTTTATTTTTAGTGTTTTTTGAATTTTTTGAATTTGTTATAAGATTAAAAATACAAAGATATAATGAAAAATACAATGTCCTAGGCTCAATTTAGAATGGATATCTCCCCTTTAATTTCAAGTGGAGATGGTGATCTAAAAAATGAAACATGCAAGACACATTGACAATCTTACTCAACTGGGTATGGCCAATAAGTTTTGACTAGGCTTTACAAGCTCAGCTAGGGGTATCCTCAAGAGATACCACAAGGGTACATGAGGTCTAATCCGTAGATGAAAGGAAATACTCCCAAACAACCAAGAGGAGAGGGCAACCCACTCTCCACTTTCACTTATCTAAGGTATAAAGTTCTTAGAGGCTTAGTCAAGATTGACAATATTCCACTTCGAAGAGGTGTGTCTTTTGATTCACCCTTTGCTCTTTATACTCTACTCAAACATAGGAGTTGAATTTTTCCCCTAGAGTGATCACTTCTCTAGACAAACCCCTAAAAAGAAAAAAAAAGATCACTTATTTTTTATCCCCAAGATCACTGCTTGGTGCGAGAGGAGAGCATATGTAGGTAGATCTTGGGGATTAAAAGACACTTGTTTATTTTAGATCCCAAGTCCAAATGTGGATTAATTTTAGCCCAATTTATAGTGTGAGGAAGACACACCAAACAAGATTTATTGAATCAAATAAAATAATGTAAATTTTAATAATTTTTCATATTGAAAGAGATAGGGTGATTAGAATAAATAAACCTAGAGTCCAATGCTAAACTTGAGATGATAATTTGATTAAGAGCTCCAAATCCACTTTCCTTTGCAACCCTTTAATGTTCAATCTTTGCACACAAAGGCCAACAAACAAGACTAGAAAATAAAAGCAAGATCACTTATTTTTTATCATCAAGATCACTCTAAGGTGCAAGTGGAGAGCATACATTAGTAGATCTTGGAGATTAAAATAAAATGGTTTATTTTAGGTTCCAAATCCAAAGGTGAATGGTAAATTTTAAACCCTAATTTCAAATGTGTGAAAACATTCCAAAAAGGATATTCTAAGGTCAACAATGATAACACCAATGGATTTCTTATGAATTTTTTGATAGGTCTTAAATTTTTTGTTGAAAAACACCTTGGTATGAAGAAGTTATGAGCATTTTAAAAATTTAGAAAGAAGAAAGTGTGACTTTGAATGAATGTACCCAAATTTTGGTGTAAGATCTAAAAAAATCACTAGATCCATAATGAAGAGCTCTAAACCAAATTTCCAATGCCTTCTGAATTTTGAAAATCCGATATGTTATACAAAAATTATGCCCAATTTTGTAAAACAATTTATTTGTAAAAAATGTCAATAAAAAATACATCATTCCACTAAACAAATATGCCACAAGACCTGATAGATGCACCATAGGACCTGATAGATGCACTAGTGGACATGATAAATGTGTTGAGAAGTTGTTGAGATGATTTAGCATTGTTGTCGTTGATGTCAAAACCTAGATCCAGAATATTGTCCTCCGGATGATATACATAAATGATCTATCCTATCGAGTGCTATGATGTTATGTAGTATGGATGTTATCTTTGATACGGATGTGGCAGTACTTATTTTTGGGACATTCATGGAAGACAGTTGATGAAGAATAATGAAGTCTAATCTTTTGATGTTGGTTGTTGTGCTCAAAGCTTACTTCAGGTATCTTTGCTATCCGAACATTCATGTAGCATGTTACAAGTTTTGGTATGTCAAATTGTGTTTCTCTAGTTGATACTAAAATTGATGATAATCAAGATTTGGTCTTGGTTGTGGCATTCCCATCAACTCCAGAATATATCTCATGTAAGTTAAAATTTTCTATCTTTTGATAATTATGTTATGTAATGAACCTATCTTATGTATGACCTATTTATGGATCCCTTGGTAACGTGGTAAGAAGATCTTTATGTGTGACCTATCTTTTGGGTTTGGTGCTAGCATACAAGGACTTATTGAATATTTCAAGGTTGTTCTTTAAGTTGATATGTTTCATAATGACCTAATTCAAATTATGTTTGGCCAACTTAGAAGACTATGAAGACTTTATGATTGGCCAACCTAGGAGAATATGAAATCATGGAATGGTATAAGTAAAAGTTGTTTTTGTTCGATGAAACAAGGGTGTGGATTATGGTGTGTGTGAGCAGATAAAAGGGTGTGAAGGAAGAATTAATCTAATTTGCAGACGTTGTGCGAGGAAGGCGTGCAGAAGATTCTTGATCGGATATGCTGCAGACAAATATTGTTCTCTTAATCAAAACTAAATTCATGCATATGTAGATGCAACTTCATCAGTTCACTTTTTGTCGGTGAGACTATTTTGTTTTTATATTAATCTCATAGTGAGCCCTTTTTTCTGTAGGCAGTGAGCCTTTCTCTTTTGGCAGTGATCCTTTTTATCTTTGGCTATAATAGTCGGGCAGTGCGCCTGCCGGTAGTGAACCTTACCTGTAGTGAGCAACTTGGCAGTGATCCCTTTATAAAAATCACCTTAACCAGTGTCACATTAACCTGTGTTCTATAATTGAGAATTAACATTCTCTATGGTTTTTCCCTTCTTGGGTTTCCACATAAATTTTGGTGTTCATTGTGCTTGGTGTTGTGTGCATTCATGTTCATATCTATTTGATTATTTTCTAATTGATATAATCCTGCTTTAGATTAATTAAAGAAAAGAAGATTGTTTTAGGATAATTGATGAATTGTTCAACAATTGATATCAGAGCCTGGTCCCTTGGAGATAGATCCTAACCGCTTGAGGGAGATCTTGGTTGTTTGAATAGATGGTAGGAGCTTATCACTTTGAGGAAGAACCAAAGATAATGTTAGATGATATGTAAAGCAAAAAATCTGAAAATGAAGAATTGAAAGAAAACCTTAAAGAAGCAAATGCTTGTATCTCAAAGCTAAGGGAGAAAATCTAGAAATTCAAAGCAAGACACAAAGAGGCCAGCTAGGAATTAAATGAGTCAAAGGAAAGAATTGTGGATTTAAAGCAGCAATTGGATGAATGCAAGAAGACTAAAGAAAATATCAAAGATATTATCAAACATAAAATGGAAGAATGGAAGAAGACTGAAGAAAATTTCAAAGATACCATCAAACAAAAATTAGAAGAAAATAAGAAGTTGGATCAAGAGTTAAGAAGGTTGAAATCAAAAGCAAGAGTATGTGAAAGTGGTATAATTTTAGATCAACTCTTGTCCCTATAAAAATGTGACAAGGATAAGGGCGAACTTGGCTTCACTGGTGAAAGCTTAATTTAGAACACTAACGGTGAAGAAAAAGTAGTTGAAGTTGAAGTGAGATTTGGTGTAACAAGCATGGCCCAGAACTCTAGAACACCTAAAAGACCTCCGATCAGGAAACCAAATGCTCAAAGGTACTTATCATTTAACGACTATTTTTTTCTATGCAAGAACTTTGGACATAAGGCTATAGAATTTAAAAGCAAGAAGGAACCAAGTACTCAATGCTTTAACTACCACAAGTTTGGTCACAAAGCAAGTCATTGTAGAAGTGAATTATCTAATCCAGCTGGAAGGAATGGAATGAATAATCTCTTTCATGGTAATTGCTATTTATGCCATGGTTATGGTCACAAAGCTAATCAGTGAAGATCTAGGGTTCACTCGGTTAAGTCAGGACAAAGATGTTACAAGTGCAGTCAACTCGAACATTATGCTAACACATGTAGATATGCTACTCTGGAAAAGCCTGAAAACAAAAAGAAGGTTGTAGAATCAGGTGAATCTAAGAAAAAGACAGTCATGGTATGGAAGAAAAGGGAAATGGTGTACATAGAGAACTCTTCTATGGTACTAGATCCTGGTACAAGCCCTACCAGAATCTGAGCCAATTGCCTTGGCTCAAGGGGAGTTTTGTAATGCATATACTTTTGGTTTCCCCTCTCCAAAGTAATATTGATGTGTCTTGGACATGACTAAGTTTGATCCGGTTGGTGATATATGATGAAGCTTAATTCGGCTGATTGAAAAGCGAAGTACAATTGATGGCGTCATCGATGTAAGTTTTTGGCGACAAGTTCATCATGGTAATTAAGGTTAAAAGGTGGAGTTTTCAAAAAATTTCTCACAGTTTGCAAAGAAGTTTCATGGAGTGATAAAAGATTGAAGAAGAGAAGCACAACAATGGAATCCGTTGACAGAGAACCAAGTGGTGGTATTCCGCTAAGGCTGAAGGGAATAGAGTTGGATGAATTTGATCATCAGAAAATGAAGGAAATGGAACTAGGGTTGAAGAATGATGAATTGTAGAATGTAAGTGCCATGGGTATAGATTTATGGGGAGAATTTCCCTGGTTTGCCGACAAAGAATCTATCTTGTTCTTGTTGAGTTGATTCAAGGATGGAAGCATCATTTTGGACAAACCCTATCCGATCACTAAGGAATCCATTGAAGCTATTACTGGATTGTGCAGTGTTGGTGACCTCCTTGGGAAGAAAATGGTGAAATACAGATACATGGAGGAACTTACTGGCATTGATAAAGACCCCCGAGCTCTACTGATAAATACCATTGTTGATCCTGCAATAAGGATGTTGCTTACGGTATCACTTACAAAATCTATTTATGAAATTGTGAAGGTTCTACTTTGGATATTGTTGTGTACCTCACACATAAGATGGTGAAGGAAAATAAATAGTTTGACTTGTGTAGCCTCATAATGGAAAACCTATTTGAGAATGTCAGAATGTCTTTGGTTGAGAGTTATCCTTTCTGGTTTGGGTCTTTGCTTATATATTTAGTATTCTACTTTATGTATTCACTACCATCAAAGGAGAAGGTTAAGTGGAAGTCCAACATCCCTGTCAAAAAGCAATTCTATAGGTATTTGGAATTTATGGAAGATAAAGCAAGTGCATGCAAAATCTATTTCTCATCCTTGCAGATGAATATGTGCTTCGGTGTGATAGTGTCTAGTCAATTTGAGGAGGGTTCCTCCTTCGATAAGAAGGAGTTAGAGGTTTTCATTGGTGGTTCCCCTTTAGAACCTAAAAGGAGGGAAATTGACATAAAGGATTTCATTGCTATCTCAAGAGAGAAGGAGAAGGTAGAGAAGTCTCTGCCTAGATCTGACTCTTTCAATCTAGATGGAGTTCGTTCAGTGTTGGATGAAGTTGATATGAAAAGTATTGGTGAAATGTGGTATGCCTGCTCTCTAGTCAATAGGCTTAGAATTGATGATACCTTGGTTGATTATTTGCTCAAAAAGGGTATTATTGTTTTAGATGTCTCTAACTCGTTACTGGATGATCTAGTAGAAGTTGTTGAAGAAAGGTTGTTGTGGGAAGGATCTGAAGGACATAAGTTCCAAGCTATGATTGAGAGAAGGTGTGTCAAAGCCAAATAGAAGTTATCCAAACACATTGGTGAGACAAGATAATGCATTAAGGAGATGTTTGACATCTATAGGTATTGTCTCTGGTGGCCTATTTTTGTTGATAATTTTAGAAGCATAATTGAAGCTATTGAATCTGAATTGAATGATATTGGGAAGTGTTTTGAATTCTTCAAAGATAAAAATGGAAAATAGAGATAATAGTTGGAGAGTTGCAAGTTGAGTTATTGTCTGTTTAGAGACAGAGGGAAGATTTGGTTAAAACTTTCTAGTTGGTCAAAGAAATTGTTGAGGTCCGATTGGATCATCTCTTAGGGATACTTTCTAATGTAGAGGATTGTGAACAACAGATCCTATATCAAGATTGGTCATCTTCATTTATGTTGTTGACTCTACTAGACAATATGTGTTCCAAAATGATTTTTGCAGTGATAGCTTGGAAGAGAATTCTTCCAACTATGAGAGAAAGGTACAGGAAGATTTTTCATGTGAAAATTGTTATTTTTACTTGATCTCCTGAATGTTCTAATTTTTCCCTTTGCCTTTGATGGAAAAAAGGGGGAGAAAATGAAGAGAAAAAAAAAACAAGTATTGAATTGCTTGACAAAGGGGGAGTGCTTGGAGTTTTGGAGTTTTTTGTTTTTGTTGTTTTGCCACCAATGCCAAAGGGGGAGATTGTTGAGAAGTTGTTGAGATGATTTAGCATTGTTGTCATTGATGCCAAAACTTGGATATGGAAGATTGTGCTCTAGATGATATACAAAAATGATCTATCCTATTGAGTGCTATGATGTTATGTAGTATGGATGTTATCTTTGATTCGGATGTGGCAATACTTCATTTTGGGACATTCGTGGAAGACAGTTAATTTGAAAAATAATGAAGTCTCATCTTTTGATGTTGGTTGTTGTGCTCAAAGCTTACTCTGGGTAGCTTTGCTATCTGGACATTCATGTAGCATGTTACAAGTTTTGGTATGTCAAATTGTGTTTCTTGGGTTGATACTGAAATTGATGATAATTAAGATTTGGTCTTGGTTGTGGCATTCCCATCGACTCTGGAATATATTTCATGTAATTCAAATTTTGCTATCTTTTGATAATTATGTTATGTAATGAACCTATCTTATGTATGACCTATTTATGGCCCCTTGGTAACGTGGTAAAAAGATCTTTATGTGCGACCTATCTTTTGGGTCCAGTGCTAGCGTACAAGGACTTATTGAATATTTCAAGGTTGTTCTTCAAGCCAACATGTTTCGTAGTGACCAAATTCAAATTATATTTGGCCGACTTAGAAGACTATGAAGACATTATGATTGGTTGACCTAGGAGATTATGAAATCATGTAATGGTATAAGTAAATGTTTTTGTTCAATGAAACAAGGGTGTGGAGTATAGTGTGTGCGATCAGATAAAAGGGTGTGAAGGAAGAAGTAACCAGAGCCGAATTCATGCATATGTAGATGCAACTTCATCAGTTCACTTTTTGTTAGTGAGACTATTTTGCTTTTATATTAATCGGCTAAACCGTGAGGAATTTGAAGATGATGCAAACTAGAGTCTCGTCACATTTTGTCTGTAGATTTTTGAATCAGATTGCACTTCTTTTTCCATCTCCCACAAAAACTAGTTTTTTTCATAAAACAACATTTTTAAAAAGTGACACACATTGTATAACACAACTTTTTTTCCATGAAGGATAAAACTCTAATTCTTTTGAATTTAGATTTGTAACTTTGATATCTAGTGCTTCCATTGGTTTAGATAGTTTTTTATTGAATATTTTTTTTTTAATCAAGTTTCAAAGTCAAACCAATTACAATTCAGACATAGCGCGCCTATAGAACGCGTAACTTTTTTTGTATATATCGAAATTCAATTTTTTTTTTTTGTTGGATCAAGGACTTCAATATCCAGTGCACTCATATTTTTAAATTTTTTTTGATAATCTGCAATTTTTCCACATGTACAGAACAAAGACCATCATTTTCTGTGAAGAACCTGTATTTAATAAAACTAAAAAAACAAATACATAATAAAACCAAAACATATTAAAATTATATTCATTGGATAGCTCGCTCCAAGGACTGATTCCAGATTGGTTTCTAAAGACTCCTCCAGTTTCATCCTCAACCCGAGCTCGAAGCATAAAAAAATGGACTTTTTTTGTGTCTCAAGAGGGGGATGAGGGGCAAGGGGTTCGAATGAACCCCTAGGGTTTGAACAAACCCAAAGGGGTTTGCTCAAACCAAAGTTTCTTGGGGGTTCATTCGAACCCCTTTTCCATGCATTTGTTTTTTGATTTTGGCAGCCAAAATTTAAAGGGGTTCGCTCGAACCCTAGTTCGAATGAACCCCTAATGTGTTCGGTCGAACTAGTAGGTTCGTACGAATCCCCAAAATCACTTTTTTTACTTTGGGGTCATTTTTTGCGAGTTTCCCTTCCTCACTCGAATTGTAAACCACTATTGTGGCTTCACCCAATGAACCTTTTTATCTTTGGTTGTAATAGTCGGGCAATGAGCCCATTGACAGTGAGCCTTACCTGCAGTGAGCAACTTGATAGTGAGCTCTTTGTAAAAATCACCTTAACCGGTGTTCTACAATTTATAATTAGCATTCTTTGTGGTTTTTCCCTTCTTGAGTTTCCATGTAAATTCTGGTGTTCACTGTGCTTGGTGTTGTTGTGTGCATTCATGTTCATATTTGTTTAATTATTTTCTGATTGATAGAAGCTTGCTCCAAATTAATTAAAGAAAAGAAAATTGTTTTATGATAATTGATTCACCCCCCCTCTCAGTTATCCAAATTGTTTAACATAATGTACCACAAGATTTGACAAATACACCATAAGATCTGACAAATTCACCACTGTACAACATAAATGCACCACATGATTGAACAAATGCACCATGTGATCTAACATATGCACCATAGGATTTGAAAAATGCACCACTATACAACACAAATGCAGCACATGATTGAACAAATGTGCCATGGGATCTGAAAAATGCACCACATGAGTTGATAGATGTGCAAAAAGAGTGAATGAATGCATCAATATTTGATAGATATGCCATAAGATTTGATAAATGCACCACAAGATCTGATAGATGTGCCATAGGATATGACAGATGTGCCACAGGATCTAACAGATGCACCACAAGATTGAATGAATGTGCCACAAGATTTGATAGATATGCCATTGTACAACACAAATGTGCGACAAGATCTGACAAATATGCTATTCTGCTGAACAAATGCGCTATTTTGTGAAAAAATGCATGACGAAAACAAACAAAAGCATCAATCTAACCTATAAACTTTAGGAAACAATTTTTTTCAAAATTTCCTTATTAAAATAAGGGGTGTGGGTCTCATTGGGTGTGCCAAAATGTGGTTGATAAAAATATGGATAAAAAATATCAACAATGCAAAACTCACACTCACACAATCATGAAATGAAGTTCAATATCTTGGCTCACAATGTAGAATTTAGATAACAAAGTCATCATAGCTACGATCTTGATTTGCTCCATTGTTGGTTGCTCTTCAAAGTAACAAACTATGAAAGAACAATAATGATAATATGATGCAATGATAATGATAAATGCTATTAAACAAATAATACCTATGCTTGATAAATGACAGTGCTAATGTTTGACAATGCTTGAAAATGTTTGATAATGTTTGATAATGCTTGATAATGCGTGAATGCTTGATAATCATAAGAGTGCTAGAGATATTTTTGATAATAAAAGTGCTAGGGAGATTTGACAATGATAGTGCTAAGGGTTTGAATAAAAAAAGAGAGCTTCTCATTTATATGATTCACTTGATATTTGATCAATTAATAAGAGATTGATTTGCAAGATCAATTGGTAGGAAAAAATCAAGATAGGGTAAAACCCAAAATTTGAATTTTGAAGAAGGGGAATTTAATTCAAATGATAGCTTGGAGAAATAAATAAATATTAATTTATTTATTTTATAAAAAAATATTTAATTTATTTAAAAGAGGAGTGTTAGCTAATTAAATAATTTTTGAAAATTATTTAATTTAGAGAAAAATATTTAATTTAAATAAATTATTTTCAATTTATTTAAAAGAGCAGTGTTAGTCAATTATAGAGGACCAAAGATAATTTGAATTTCAATTTTCATTAACGAACTAGAGGGAAAACGATAAATGATGAATTAATTAAATAATTAAAATATAGGTATGATAAATAAATTAAGATAGTTATTTAATTAGTATGGATGAAAAGAGGAAAATAAAATTATTTAATCAATATAGATAAAATAAATGATAAGGATAATGATGAAAAGATAAGATGAAATGCAATAGTCATTTTTTAGGTGTCTACAATAGATATTGTTATGTTGCCAAAGTAGTTGTAGATCTCTTATTGGTGATACACATATAAAGGCTTCGATTGTGCAAGTGTTTTGTAATCATTTGATTATTGAATAATACATTGAGTTTTATTGGAGTGTAGAGTTTTATCCTAAAAGTGTTCTCCTTGAATATAAATTATCATGTTATAGTATATTGCTTTTGTATTTATTTCCTTGTAATTGTATAAGCAATTTAATTTTTGCACACACGTGTCATAGATTAGTATAGACAATGCATTCCACACCTCTACTTCCTTTAAACTTTAGAGACAAATAAACTGAATCAAAAGTTCGTGTGTAACACCTAAAATAACCTATTACTCAATGGGACAAATTATATACTTGTTGAGTATTAAACGAGCAAATAAAACATAATGAAATAACAAAATGAAAAAGATAGATAGAAAATAAGGACACAACACAACGATTATGTGGTTCACCATTTAAGGCCTGCACACATGCTTTTATACAATCATATTAAGTTGTCAAGCAAAGAGTCAGAGAATGCGAACAGTCATGACAGTTGGACTTCACATTCCCAACAATCTCCCACTTGAAGTCCAACCGAAATAGTCCCGCACAGTAACATTCCTTGCATTTCCACTTCTTTACATCATAACCAGAACCATTGAAAATTTTAACTTTGCCAAAATTTACTCACGAACACTCTAGATTAGTTGTCTCCAAATCTGATTAGAAGCAAAGACATCTTTTCTGATCATAATTTCTTTGAAAAACACATAACCCAGCTTCATAACATCTGCACTTCTAAGAAGGGCTTGAACAGTCCATTTTGCAAGCTTATTACTCTTGAATTCAGTTGCCAAAACAACACCTTGTTGGGTTTCCAATTTTCGATGCCAATCAACTCTAAAAAACATAGGATCAAATTCATCCAAAGCATTCAAAATGAGAAACTATGTTAGGCCACTTAAAACCATAAGACGGTGGACCTCACATCTTGCCACCAATAATATGTCTTCATCCAATTTCCAATGCCTATAACGATAAGCAACAAATGCAACCTCCTCAGCTTCTAAGGAAAACAGATTGGGTTCTTCAAACAAGTCAACCATTGAAGCATTTTCCATAGGAGTTTCGTTAGGTGAAGCCTTTCCTAAATCCCTTTCCGATTCAAGCCTGACAACAGGCCGATGCTCCAACTCCAAGTCTATTTTACAATAGTTCAAGCCCCTTTGCTCCAACAACATTTCTGTAGAATTTGCTGAATCAACTATTTTAGGTATGCTTACTTTCCCATCTACTCCAACTTGTAGATCATGTGCATTAGAATGTACTTGTACCAATAGTTTTGTGTCCACCATATCTTGTCGTGTATCTATATATTTTTGCCTCTTTGCCTCTGCAATCTCTTATTCTTCTCTAAATTGATCATTTGATAAGTCTTCATCTCTCTCTCTTTACCTTCTTTTCCTTTTTTCTTCATAAATGCTACGTCTATGACACCTTTTTCTCCAATCCTCATGGTCTTTGATCTCCCTCCACCGCTCTTTATCCTTTTTTCTCTTAGAAGATACATAGCTGGGCATTGGATGACTATTTAACCCATGGTATTCCTCATTGCATACTCCAACATAATACTTAGGCCCTGCAAAGGACGAAACAATGGCAGGATTTTCATCAATTAACTCCTCTAGATTCCCAATGCTCATGGGAAAGCTGCGCAAATCATCGACCTTGGACCAGTCTTCATTCTTCATCAACATCAACAAGCTCCAATTCTACAAAAACATCTTTTTGTTTTGTTTCAATGCGTACTTCGGTAAGGAATATATCCAACTCAGCCAATTCCTTTTTTAATTCTTCATTTCTTTTCTTTCTAGAAAACTCCCACTCTTTCACAAATTTGTCTTTTCTCTTCTCCATACAAAAAATTTGCTTTCTGAGCATCAAAATCTCTTCCTTTAGGATCGCAACTTCTTTGTTCAGGTAATCCTCTCGATTCTCAACCTCTTTCTCAAGTTCATCTTCACTTGCCTGGTTCCATACTGCATCCTCCTCTCCTTGGGAGGAAAACTCCACATTCTCTCATTCTTTAACCAATGATTGCTTCAAACCCTCTTTGTTATCTTCTTTCTCTTTGCCAATTGCAGCCACAATCGCATCAAGAGTCAAGAAGGAAACAAACCTAGCATCCTCCTTCTCTTCAGCTGAATCCTTCTCATTTTTCCAGCCATCCCACCAATGAACATAACGCCTTGTTTCAGGTTGCACTTGCACATTACTTTCTACTGATTCTAAACTACCAAGAAATTCTTTAATGATAGAATCAACTTCATCATTTGAAACTCCCACTTCAGCCTGCCTCCTCTCTATATGAAAGCACCCAGCTCCGAGATCTAACACCCAATTGTTTTCCATCTCTGCTCAATACTTCTCCATGGCTCTGATACCAATTGTTGAGTATTGAACGAGCAAATAAAACATAATGAAATAGTAAAATGAAAAAGAATACAAATAGATAATGAGGACACAACACAACGATTACGTGGTTTTCCATTTAAGGCTACATCCACGGGAAAGCAGGGAATTGCTCCATTAATCAGTAGCCAAATACACTACATCATGCATGAACCACACACATGCTTTTATACAATCATATTAAGTTGTTAAGTGAAGAGTCAGAGAATGTGAACAATTGTGACAGTTGAACTTCACATTCTCAACAATACTACAATGTAGATCCAACAGTAGGCTATATCCTACCTTGATCAACACCTTCAACTTTTATAATTTTGGTTTTTGTTTTCTAAAAACAATTTTGAATTTAAAATATAATATATGCTATAATGTAAGAAAATAGCGTAAAGAGAAGGTTTTGAAGATAGAAGGAAAACAAGCAAATGGTAATGAGAAACACCTATTGAATGGGTAAGGATAAAAGTGGGGTAGTTTACAAAGTGGTTGGGAATAATAATTGATTAAGAGGTGTAAAGTAGAGAGAAAAGGGAAACACATTTCATAAAGGCACATAATATGGAAGAGAGAAATAATGGGAAGTTTTGAGAAGAAATGAAGAGGACAAGGGAGGGAAAAAATCACTAAGACCTAAGAAGGTTAAAGGGAAAATCCAAGAAGGGAGAGAGATAGGAGGAGAGTGGGATTTATAAGATGTAGAGGATTCAACTAAAAATTAGGAAGGGGTGTGAAAGATTTCATTGAATTTATTATCAGTTGTCAAGAGAAGCTCAAAACCCAATCCTCACCCTTGTTGAGGTTATGTGGATGTTTGTTGATTTCAACTATTCCTCAAATTTCTCTTACAAATATTTTTCTCTTTTGCAAGGACTTTTGATGTCTTTGAGCAAATGTGGTACTTGTTATAGACAAAGTATTTAATGAATCCATATTTTTCAACACACTCATGGTAGATGTCAATACTATGTTTCTTGATCTTCTTGTTAATTATGTGACTAGTTTCATTAATTTTGGGTGTTCCAGTTGAGCATTCTATCTCATAGACCCCATTATTTTTTATTGATCTCTTTATGATTTTTTTAGAGGGTATCAAGTTCCTAATTTCTTATGTGATTTAAGAGAATATTGGATACCTGTTTTTGAAAACCTTATTAAATATGCCTTCAAAATAAGGAAGGCAGGCAACTAGAGTATCTAAGGAGTTCATATGCTTGTGAATCCCATGTTGGGATTTTACTCATCTAAATGATCACACAATCTGAATATTCTTACCCATTCATCGTAAAGACTTTAGCTGATTTCAATATCTATATGCTCATCACCAAAAGTTAGAAAGAATCCCATGATTGAAATCTTTAAGACGTCTTTAAGCTAGAAAGAATCTCATGGTTGAAGTCTATCTGCATGGTTTTTCTTTACACTTGAAAACCTAAGGATCCACTAAATTTGATTTTTTTTTGGGTTAAATTTAATTTTTCCAATGTAAATAAGTTATTAAAATAGAGTTGGCAACATAGTGAAACAAGAAAGGCTTAAAAAAGGCTCAGAAAATACCACCCACACACAGGCTAGCCTTCATTTTTAAGGAAGAAGTGTTGTACTGGACTACAATACCAAATAATTTAGGGAGAAACCAAACACTTAAAACACTAGTACAGGCAAAACCCTTCAAAATGAACAAATAATCAACGATAACGGTGAAGATAATTTTCTGGGCTACGGTTTAACCTCCTGGTCCAGTTTCTAGTTCATTTGATCTTATGATTAAATTATGGAGCAACCGTAGTATGCCAATGCACATCAATCATATGAGAAGGATGCAGGTCAAGTGTTTGAGAGAATACCATAAAGAAAACTACAAAAATCAGATAGAATTATTTAATACAAATGTCAGTGACCAGCCTACCACAGTTCCAGTTTTAATCGATGCTTGGGTTTCTAAGCTGCAAACCTGTGCTGCCATGAAATCCCTTCGTGAAGGAAAGCAAGTCCATGCTCGCATTCTTACGACTGGGATCGAACAAAATGTTTATTTGCAAACCAGTCTTATGAACATGTATTCAAGGTGTGGAAATTTCTCTGGTGTACAACTTGTTTTCAATAGGATTATTGGCAAAAACAGTGTCACGTGGACTGCCATGGTTACGGCCTGTGTAAGGGATGGTTTATTTGAGGAAGCTCTTATGTTATATTACGAAATGCAATGGGTTGGTGTAAAACCCGATAGTTTTATGTTTCCGTGCGTTCTCAAGGCCTGTGGAGGTCTTTCAGCTCTGCAACATGGTAAAGGAGTCCATGGTTATATAATTACAAGAGGTTTTGAGAGAGATTGCTTTGTGCTCAATGCTCTCATTGATATGTATGTGAAATGCGGAGTGTTGCAGAATGCGCGTCAAATATTTGATGAAATGTCTCAAATAGAAGTTCAGGATGCACACCAAGTGTTTGACAGGATATCTTATAGAGAACCACGGGATACACACGAAATGTTTGATAAAAGTCCTTATGGTCAATTAGAGGGTTCACTCCAACCGTCAACAAAACTTCCTCAAAGAGACTTGAAGGATACACACCGAGTGTTTAATGGGATGTCTGAATGCGAATTTCAGGACAGATCACCACAAAGAGACTTGGTCTCCTGGAATATGATGATCTCTGGTTATGCCCAAAACAGGCGTACAGAACAGGCTTTAGAGCTCTTTCTCCGGATGTTGTCGATTGGGTTGGAACCAGATTCATACACTATTGTGAGTATTCTATCCGTGTCTGCTCAAATAGAAGCTCTTAATCAGGGCAAAGAGGTACATAGTTATGCAATTAGAAGAAGATTGGATTCAAATGGGATTGTCCAGGGTGCCCTTTTAACTATGTATGCTGATTGTGGTTGTATAAGTTATGCCCGTATATTTTTTGACGAAATGACTCAAAGAGATGTAGTATTATGGAATGCAATGATTGCAGGTTATTCTCAGAATGGCCATTGTGAAGATGCCTTGAGACTTTTTCATTCTATGCTAATAGAAGGTATGGAAGCCAACTCAGCTACGACAGCCAGTGTCCTCCCTGTTTGTGCATCTCTTGGTGCTCTTCATCCAGGAAAGCAGCTCCACAGTTTCATAATCAGGAGTGGACTAGTATCAAATGTTGTTGTGGTGAGTGCTCTTCTGGCAATGTATTCCAAATGCGGTTGTGTGGATGACGCCTGCCATTTGTTTGACAGAATATCTCAGAGAGATGTTGTCTCGTGGAATGGGATGATTGCATGCTATACTGAGAATGGCTACTATGACAAAGCCCTGAAATTGTTTCACCAAATGCAGGAGGCAGGAGTGAGACCAGATTCTGTTACAATTGCTAGTGTTTTATCCGTGTGTACCCACTTAGAAAGTCTTGAACAGGGTAAGGAAATTCATAACTACTGTATGAGAAATGAACTTAACTTGGATGTTCTTGTGGGTAGTGCTCTTATTGATTTGTATGCTAAATGTGGGAGTATAGAGGTTGCGCGACATGTGTTTGACAACATCTCTCAAAGAGATGTTATTTCCTGTACTGCAATGATTGCAGGATGTGGGATGAATGGACTTGGCGAACATGCAATTTCTCTTTTCCATCAAATGCAGCAGGAAGGTATAAAGCCAGACTCTGTCACTTTTACTTCTCTTCTAACTGCTTGCAGCCATGCTGGTCTTGTGTACGAAGGCATGCATTACTTTGAAGTCATGAGTAAGAACTATTGCATTGAACCCAACGTAGAGCAGTATAGCTGCATGGTGGACCTCCTTGGCCGAGCTGGGTGCTTGGCTGAGGCACATGACTTGGTAAAAGGGATGCCAGTTGAAGCTAATGCCGATGTCTGGGGAGCATTGCTTGGTGCCTGCAGAATCCATATTGATATAGAGTTAGCAGAAGAAGTGGCAAGACACCTTTTTGAGCTTGAACCTGAAAATGTTGGAACTTATGTTCTCCTTTCAAATTTATATGCAGCAGCTGGAAGGTGGGGTGATGTAGGAAGAATGAGAAAATTGATAAAAGACAAGGGATTAAAAAAGACTCCCGGCTGCAGCTGGATCCGGCTTCGGAACAGAGTGCACAAATTTGTTGTAGGAGATATATCTCATCCACAAGTGGAGAAAATTGGAGAAATGTTACAGAGCTTGTCAGGGCAGATAGAAGCTGCAGAGTGTACCCCAAATACAAAATGTGTACTGCATCATGTGGGCAATGATTATCAAGAAATATGTATGTGATACAAACTGTGTGTTGTATCCTATGGATGATGATTACGAAGTAAACATTCTTTGAGGTTATATTGAGATATTTGCTATCGCTAGGGATACCTATCTGGATAACCAAGAACCTGTGTGTGTACAATGACATACTCTAGAATCTAGATGATGATTAGGAAGAATTCTTTGAGGGCATATTTAGAAACATGCCCTTAGTAGGGACATCTATCTGTAATATGTATAACCAAGAACCTCTGTTTCTACAGTGACTGCAACATAGCTACTGAGTTCATCACCAAGACTGTAAGATGAGAAATTATATCGAGAGATGCTTCTTATTTCCACCATTCTAAAGATGTTCATTTTCCGTCGGGACTATTGGTGATACCCGCAGCAAAATTAGCAAACAAAAACATTTATATACAAGGTAATCATTTAAGTAGCAACTACACAATATGTAGTGCTTGTGACCGGCACAAATTAGTGCTCGATATGTCCAAAGATGGAAATTCTTGTGTTCAACAAATATTCTGTATTTTAGGCACATTAATTATATGACAAAGTGAAACAAGAAATGTGGTGTCATGCACTGCAACCGCTGCTGGATCTTTAGAGAAGTGGCTTGACGACGGAGTCCTGAATTTTTTTCTAAAAAGCAAATATGCTTTGAAGATGTAAAGCCAAACTAAGCGACCTGTTCCTGCATACTCCAGTGTAAGCAGTAAAGTGTACTCTGTTACAGAGGATGGAGATCCCTCAAAAAATATTTGAAAGTACTTTTTTGTTAGCTGCTATACTTGTGACTTCCCTGATAGAAATGCATACAAGATGGGGTTGCATAGAGCAGGTACACAAATTGTTGGACAGAATGACTTATTAGTTATTACTAAGGCGCTTGTATGCTGAAGTTTTGTCGAATCTGCACAAAAGAGCTTCTAAAGTCAATTTGGTGATTTTTAAGTAGGTGATATTGGTATATGTAAAGCCAAAGCTCAAGAACCTTCGCAGCATCCTCCCAATGTGTACCAGACCTGTAGTTATGGAAACTGGAATGGAGGTCCATCAAACACTTGAAAGCAGATCTTTGTCAGATGTTATCATTGATAGCTAGCTATACGTGAAAAATGTTGAATAACACAAAAGGTAAACAAACATTTTGGCAAATGGCATCATTGAAACAAAGGCTATCCTAAAACTCAGAAACTCAGTTTTGGTATCATACTATAAGCTGGTTGCTTGTTTGTTGTCCTATTTATGAATTAACATGCAATCAGCAGTAGTAAAATATATCTTGCAAGTCCCGGTTGGCTGTGGCACCCAGTACTCTGGTAAGCGCACCTGGTATTCCTTTTCTTTTTTGGGTTAACAAGGGCGGGAAACTACTGTCTATCCTCATTGATTCCTTCATAAAGAAAGAAATCAAATATTCTGTACTTTCATTCTTTATTTGTCACATTCATCATGAATCTTATCACAATTATTAGAAATCCGTGATTTTTTAACCATACATGTAGAAAACGAAGCAAGCAGCATGAAAAATGGTAGTCTGTGGATTGTAGTACTGCCCTCGACTTAAAGGGCATGTATGCTTATTGGAAAGGTATTTGGAAAGCCTTAAAAAGTTTAATATAGTTACCTCTTAAGTAGGTTGGCTGCATGTTGAAAAACTGGTTCTTTCTGTTGAGAGCAGATTGGGACTGTTTGATATTAAAGGTCATACGGAACATTTAATTTAATTAAAATTTAGATAAATACATAATTATTTGAAGCAAACTGCATAACGGTAAGGTTTTCAATTACCAACCTACCTGCAGAATCTGTTCCTTTCCATTGCTGTATTTTAGTCAAAATTTCCTGGTTAGAAGGTTCTTGCAAACATATCCCTTGAGGAGCTGCACCACACACAGACTTCCTTATGCTTTAGTTGTGTGATTTGAGAGGTATCTGTTCCATTAAAGTCAACTGGTACTTGCATCAAGTCTCATCTGTGTTATTCATGTCACTTAGGTGGTTTATACTGCAGCAGAAATGGAATTCTGGTTGTAAGGCTTTTTCAAACACATTCCTTGAGGGGGCTACACTATATACAGGCTTCCTTACAGTTTAGTTGTGTGGTTTGAGAGGTATCTATTCCATTTAAGTCAACTGGTACTTGCACCCAGTTTAATCAATGTTATTCATGTCACTTGAGTGGCTCAATCTGCAGCTGAAGTGGAATTCTTGTGGGAAGAATGAAACTCTCCCAACCTCATAGTAAACCACAGCCTTGACATTCTCCAACTCATTTTGATGTAAGATTTGGCTTTAAATAGAAACAACTTTTTCAGACACTTTGATGTACGTTGTGATTTTTGTTGTGTTTTTCCCTCTCTGGACAGATTCCTGATATGGTACAAGAAATAAGTTCCGACTTGTGAAAGCAAGGTCTTATTCAGAGCACATAGATAAATTCATTAATTGTTGTATGTATCCCTGAGAATAAAAGGCTGCAAGCAGATTGTATTACAGTGAATTCAACCACGTGTACAGATGTGCTTTTGGTTCAGTCGCCTGGTCAGCAGGTTAATAATTCCTTAAAATCAGCTGGTATTTGCACCTGTTCTGTAATAGTGACAATGTATGAAGTTAGTTTACATGCAATCCATTACAAAGCTTATTATACCATTGAATCAGCGTCAAATGAATAGTAAATTACACACAAATTGTGATAATTTGAGTGCAAATAATGAAATAAAATGTTCAGTACAAAATTGATACAAGTGTTTACCCTAGAAATACCAATGTGAGGAAAAGCAGCCTGAAGGATTCTCTGTTGCTTTCTTAATCTCATTGTACAAATATAAAGTGACAATAGTATCTTTTGGGGAAGCGAATGATATACTTCACTGTGGAATTCTCTTTAAACTCTTTCTGCTTTGCTTCACAAACTCTGCTCAGCTAACACTCACTTCCGAACTCTCAAGTACACGAGGAAAAATGAGGCAACGATTCCAATTTAAAGAAAGGGTATAGAAATTGAACAGCCAACCCAGTGGCCTTTCCTCTTCCACTCTCAACCTGGATTTATATATACACTGAAGTGCCAATGTACATGCTACTTACATTATTTACATTGCATTTTCATATTTACATGGATTATCTAGGATCACACCTCTCATGTGAAGTGGTTTTTGTCACCAGAAACCACTGTTGGAGTAGATGTGGAAACAGTACCATCATCTTCCCCTTTTTCATCCATTTGGCTTGTCTAGGGTGTTGTACCTTTGGATGATACAAGCCAATACTTTTGTTCTCATGTTCTTCACGGTCACTGTTTTTGTTGGGACATGGTATCTTCTCGAACAAATCTGGGGCCATCCAGAGTGAAATCATCAACGTTAAGTAGAATTTGCTCTTCATTCTCATCAGGCAATGATGTTGAAACAATTTCAAATTCTCTACATTTACAACTGAATGCATCTTCATGTATGGAAGCAATTCAAGCGCAAACCATAATAAATTAACTGATTTAGAATTGAGTGAGTATACCTCTAGAATTTTAGCATTTTGGTGATATGTTTTAGAATTTGAAATTGCATTAGCAGGATGGTTTTGAGTTTTTCATCTTCACCTTTTAACCTTTCTTGGACAAATGAAGTCAAACCATAACATTTGTAGGGACAAACCAAGAAATGAAAAGGGAAATTTTGCTAGGATATACCTTTAATTCACCATCACCAAATAAACCAATGATTCTTGTTCAAGTTCATATATTTTTAGATTCAACCTTGATTGACTTGCTTTCAAGGGTTGAAGGTTTTGTCTTATTTGTTGAGCATGTTTCTCCCATGTAGGATTGCACACCAAAATGCCATCAAGATACACAATCACAAAAGTATCAAGATATAGGAGAAGAATGTTATTCACTAGGGGAGAGGAGCTAGTAGTCGTGCGGGGTCCAATAGTCGTGCAGTCAATCGTGATTATAATACCTAGTCCTACCGCATATTTATACTATATATTGTAAATAAATAGTCCAAATGTAAATTAAAAAAAAACCAAATTTTGATCAAAAGTGGACCCATACTTGAACACATGAGAACCTCTAATTGTTATATAAAAAAATCATAAATACATTCATGAAGAAGTGAAATAAGTATTTTTTTGTCTCAAATAAAATATCATAACTATCCACTATAGTGTATCATTTAAAAAATAAAATGCTCATTTAATAAAATAGGACACTCATTTAAACAAGTATTGTTATCATAGTAAAAAAATGTTGTTCTTATGTGTACAACTATTGGGGTAGCAATGTACAAGCATTGGAGTATTTTATATTAATAGTTTGTCCTATCACAAATATAAAAGGTGAGGACAATAAATAACATGTATTTTTCCATTAAATGTGAAGGATTTTCAAAAAAATTTAGTGTTCAACTATTGGTCCATTTTTGTTTGATATAAGTTTTATTTTAAATAATTATGTGTTGTTTTTATAACAACAAATAGTTTTTTTTGTGTTTAACTATTGGTCCATATGTGTTGAATATAAAAGTTAGAGATATCAAAAATTTATGGCTATCAATAGGTATTTGGTCCATCTAGGTTGTATATTAATTTATTTTAAATAAAAATATGATATTCTACAAGCAACAAATGATTTTTTTTGTACAACTATTGGGGGTTCCATGATTAAGTTTTGGTCAAACCTTTAAAAAGTCAAATTTTAGACACTTCTCAATAGATGTACTGATGTGGCGAGTTGCATGATGAGTCACACCTCCAAACCTTAGTTATAAATAAATAAGAGGCCAATCTACATTTAAAAAAAAAACAAAGGTTCTACGATATTCCAGTCAATCGCTACATGTTGACAAAGTTAACTCGCATGACTACTGGCCCCTCTCCCCTACCCTAATAGATGTTTTTAGTACTTTGTATAGGCCAATGGGGAGTAACACCAATTCATGTAGTCCTTGCTTTGTGTTGAAGGAAGTCTTCATTGTGTCTTCTTTGTTGACTCAAAATTGATGATGCCCTAAGTTTAGATCAAACTTTGTGAAGTACCTAGCATGTTGTAATTAATCAAGCAAATAATCAAATATAGGCAAAGGATATCTATTTTTAATTCTAATCTTGTTGATGGCACAATGGTCAATAACATCCAAAATGTTCCATCATTCTTTGGGACCAAAACGATAGGTAAAATATATGGTGAAGTACCTTATTACTCCTCCCTTTAGTGAGCTCAAAGAGTTTTCTTTTCAGTTCATCACTTTCTAAAATTTATTGAATATACAACTTGATCGTAGTTTTTTTTTTATTCAAGGGGTAAACGCTTTTGACCGGAGCTATGAACCGGATGCAACCATTCAACAATACCACCCCAACGGGGTTTGAACCTTGGTGGCAGGAACAACAATGCCACCTATAAACCATCACACCATGCCAATACCGGCTACAACTTGATGGTAGTTAAAGTACAATTAGGCAACCATTAAATCTCATGTTCAACATCATGTTTTGGAGGCATACCTTTGGACATTTGAAATATATCTTTGAAATCATTTATTGGGGTTGCACTTGCTTTCCTCTTCTCTTTCAAAAATAGATTTTAGAAGTTTCCACCTCTAGCAAACTTCCTTGACCTTGTTGCTTTACAAGTAGCACAACTTGTGTCTCTTGTAGATCAATCTCTTGCACTATATAACTAAAAGAAGAGTAAATTTTTCTTGGTTGATATAAATGATGTAGTGCCACAATAATTCCCTATTACTTGTTTTCTTGATATGGTTTCAGACAAATTATGTGGGTGTTTTGCTTATCTACCCAGTCTTTTGTTTTCTCTCTTAGTATTTTTTATTGGTTTATTGTCTCAAAAGAACTAGAATTCAAGAACCACAAATTATTGCTACTATTCTACTTACTCCAACAAATGATAATAATCAAAGAGGCATTGATGTTTATGGAAAATCAGAAATAAACATGTTGCAAATAAAATGAATCACCTCAAGAAACTCAAGATTTTAACCTAGAAACCCTATGAGGGGAAAAGCCAACTTTGGTAGTAGTAAATGCACTATTACCCTTGATGGAATTAATAAAACAAGTGGATACACCAATGGTTGTTCCACACTACTTTGCCTAACCTCTAAAAAACTAAGAACAATAAAACTCTCCAATTACAGGCTCAAATAATTTCTCTCATGCCACGATGCATGCTCTCTACCTTTATTTATAGTTTCTAGTGATGTTGAAGTGTTCTCTTGAACCCAAGGAGAATATCCTAGAAGCTCAAAGTGGAAAGGATGTTAGGTCATTTCTTTTCAACAATTGGGGGTTGCATCTATGGTTGAGGGTTCATCTTCATGGACATGGATTCTATCCTCTACACGAGATCATTTTTGTGGTGTGAATTTGACTCAAAGGTACAAAAGTGTCCCTAATATCTCTATAGTCCTTGTTTTATATCATCATGTTTCTCTTACTATCTAATTTTTTTATACATCTTAATGCTCAAAATTTATTTTCTTGATCCTTGTGGATCACACCTCCCTTATTAAAAATGGTTTTAATCCCACAAAATCTTAAATGAGACTCTATGCGAGGGAAGAAATCTTCTAGTTTCTTTCTAGAATCCCACTTGGATTGGCTTATGTTCTGATCTTTGAGTCCCACTTACCAAGACTCTTAAATTATACTTTTGATTTCTCTTGTTTATTTTGCAAAACTACACAATCTATATGGCTCTTCCATCCACACACAAGTCTTCTAAATAGGGTAGCACTTATTCTTCTTCCTCATCCAACATAAATGGCTCATAAAGCTACAAATATTCATAATTTACACCTAAATGCATCTTTGACTAAATTTGGAAGCATTTTCACCCATGACCTCTAAAATAGTGTAAGGTCTATATCTAAAGAGAATATTTTTCTTGGTTTGTGCATGTAGTCATTTCTTACCCAAGGATATCCAAATCCCATCTCCCATCTTCAATTTGTGCTCCTTTCTATGCTATAATCATGTCTTTGTATGTATTTGTATTGAGCCTTTTCCATATTCTCTTTAACCTTGAGAAGGATTTTCCTAATCCTCTCAAAAAAATGTAATGTGTTGGCCACCTCTACATCATGTCTTGAATATTCTTTTTGTTTCTCCAAAGCAATATTAGGTGGAGTTGAGGGAAAACACCTTGAGGATGCCTCAAAAGGTAGAAGAATAAATTGTCCTATTATGAGAGTGCTACATGTACAAAAGTTACTCAAGTTTGTGACACTTATTGTTGCATTCCCTTATGAGTTGCACCAAGGTCCAACAAACCACCTCTGTTTGACCATTTGTTTGTTGGTGAAGACAATACTCTTTTAAAGCCTTGTATTCATCATCCTCCACAAACTAAACCAAAATTTACTAACAAATCCTATGTTTCTATTTGAAAGAATGGACTTAAGAAGCCCAAAGTGCACACTACATTAGCAAAGAACGTTTAAGTAGTTTATTTTCTTGTGGTAGTCTTTTCACAAAGAGTTAGTATACATATTTTACTAGATTTATCAACTACTAGAAACAAGTAATCATGCTGATCCACTTAGAGGTGATCCTCCTACAAAGTCTATAGAGATACTTCCCCATGACCTTGTAGGGACAAGAAGAGACAAGAACATCCCCTCTTTTCTTTTTTAGATTTTCTAGTATAACACAATTTGCAACCTCTAATAAACTTTTTTACTTCTTACTACATTTTGGGCCTTTTCAAATGAGCCGCTATTTTTCTAACACTAAAGTGGCCAACCACTTTGGAGGTATGCTTCTTCCGCATGAGAATGGAGTCTTGAACACATAATTTTCTTAATATAAAATAAACCTTCACTTTGATATAGAAGTCTTCAGATCACTACAATATTCCTTAATATAAGCCTCTATTGTGAAAGGGCTCTAATTGTGTCACCACAACTATAAATTAAATTTGTTTAGAAATAGGTGATATAGATAACATATCTACCACCACATGAGGTTTTTTTCTATTTCCAAATAGAATTTTTGTAAGAATCCCATCCATTTGTAGTGTCTTGCATGTAATTTATTATGCCTGTTGTTGGGATATGGTGTTGTACACCATTGCATAAAATGATTTATTATAATGTAATTAAATACTTATTTAGTTGTGATGCACCTAGGAGGTGTGGTTAATCACACTAGGTAATTATTTAGGGACCACTTATGTTGTATTGTAACATTGTATTTTCATTTAATATGTGAGAGACATGCAATAATAATTTAATATTGGGAAAAATATTAAATAAAGTGAAAATTTAGTACCCAATATTAAATGAGGGGTCAATGGTTTTGTATTCACATGGTTTTGTGGTACATGGTTTTATCTTACCACTTGGTTGTATTTGTGTGAGCTTGAGTCTGTAAAAGCAAGCACATGTTTAGTGGTTAAGGTTGGCTGGGTGAGTGGGTTGTCATTATTGATTCTTTCTGAGGAGTACATATGTGAAGCATGACATGAGATGTGTGGATTCATGTTTGGACACATGGAGGATGCATTGGAGAGGCTTGATGCTTTAGAGGTATTCATTGTAACTCTTGTAATGTTTTATTACTGGATAATATATGGAGTATGGATGCTCTTGGAGGTTGAGTTTTTCCCTCTTGAAGGTTTTCTCAGGGTATATTTAATGTTATCTTGTGGCTTGTCTATTTGATCTATGCATGATACATGAACATCCAGGTCTATAGGCAATCAACATCACCGAAAAATATTTGGAAGTTGTTTTATTTCATTTTGGCTTATTTTCGCTGTTCTTGGCATCTCTCAAAACATAAATTCAAATATTGAGTCAAAATTGCAAGATTCAAGTTTTTGCCAAATTGTTATTTTAAGGCTCCATGAGGTAGTTTTACGGAAATAATTGTTTCTAAAAATCCATAAGATCTAGATTAAAATTCTTTTAAATAAATATTATTGAAAAAATTTAACACAATTTGGTGAAGGTTTCATGACGAAATTCCTCATGGATTGAGAGAATTTAAAATCATAAATTTTATTCTAGTTGGCCACAGAAATGATTAATTTTCAAGATTTTAAAAGCTAGAGAAAAACATATTGGTGGAAAGGTTTGAAATGACATTATATGCATCTTGGAAAGTTTTTAGGTGAATATGAGCTTCTAATAAAAAGTTATGCAAAAAATAAATTTTACGGCAATTATTGGCACCTGGTAGTAACTTGCATAAAATCAATTTTAATATTCATTGTCATGCTCCTCTAGAAGTTTATTATTGGAATTATTCTTAATGAATTTATAATTGAAATTCAATTAAGAATAGTTATTGAGTATCGTGCCAAATTGAGAAAAGGAATCCATGACAATTTGTAATAGAAAATGCATTGATTGGTATGCCATTTTTGAGGAGAAAAACATTACTCTCACATCCAAAAAAAGGTGGGATGTTACAACAGTGAGAACAACTTTAAAATACAAATTTGTAAGAGAAAAATGTAGTCATAATGGAGAAGATGGCCCAGGCAATAAGTTTTTAGCAAATAGAAGCAAAAATATTGAAGAAGAAGAGGATTTTTGATGCCTGCAAGAGGAAAAACGTCAAACACAGAGTTTGAAGAATTGTGAAGCAATTTTTATGTGCAGATTTGAGAGTGAGGAATGTGAGAATGATAATGTGTGTGAGAAGCCATGGATGGCTAATGCAATAAATTTAATTTTCCAATTTATGTAATTGTTTTCATTGCTGAAATTAAATGAATTTATATGAGTTTTATTACGTTAGATTTGCTATATTGCATAACATGTTGTGCTGAGAGTATGTAGATTTGAGTTATGCTCGGAGGTGGGAGGTTCCTCCCTACATCAATGCATTATGGCTTGTCTATTTGATCTATGCATTATGGTTACTTGTATGCATGTTTATCTCACTTGGGGTTTTGCAGGAAATGGATTAAGATTGTGGGTATGATGCATTATTTCCTAACAAGTGGTATCAGAGCTTTCATGGTTGATAGTGTTAGAAAAATGTGTCTCAACCTTGCAATTACATAAGGTACTATTGATACGTAAACTGCGGGGGAAGGGGGACGGAGGGATGGGGGGTACCCCCATGAGGGGTTCAAGGGGATCATCCCCCCGATGGGGGGTCTAGAGGCCGTCTCCCCAAAAACTAAAATTTATGTATATTTTATTATTGTAAATTTGGATTGTTTATCATTAGGTTTGAAATTTGACGATCGATATTTTGTTGGCTTGACTTGCCTTAGAAGACAACTCTATTTTATGAGGGCATTGTATTACAACTGTGTATTGTGATGTATTCTGAGAGCTTGATAACGGTCGTGTTTCCTCTGTATCTCTGGTTGGTGATACTCCTATGAGAAGCTTGCTCTGCAAGTATATTGTAATCTTTGTGATTTCTAAATAATATATTGGGCAACTTTTGGAGTGTGGGGTTTTTCTCTCGAAAGGGTTTCCCCACGTAAATCATCGTGTTGTGGTATGCATGGTATTTATATTTATTTATGTTTAAGTTTTTGTAACCATTGTAAATATCTATAAAGTTTTGCATCATTCTCCTCTCAAGATTAGTGTAGGAAGTTGTGCTACCTTAGCTTCCTTATAAGTGGTATTAGAGCCTGATCACCTTTGGTTTCAATTACATGGGTTGTTGGTTTTTTGAACTAATCCAAATTTGAGGGGGATCTTATGCAAAATATACTTTGTGATTTTGTTGTAGGAATTTTCAGATGGTAAGTTCATCAGGGAGAATAGAGGTGGATAAATTTTTTGGAAATAATTTTGAAATGTGGAAGCTGAAGATGGAGGATTTTTTGATAGATCGAGATCTATGGGATGTTGTTGATGAGAAAGTTTCAAGGCCTACAAATCCTACTTTGGTTGCTCAATATGATGTTATGGATGGTAAAACCAGGGGTCTAATCATATTATGCTTGAAAAACTCTATTTTAATCAATGTTCATAAAGAGACATCTACGCATAAACTATGGAAGAAATTTGGTGAGATGTATCAAGCCAAATCTTTAGTGAACAAGATTTTCCAAGGAGGCCCTAAATGTTTGTGGAATACCTAAGAAAAAAGGCCAGAAGAATGATAAGTGTGATAAATCCAAGTCCAAGGGGAGTTCCAAATCTCCTGGAAAGTCCAAAGTTATTTGTTGGAACTATAATAAGCCTACAAATATTCATAAGAACTACAAAGAAGAGAAAGAAGAGAAAGAAGAGATTTGATTATGATTCTAAGTCTGAGAAGGAAGATGGTGATGCATTCATTACAACTTTGGCAACTCATGCAAGTAATGATGCATGGTTAATTGACCTAGGTGCATCTTTCCATATGACCTTTAATAGAGTTTGTTTTTCTAAATATGAAGAATTTGATGAAGGTAAGGTGTACTTGGGTGATTATTCTTATTTAAATATTATTGGCCATGGTAAAGTTAAAATCAAGTTTCCTGGTGGTAGAATAAAAAGGATTAATGGTGTGTTGCATATCCCTGGCTTAGCACAAAATTTGTTATCTAAGAGCAAACTAATTGATGCAGGTGCACAAGTAGTATTTTCTGATGCAGGATGCAATATGGCTAGAGGTGCTTTAGTGATTTATAGAGGTGCCAGATATGACACATTGTATAAGCTTGATGCATGCACTGTTGAGTGTAATAATACTTATGTGAAAAGCAAGTCTATGGAGGAGGTGAGGGTTTCATCTTCAACGGATGGTCATGGCTTCTAGGTACCCAAGGGTGCTCTTTCTTTTGAGTCAAAGTTACCTACAGAGAAAAATATGTTATGGCACCAAAGACTTGGCCACATTGAAGAAAAGGGTTTAAAGACCTTGAAAAATAAAAACCTTGTTGAAGAGTTGTTTGATTATAATCTTGAATTAGATACCTATGGGCATTGAATTTATGGAAAACAAAATCATGTTAAATTTTACTCGAGTTCTCATAAATCTTGTGGTGTATTAAATCTTATTATAATTGACGTGTTTGGTCCTGTAGATGTTCCTTCAATTGGAAAATCCACTTATTTTGTTTCATTTATTAATGATTATAGTAGAACATGTGTATATTTTCTAAAGAGTAAATTTGAAGTTTTCAGTTGATTTAAATAATTTAAAGAAATGGTTGAGTTGTAGATTGGAAATAAAATAAAATGTTTGAGGACTGATAATGGTGGTGAATTTCACTCTAATGATTTTGATAGATTCTATAAAGATTGTGGTATTCATAGACAAAAAACAACTCTATATTCTCCACAACAGAATGGAGTTGCAGAAAGAATGAACATGACACTGATGGAGAAGGATAGGAGTATGTTGAGTGGTGCTGGTCTAGAACAATTTTTTTGGGTTGAATCTGTTGTCACTATTTATTACCTGATTAACAGGTCTCCTATATCAGCTGTTGTTGATAAGATGCCTATAGAGGCATGGTCAGGTCACAAGCCTTCATTAAGACATCTTAGATTTTTTGGTTGTGAGGCATATGTACATGTGCCAAAGGAGAAGTGAACAAAGTTAGAGAACAAGGCTATAAATTGTATCTTCATTGGATATAGTTATGGTGTGAAAAGATACAAGCTTTGGGATCTTGTTCCACAAAAGGTAATATATAGTAGAAGTGTTATTTTTAGAGAAACTAAGTCTTCTTTTGTTACATTGTAGCTAGAACAAAGTAAACATGAAGATGTGATTCAATTTACTTCTACACCTGAGAAAGTTGAATTGAGGCCCACAGATAGACAAGAAGTTGAGGAGAGCTCATCTAGATTTAAATCTTTAAAAGAGGAGGAAGAACCTCCATCTTGGTTTGTTCATAGGTCTACAAGGCATAAACAACCACTTGAAATGTATTTACCTAATGATTGGAGATGTATTTTTTCTTTGAATACTAACATGGATGAACTCAGATCGATAGAAGAGGCATTAGGTATGAATGATGCATAATCCTAGAAGATTGTTATGGATGAAGAAATGACAACTTTGGAAAAGAATAATACATGGGATCTTGTATCATTGCCTAAAGGAAGAAAATATGTTGGTTGCAAATGGGTGTTCAATAAAAATATTGGTTCCAATGGAGGTATTGAAAAGCACAAAGCAAGGTTGGTTGTGAAAGGTTACTCTCAAGTTGAGGGTGTTGATTATGGTGAGATATTTTCTATTGTTGCAAAATGTCAACCATTAGATTTTTGCTTTCTATTGCTGATGCTTATGATTTAGAGGTTGAGAAAATGGATGTGAAACCTACTTTCCTTCATGGTGACTTGAAGGAGGATATTTTTATGGCATGGCCAAAGCACTATGTGGTGAAAGGTAAAAGTAAATTGGTTTGCAAATTGAAAAAATCATTATATGACCTAAAATAGAGTCCTAGGATGTGGTACCAGAAATTTGATATATATGTGTTGAATTTTGATTTATTTAAATATGGATGGAACTCGTGGGTGGTTGGGTGGGTGCCTTCCCATGAAAATCATGTGGGAAGGCTGGGAAACCATTAGACTAGCATCACATGGGCATTAAATTCTGCAACATATGGTTCTAACCTAATCAATGATAGAAGTGTTGTAATGGGATGAGGTTGGCATTGGCTACGTCAATTTGAGGCATGTTGTGGTTACCATAATGAATAAGCAAGGTGTTTTACAAATCCAACCTTTTGGAGTTCGAGACATCACTTCAAATTCGGCCTTGGTAACTATATAAATGATGTGATCTTGCAATGTCAGGTTGGCTATTTGCATGACAAGTTTATTGCATGCCTTTTCAATTATGACTTGATTTGATCGCCGCCTCCATTCCATTGCTTTAATTCTAGTGTGGGAAAACTTTCTCTTCTCATTGGAATTGAGTTTTTGTCTCTACATTGTTGTTAAAAACTGCTCTAGGGCTACAATGGGAGAATGGTCTAAGTTTTTCATTAAGATGTCTACTAAGACTACAACCAACATTGGTGTTGATATCCCTATTCATTTGGATAGCTCAATGCGGGAGATGTCATTTTGTGGGGAGATAACTGAGCAGTGCCTTAAGAGGATCTTAAAGAAGTATGATCCACTCATTTTTGTTGTAGTAAAAATGATCCTGGGCAAGGGCTTCTTGAGCAATGGTGAAACCAAGCGGGTGAATACACATATTTCCTCCAGATTTGTGGTGGTGTTGATGGAAATCAAGATGGAAAAGAAGGATGCAAAAACTCTAGTTAAAAAGCTATTTCATGCAGAATGGTTGGTAGGTTTGGAGGAAATTCTCACCATTGCTTCCCTCGGGTTGGGTGTGTCGAGGCCTCGAGACCTGCCTACATACTATGTGCCCAGTGAGGTGGTGAAGTTTTATCCCTTCATATTTGATCTGAAGGGTATGGCCCTGGTGGAGCATAAATAGCTTGCGGCTGTGGGGGTTGATTTCCTTCAACAGGCGCTCATCCTTTCCTAGTCTTTCGACTGATGTAGGGTTCCAAACTTCAGGGTGTTTGTTGTCACCAATGGCTTTTTGGGTTAGTTGATGTCTGTTAAAAAGATTCTAAAATAGGTTGTTATAGTTTTTGGAATGGTTTATGGTAGTTGTTGATAGTATTGCTTGGGGTCACTAGGAATTTTGGCAGTTTCTATTTCCCATTTTGATTGACCCTGTGTGGTCACTATAGGCAATTTCTATTTCTTAGGTGTAGTTTGGTGATGGACTGGTGGTTGCTCCATGGTGGACTTATTGTAATTTTTTGCTGAATTAATATAAATTTATTACTTATGAATAAAAAATAAAAATGGATGCAACTCGACAACATAACACTAAATGTGATTGAAAAAGTATTTTAATAGAGTGGATTTGTATAAAGTGTGATTGATCATGGAAATGATGAAAGAATAATTATACTTGTAGACAATTTTAGAAAAATCAAATGGAAGATGAGGATAACATCAGGGAGCTAAGTTAACTAGATTGACTATGGGTTTAAAATGGATTTTTTTTATTTCAAACCCATGAGTGGATAAGAATGACTTATTCAATTTAATAAATGGATAAACGAGAGGAATAAGTTTTCATCTGAAGGTGAAGTGAATTGATAAATCAAGAAGAAGTTTCTAAAACAAGATAAAGTTAACTAATGAGGAAAGAAGTTAACTAATGGGACAAAAATATAATTTTATTTTAAAATGGGTAATTAGCTCTCATTTAATTAATAATAAAATATTTTTTTGGGTTGCGGGGACACCCTTGTTGTATAAAAAAATAAATAAAATATTATTTAATTAAATAGACTAATAAATGATAATTAATTAATGATGCAACAAATGGTAAATAGATAAAAGAATAATAAATGGTAAATTAATAATGATTAATAAGCGATTAATTAATGCTATGAAAATAGATGTAATTAATTATTAGAGGATGATATGATGTTTATTATGGTTCATGAATTAGGTGAATAATTTTAGTTTCTACATTTTTCCTCTCTTTGAGACAATATTTGAAGTGACATTGTTTCAAAGAAAATAAAATTATTTGAGAAGAAAAATAGAAGAGATGACAAAAATGATGATATGCCCCAATCACATAAGAAATGGAAATTTAAAAAACTAAGATGATTGATTCCCCATAAGAGAATTTCCATGTGAAGATTGCATACACGATCTCTCAAAAAAATAGATGTGAAGAAAATGTTAGGTGAAAGATGAAAAATGAAGAAAAAAGATATTCACGAAATATGATGATGAAATTATTGTGATGATGTGTTATGTTGAATTTGAGTTTAGAAGCCTTTATTTAATATAAAAATAGATGTTATCCATCATGGTATATAAGACCAAGGTGACAATGTATCCAATGCATGGACTAAATCTAAAGAAAACAACATAGACGAGGATGCCCCAACACTCACAAGGTAGCTAACACTCTTGGTGAATATGTGATGAGACAACTATTAGACATAAGCAACTCCCTACACATCACAAGGTACTTTACCTTGGTGGGTTTGGTGAGAGAATAACCATAAAATACAACACAAATAAATAATATATCTTTCCCCTAAGTATACCATTCAAAGCACACCATGACATGAAATGATCATGGTGACCTTGAATAGGCATAGTGTGGGTCAAAATATACATCAAAATAAAGATCAGAAGATTGAAAAGATAAACCAAAGAAAAATACAAGCAACGTTCAATTGAAATACAATAATTTAGGGAAGGAAACATCTGATTTAGTACAAGTGTCTGGTTTAGGGAAGGAAGTATCCAATTTAAGACAAGTGATGGGTGAGAGGAAAATTGTAATGATGGAAAATGATTTTTTTGTAACTATATGTTATCAAGGTTGATGCATATTTCTAAGGTTTTGCATTGAAAACATATGTTCAAAGTGTTATTTTTAAAGGTTTGAAATTGCATGTTGATGGTTGGTATTTATGTTTGTATTTATTGATAGAGTTGTGGTAAATACATGCAAGGATTGTAACAATTGTAAATTAATAAAAAATACACACAAGCAAGCAAACATGTATAATGATGCAAAGACAAACATGATCTTGTCCCTAGTCAAGCTGAAATTTGACTAATTGATTTATGATAATGATGATGATGGTAAATTTTTTGATATGGGAACAAAACATCTTGAAAACAACATGAATATACTAACAATGATAATGTGACTAAAATGGATGAAGGTTTGTAGCAAGGTTGGGATCAAAACCAAGGGATGTTTTGGATGATGCACTAGATTACATAACAAGATTGCATGGATCAAGATTATTGAATTTTGATGGATTTATCTAAGGATTGACTATATTATGGATGGATATTTGGATAATCCTATTGGAAAATTTGAACTAATGATAAGGCAGAACCAAGTCTGGTGATAATGATGAAAGGATAAGGGATTGCTTAGACATGGTATGAGAGGATAATGAAGTGGGGGATAAGAGATATGAGGATTATTGGATGTAAAATTTAAGAATCGATATCTATGGAATGTGCCACATAAGAATTGTATATTTTCTCCAAGATACAAAGTTGGATAATGCTATTTAGGCAATGAAATGATGTTGGATGGTGTGTGACCAATGGATTGACATGTCAAGAGTTTTCCAAATCATGTTTTAAGTTTGTGCCCCAATCCTTATCAAGATCAAGGTGGTTAGTGAAGATGGATAAATATCAAGGAAAAAGATACGATAGATGAGACAAATTTCCCCGAAGTGTAATGGTACACATAGATAATTGATCCGTGATTTTTTTTGTAATTTTTCATCATGACCTACTTATCCAAAAGTGCACTATAAGAATAGTTTTCAATATTGTCCAATGCATTATTTATTTTTATGTTTTTCATTTATTTTAACTATTAGAAATGATGCATGTTTTTCAAATTTTCATCATAGTCACCATGCCAAGGTGACATAGAAATGATTTTCACTAGAGGGAAATTATTTTCTTTACAATTTTTTGGGATTTTTGATTTGTTTTTTTGTTTTTTTTAGAATAACCTTAGTCTTTAGATTATCATTAGCTATTTTGGTCCATTTTATTGTGTTGATGTAGATTCTTGTGTTATGATATGTCAATAGTGACATGTACATAGGAGATACCTTGTTAAGATCATGACACTTCTATATAACCCATGAATGTTGTAGGTTTGGAAAATGTATCCCTTTTACATTTTCACACCTAATTAGGAATTAATATTAAAATGAACTAAATTATGCCTTAATTTAATGTTGTAATATGTATTTTACATAATCACATTAAGTTTAGGGACCTATTAATTAAAATGGACTTAATTGTGCCTTAATGTAGTTTTGTAGAGTGTACCTCTTTATACTTTCACACTTATTTAGGGCTCCCTTAATTAATTGAGGTTAATTTTCCTTAATTGGCCTCTTTAATTCAAATCCAAGCCTAATTAATTACATTTTCTGAAGAGGAAACCCGACATTCATTAATGCCTAAACAAAACACTTCTCATTGAGCAATGTGTGTCCTAGGTGAGTGACCTAGGACCCATTTGTTCATGGGAAAATGGGTCCTCACTTAGACTTAGGACCTAAATTCAAATTATGTTTTTGGCAGTATTTTAACATCTTCAAATCCATATTCACATGTCAGCTTGTGTTATTTGAATTTTGGGAAATTAATGTTACATACCTATAAATATAAGGCCATTTCACTATGTTCCACCTAGAAGATTTTCATGAGATTGAGAGAATTAGTAGAGAATTTCAAGGCATTCAAGAGCAGATTTATTGAGGAATTATTGCAGCAATCAAGATCCAATTTTCATGTCAATTTCTTCTTGCATCATGCATGTTATTGGAGCTAATATGATGATGTAGATTTCATGATCCATTCAAGCACTCAAGGCATTGTTTCAAATCAAGTTTCAAGATCAAGACCCACATCCATTGAAGCCATTTCATGCTAGTTGTAGATCCACATTCCAAGGTTCATTCAAGGGTTTGGTGAGTTGTGACGTAGAATTTTTCATTCATCATTCCTTTCATTCTATTTTGTTTCATTTCAAGGTTTAATTACCAAAATGGGGTTTGACCAAGGCAAACACTATAACAAACATTTTTCCCTCTTAATGTGTGTTTGCAGATTTAGGTGGAAGAAATCTCAAATATTTCTTAAAGAGAAAAATTGAAGAAGTTTTCAAAGTTTTCAAAGTTGTCATAAGAGTTGTCATCTCACATAAACTCATCTATATAATTTATTTTTGGATTTTCAAACCTGAAACCTGGGAAAATTGAGAGATTTAGATCTATTGTACAGGCTCCCAAAATTTTCAAACAAACCCTAAACCAGGACCCATTCACCCCTGGATGAATGAGTCCCAAGTTAGCTCTAGAAAAACACTTTTGGTGATTGGTACACATCATCTTACCTCTCTCTGATTTCTAGTTCCATCAGTATTGACCTTGATCTATTAGATCCAAGTTGTAGATTTCATTTTGAGTTTGACTTGCTATTTTTAATCTTCCTCCCCAAAGTGATGATTAATTGGGACCCTCATCCTTGCAAAGAAAGGAAATTTGTAGATTCACACTTTAACTTAATTCACCTCAAGGTTGATAGTCCTTTCATTGTGTGGATCTCATTTCCTAATGAATTGAGGAAGAATAGGTCACCACCTAATTGGGTTGTCAATCCCATTTTGGTAACCCACCCTATTTTCCTTCATTTCAGATGTTAATGTGATTCTTGTTGATTGTAGGGTTGGCCATATCCAAATATGCACATCATGATAGAGTACAATGAGAGTCCTTATGATAATTTTTTTTTGTCAAGATTTTATGAATTTATGATTTAATATTTTTGGACATTCAATGAGATGTTGGATTGTGGTTGGGGATGCTAGATGTGGATGAACTATTTGGCATTTTGGATGTATGAATTTTTATTTTCTAAAATTTGGATGATGTATGATTAAATTTAGATTTTGGATTATGATTGTGTTTGCAACCAACACATATAAATTATTTGCATGATCAAATCAATGACTATTTTGATGGAGGTAGACACTTTTTATATGTAAGAGTCCTCTTTTCTTGTGGCTCCATATTTTTATTGACTATGATATTTGTATTTGTTTTACTTGAACTAGTTTTCTTTAGGATATGATGCAGTAGCTTTTAACGTTTTGGTTTGATTTTTACCTGATGTTTTGGTTTCTTCAATTTTTGGCTTGTGATGAGGAGTTTGAACTTTGCACATTTAGTATTTATCCAACCTCAATATGCCCATGTAGGAGGGAAATAGGTAAGAAAATATAGTTATGTTTGTAGTTACCAAAGTTGTTCACTTAGTAAATGGATTTAGGTGTTTGGAGCAATAAAGATTAGTGTAGAAAAGATAGTTAGAGGTGGTCACTGAATATAAAAGAAGTTGATATTCAGTTATTAAAGATAATTTTGCAATGTAAGGAGAAAAAGAGAGCTGATTTAAAAGTGTAGAGAAAGGGGACAGTTAAGAGGGAAAAAAAAGAAGCCCGAGCCAATAGTTGTGGAAGAAAATGGTTCTTGAAGGGACAATAGACAAAAAAACAACAACACCAAAAAGAGGCACATTGGACCAACATGGATGATGCATGTGGAAATAAGGGAAGATGCCAATCAATAGAGTGATAGATTTATTTTGGAATTATGTTGTGCCTGGATGTAGTTGTTAGTTTTCTTTGAACTCAAGTTTGGTTGTCAGAAGTGTATACATGAATAAAGAGTCATTTCTTTGGTCTAAGATGTTGTCATTGTTTTATTTCATAAGCATATAAATTATATTTCCCTATCGCTGATGTTGGTGAACTTTGAATTTCTGTTATTAGAAATGATAAATGCAATTGTGAATTCTTTCAATTGTACAATTTGGTTGAGCGTGTTTAGTCTGCAAACTGTTCAATGACACGAGATGAGGATATACATGTCCCTGGATATAGTTGCTATTTGAATTGCTAATGGTCTTTGCTGGGAATCAGAGTCAAGCTCTGTTTCTTGTGTTACTAATGAATTTTGTTGGATTTCCATAAATTTCAACTGGCTGCAATGTCGTTTCCTGTTGAGTAAATTGTTTGTTGATACTTGTTGGCAATGTGAATTGTTAGGAATTTGAAATTTGTTATATAAAGCTGAAATGAGAAGGGAACAAATTTGTCCCAAGGGTAAAAGAACCAAGAATTGAATTTTCTTTTTGTTCATGTATGCTATCATCATTTTGGTATCAAAGTGAGCAAGATCTAGGAGAGTCTGGAAAAAGGTTTAGTAGGATTTTTGACAGGTATGTGTGTGTGGAAGTTTTGGCAGGTTAACAGGAAGAACCCGAGTATTATGAGAATGGGCAAAGGAAAAGTGGAGAGAAGCTTGAGGTGAGGTATCACGAAGTGGAGAAGAGAAAATAAAAGATGTAACAACAAGAAAGACTCAAATAAAAGGAGAAGTTGAAGGTCAATAAGATAAGATAGGATGTAGAGTTTGAAAGAGAAATGGAAAAGTTGAGAAAATATTTAGAGGTGTAAATTATTTGTGAAGCAAAGGCTTGAGGAAAGAAGCCAAAAAAGTAATTGGTATTGGCCAATGACAAAGAGGTTGAAGTGGCAAGTAAATTTGAATGTGAAGAAAAGAAAAAACCAAGATCTAACTATCTTGAAAAGAGATGACACGAAAGGTTTGCGTAGCAAAGAGTTGCTAAGTGAGTACCATTATCCAAGAGAGGTAAAGGAAAAAGAAGATGCAATGAGTGCAGAAGATTTTTGGGAACAATTTTTAGTGATAGAATAGGAGTGGATGGAGAAACTTGCTAATGACGATAGGAAGACAAATGGGAAATGAAGGATACAAAGATGAAGTTGGCAGCTGATAATAAAGAGGCTATTGAGCTATTGGCTATTGAAGAAGAATGGTTAGAAAAGAGGACTAATGATGGTAAGCAAGTTGATTTGGATGATTTAAATAGTGATGCTTTAGAATATTTAACTAAAATTATTAAAGGGAAGATTTTAACACAAGAAAATGAAAAGGATGTGGAACCAAATGGTGACAGTGATATGTATGAATGTCAGTTTGAGCTTTGGAGGCTTATGGATAAATTTTTTTTAAGAAGGAGATGATACAAAAAGAAAAAGGAAAACAACCGTAAATAGATTGAACACATGGAAGTTGTTCAAAAGCGATGCTGGAATACATGAAAGAAAAATAACAAAAAAATGATTCTGGTTGGTGACCTTATGTGTGGGAGCACATGTTTTCTTTTGTCTCCATGGGAGTTTGACATAGGAGCTTTTAACATTTTGGTTTGATTTTTACCTGATGTTTTGTTTTCTTCAATTTTTGGCTTTTGATGAGGAGTTCGAGTTTTGCACGTTTAGTATTTATCCAACCTCAATATGCCCACATAGGAGGGAAATGGGAAATAAAATATAGTTATGTTTGTAGTTACCAAAGTTGTTCACTTAGTGCGTGGATTTAGGTGTTTGGAGTAATAAATTTTAGTGTACAAAAGACAGTAGAGGTGGTCATTGAATATAAAAGAAGTTGATATTCAGTTATTAAAGATAATTTTGCAATGTAAGGAGAACAAGAGAGTCGATTCAACAGTGTAGAGAAAGGGGATGGTTAAGAGGAAAAAAAAAAGAAGCCCAAGCCAACAACTGTGGAAGAAAATGGTTCTTGAAGGGACAATAGACCAAAAAAATCACCAAAAAGAGGCACACTGGAGCAACATGGATGATGCATGCAGAAATGAGGGAAGATGCAAATCAATAGAGTGATAGATTGATTTGGGAATTCTACTATCCCTGGATGCAATCGTTAGTTTTCTTTGAACTCAAGTTTGGTTGCTCAGAAGTGTATATGAATAAAGAGTTGTTTCTTTGGTTTGAGATGTCACTGTTTTATTGCACAAGCATATAAATTTTGTTTCCCTACCATTGATGTTGGTGAACTTTGAATTTTTGTTATTAGCAATAAGAAATGCAATTGTGGTTTATTTCAATCGTGCAATTTGGTTGAGTGTGTTTAGTCTGCAAACTGTTCAATGACATGAGATGAGGATATACATGTCCTTGGTTGTAGTTGTTGTTTGAATTGATAATCTTTGTTGGGAATCAGAGTTGAGCTTTGTTGCTTGTGTTACTGATGAATTTTTTGGATTTCCATAAATGTCAACTACCTGCAATGTCGTTTCCTTTTGAGTAAATTGATTGTTGATACTTGTTGTTGGCAACATGAGTTGTTAGGAATTTGAAATCTGTTATATGAATCTGAAATGAGAAGGGAACAACTCTGTCCCAAGGGTAAAAGAACCGATAATTGAATTTGTAATTAATTTTTCTTTCTGTTCATGTATGTTGTCATCAAGATCTATTTTTATTTTATGTGTCCGCTTTGATTTTTGGATTCAATGGATTTTTACATTTAACTTTGATATTTTTGTTTGTAATGCTTTTGTTTCTATTCATTCCAATTGGTGAGTTTAAGGAATTGAGAACGATGGTTTATAGTGTGGATGGGAGGAGTGTTGGAAAAAACCTTATTGTAATGACTACACATTGCCTCTATTTTGATGCATGTATTGGATGAAGTGGCCCCTGATATTATTAAGGTACCAATAACATCATTAGATTTGTTGATCAATGAATAAAGAAGACTTTGATATTTGGGATTTGCAAAAAAAATATACTAGTTATTGAATTCCTTGTTCATGCGAACTTAATAATTTTCCTTGATATTGCAAGTTCAAAAGAAAAAAAATTACAACACGAGATATTTTTTTTTTTTGGAAGCAAGATGCTAACCCATCTTTGTGTAGTTAAAAACCATAAATGTTTGCTATTTTCTCATCTACAAGAAATCTTATTTGATAAAAGTGGATGATCCTCGTTAATAGGATGATGGGATTTTCTCCTTGTTCATGTTGTTTTATCTTGATCATTTGGGATGTCTATTTGATCCATAGTAGATCATTTATCAACCTCTCTAATTTGATCCTTGTCATTTATTTTATTATCTATGTGTCCAAGGGATGCAAGTGTCTCATCTTCAAAAATGGAGGTTTAGATTTTGGATAGTATCAACATCAATCTTTTGATAATGGATGGGATAGAGGTGGATGAGGGGATCATCTTGGATTTCTTAATCATTGGTAGAATCTTGATCAAAGATTGGATAATCTTGGATCTCATGATCATACATAGGATCTTGATCAAATATTACATTATCTTTGATATCATGATCATATATGGGGGATTATTTAATGATCTCAAAGATAGGATCACGATAAAAAAATGGATTATCATGGATTTTAAAATTATCTATGAGGATTTTTGGGTAACTTGATCTTGATTTCTATTGGAACTTATTTTTTCACGCTTTAGAATTTTCTCTTGACATAGATCCAATAATTTAGATAATACATTTGAGTTTCAACAAGGATAGGGGATTATTTGATGCACTTAGGACCTTTGCATGGAAATAATGGATTTTGAGTAGGAATCTCATAAATGATCTTGATAGGTGATGAAGTGCATGATGGTTTAGATGGTAGATTAATGATTTGATGGGATATAATAAACTTATTTGTGAATTGGAGCTTAATATTCTTTTCTATTAGACCTTGGATAAAAAACCTAAAGTTATTTTTATAGGATAAGTTGTTTGATTGGGATGGAGTGGATTGCAATAGTATTCAGGTTGAAGGATTAGAATAAGAGGTGGAGGCCACAAGAATTTTTTGGATTGGTGATGGGGATGATGATTTGGGATATGGATGAGAGGTAGGTATTTGGGATATGGTTTGGTGTTGAGGAATAATTTGGATTGAATATTGATTTCCCTTGTCAAGGTTGGAATGAGGATGACCAATGGATATCCACTAAGTATTAGGGTTATAACTTGTGCTAATTGGTTCTTGATATTTAGGACCAATAGATATGTGATTAAAGCTTGTGGATTCTTACTATTGATGGTAGATAGATTAGTGACTATATATTGTGGTTTGTTGGAAATGTGGTTGTGGAAGGATGAATTGGGATGTGTTTGCATGGGTAATGGATATTGTTGTTTTTATTGAAATGATGGTTGTTTAGGGATGAATCATGATGTGTTTAGGGGTGATGGATATTGTTATTACTATTGAAATAAATGTCATTGGAAAGTAGGTTGAAATTTAGGTGGTAGAAGGTAAGACATTATAGGTTTTTGTGATGAATTATAAGATAGAATCATGGTTGTGATGTTATAGGTCATATTTTGACTTATAGTGTAGAGGTTCTAATTTATCAATGACAAACACAAAATACACATTCCTAAAATTAATCAACTAGGATTGACACCCCTTGTGGATTCATAATAATACCATCTATTAAGGGTGTAGGTAGCTATGGAATAGAAGGTTATGTACTACCTATTCAACCATTTCCTTGGAGGCTTAAGTCTTTCCTAAAGTGATGTTTGAGTTGATAGTGAACCCCATAGATCCTAGGAATCACCTGCAACAAAAAACCTATCACATGAAGATATAAAAATCCATTGATGTGCTCATACAACCTTGAGAATAGAATGGATCCAAAAAATCAATTGTATGTGCATTGAATTAATCTAAAATAAATATAATTAGATGATAAAATGTATAAATTAATGCTTATAAAAGTTTTAAAAAAACTAGACAAAACCCTAGGTGATGATTAAGTTAGATCATGAAAAGTGTCCTCATACTATGCTATGAGACAACATGACCAAAATATAGATTAATCTAATAATAAAAACCACTCCTAAGTTTAACTTAAGTGAATAAAGTAAAAAAGGCATAATAATTAATCAATTATCAGGTGCTTTTCCCATTTACTTTAATTACCCCACTTAATATCAACTTATGAAAAAGATAAAAAATAAATGATGAATACAATGGTGGATGCATAGATGGGTTCTGGCTACAAGGCTTGATGAGGTACCCATGTACAAACAAATGAAATCTCTCATAATTGGAGAAAAGGATAAAAAATCATGGGAAAAACTCTCTAAAAGAGAAAAATAAATAAATGCATTAGTGAAAGAAGGATAGGAGGATTTGATATGACCCCCCAAGGACTAATTCTATCACATAAGTACATTAGGTGTCCCTTCAATAGGAGAGATAAAATAAGGATATGAATCCCCCATGAAGAAGTAGCTCCTATACTAATGATGAAATTTTGAAGAGAAAGCATGATCCACTACCTACAAACAAAATATCCCCTTAGGAAGATATAGATCCATTGGTGATTGAAGAAACCATTCCTATTAACTAGATTAATACAAAATCCAAATCCAAATGATGCATGCCTCTAAAAACTGCCCATATGTCCACTAGTGATTTTTTTAGTGGAAAATCTTCTCCAATTAGCCAATAGTTCATATCAACCAAGTTGAAATTGGTGAATATATTACAACCAAAATGGTGGCCAAATTGCCCAAATTTTACTAATTATTGGTCCAATGCATTTCAATTCACCACCGATTTATTTATGAGGCATATGTAATTAATATTTTTGTCATAACAAACTACATCAAGAAATATTTTACCAAGAAACGTCATTAAATGTTCACTACATGTGATGGCCTATTTCACCAATAAAATTTACAAATAGTTTCGTATGAGGAACCATTTCGCCAATAACATTAAAAATAATTATGTTTGACACATTTTTCCAATTAAATTAAAAATAAATTGTGTATGAGGACCCATTTCACCAATACTATGATAATTCCATGTTAACCTTAGGGCCATAATTTTCTTGAAAATTACAATGTATGTGCTTCATTGAGGTTTGATTCACCCAACATTTAAATGTATCATTGTATAATCATGTGGGATTCACAAAATTTTTACTATACCATTTAAAAATCTTAAGGTAATTTTCCAAATATGGATTGATATAAATACAATAAAAAATATGACTTTTTAAACATATTTTGTTTAGTTTTGCACTTGTGAGTTGTGAGATCTCAATTTGGAAGTTAGAACCTTGATCATAGGCAAGTTAAAAACTTACATCTATAGGAATTATTGCACTAACGAATAGAGATTCAGTAATGTTGATGGTGTTTTCTGCACAGCAACAACTCAGACAGAAAATGATATTCTATCTCTCTTGAAAGATAATCTTCAACAATAAATTGCTGAAAATCACCCCAAGGTCTCTCAGGTGTCAAGTCTTGAAAATGCACAAACAACTTAGATAATGTGTGAAAATGCTGGTAATCACAATCGGACCTTAGTACAAGCAAACTGTATCTTTCCAATTTATCAAATTTTACAATATTATGATCTTAAATCCTAAATCTAACCAAATAACAAAGAAACAACAAAAGATGTGGGTGTAGGAAATATAACGAAATCTAAACTATTTCTAAGATGAACAATGCAAAGGATAAATACCTGGAACAAACCAATCTCAAATAACCATTTCCTGCTTAACCCACAATGCGATATCACAAGAAAGATGTAATCTTCTAAGGCATACAGATTTTCAAATCATAGACATTCATCTACAATCGAACTAAGCACAAATAAATGTATGGTCTAGGTTGACTTCACCAGCCTACTACAATCAGATAGTTACTGGGAGTATAGACCAGAGATTACTACAAACATTCCAAGCATGAAACCATAAACATTATTCACCAAACTAATCTAGCTCTAAATTTAACATCAAATCTTATATCTTCAAGCAATTTCAAAAGATGGAACAACATGAACCATGCAAGATAAACTAACACAAAAGAATTCACCAGAAAACCACAATGCCTTCAATTGTATTAGATCACCAAAATGTAGCAACAATTCCATTGTTCTGTGTTACAACATTTGCTCCAAAGAACTGACTACTATCTCTACTACAGAATGCTCTAGCTCTTTCTTAATCTAGCCTGTCTCTATTATCTGTCTAACTCTTTTCAAATGAGGCAGGAGCGCCAATTTAAAGAGAACCCTCAAAACATGTCGGCCCAGCCATACATTTACAGAATAAAATAGCCAAAACAAGTCGGCCTCAGGAATTTCAAAAAATAAGGCACACATTAAATGCCGATACATCATCAAGGTTGGCCAAAACACATTCCTCAATGCAACCCAAATCAACACATGCCCTATAATAATAGGGAAGCACAAATCACGAAGTTGACATGATATTAATTACGGCCTCCCTTATCCTTGTTCTGATCCAACAATTCATGAACTTTCAAAAATACCTTATCTAACTCAGCAACAGGTGGCAAGGGTAGGATTTTGAGCCGACATTCAATTGATTTAATCTCTTCCCCTGACTGCTTAACCGTTGTATCCCAATCACACTTACATGCCAAGTATTTATCCATCACGGCCAGATAAGTAGCCGCATCATCCAATTGGTGCCCTGTCACATAGTTTTCAATATCAAGGGCATAAACATCATGCCACCACTCCCTCAATTGTTCCAGACAAGTACCTAGGGGTGATCTTCCTCCTACCAGTCATTATTTCAAAGAAGGCGATGCATCCATCATAAGCACTAGTTAAGTTACCATCTATTTACTTCCTCTATTTGTAGATCTTCTTGATGCCCTTCTGTCAGATTTACAGGGCTTCAAACCACTCCCAAGGCTCACTGACCCTAGATGAAGAAATAATTCCATCAACGACCAGCTAATCCTTATTATACTCCATGATTGTTTTGGTTTTCTGCAATAAGAGATCAGTGTCCTCCTTATCCTGAGATAAACCATAATCTAACAACTCCTTAGCCCTTATTGCATCCTTTCCAGTTGAAAGGATCTCCTTTATTGCATCATCTCCCTTAGTCTGCACCTCCTTCAACCAATTTATTGTAGCCAGAGTAGAAGTTTTGATCTTTTCTATTTCAGAGATGGTCTCTTTCGGCAAGAAACTAGCAGTGGCAGAAGAAGATGGGTGAAAATATTGCAAAGGCTTCATTAAATCTTCCAGACATTTCCTAAGCCTTTCATTCTCTTTCTTTAGTTCATGCTTAGACTGTGTTTCCTTCCTCAATCTCCCAATGATCACTGCACTGGACCCCTCATACTCTTCAATATCTTGCTCCATAGAAGTGGGCACGAGATTAATGGTCTGTACATCATAATCATTTCTGGTGACCTCATCTTTACTTTTACCATCAGCAGGGGTAGCAATCTTGGCCAACATTTCATCCCAGTTAAGAGGAGTGCCCTCAACAATGACCTGTTTCCTTTTGATCTCTTTGTCTAGCCAATCCGGAACAGCAGGATCCACTTAGATTTAATCCTTATTGACCTCTTCATACTGATCTACCATCTCATCCCTTTCCCTCTCAGGAGATTGACCACCTTTGTTTTCCAACTCTGGCTCCTCTTCTTGCAGGGGTGATGGAGTCTTAACAAGAACATCCTCCTTCTCAGGGAACCATTATCTTTGCTATTGGTAGGAGAATCCTCATATTGTACCAATGGAGAAGGATGCGCTGCCACATCTCCTACCTAAAACTCAGCAGCTGCGCCATAAAGTTCCCCATCATTAAACGGTTATGCTTCCTCACTAGTCTCATGCTCTTCATGAGTCATCTGCTCAGGTATACCCAATGAAGGAGAGGTATCTTTCTGTTGTTCTACAGTGGATGCCATTGGAAGAGGATTTTCCTTTTGCATAGTCTCATTAGGAGATGGAGTTCTTGACCTTCTTGAATAAACCTAGGTTTTCTCCCCTGAGCTCTCCACATCAACCACATGAGGGTTCGTCTTATCCCTAGAAGTTTCTTGATCTTTCCTCTTAGAAGCCTTGGTTATCCTTGTCTTTTTTGGCTCTGGAGGAGTGTCTTCTTTCTATGCTTTCTCAAGCTCCTCCTCTTCGGTAGACTTACCTACCTTCACAGTATGACTCCTCTTCTTTCCCCTAGGCTTTCTTTTCTTTTCAGGCTCACTCTCCTTAGGGCCTCTAATTTTAATCTTGAAAGGCGAGCCCACCCTAGTTTTTCCTATAGAATCATCCTCACTTGACTCCTCTGAAGTGGAATGAGCATTCAAATTTCCCATTAGATTAAAAGTACAAGGCACCTTTTCACTCTCCAATTCCCATACCTTATGTTTTAGCCAAGACTTGGTGGATTTCACAATAGGAGCCATCAATTCCTCCAGTTCAATTATTTCCTTTTCTGACCAGTTTATCTCTCCAATAGGTCTGTCCTTGACTGATTCAAATGCATGATCTTGGACTAAATTCCCGTCATCCTCCAACTGGTCAGGAATTAACTTGACATTGTACATTCTGATTACATGAACTGGAAGCCTAGAATACCTTTTCTTTCTCACCTCAAAGTCATCCTTGTTGTTGGCCCAGTAGTCCTCTAGATCATCTCTGTGGTGATATTCTTTAGTAGCCTTCTTCTGTGCTTCACCAGTGATGTCAAAGCTTTCCCTCTTAGAATGGAAAGAGAAACCGAAAGTACTCAACTCCTCCCCTGATGCATGAGCCAATTGGATTGAAGGGAAAACCTCAACAATACCGAGTTTGAAGGGAAAATCTCCACCAAACCCTGTCTTGTGCTTTTCTCTTTTAACAACAGCATCGAAATCACATATTTTCTAGGTAACCTCCAAAAGTATGATATCGTCAGTAGGATATCTAGGCAATCTGTATGGAGCAGTCGGACATCCATCAATTCGGATATAGGAGAAGGTGGGTAATTGTATAAACCAGGCTCCATATCTTTTAATCAATTCCTTGGCTCCATCAAAAATTCTCACATGTTCTGCATTTTGAAGTAACCTAGTAATATGCATAGTAAATGCATCATTTGCTCTTCTATAATTTGGATTCCCTAGGTACAGCTCAGGGTACACCTCATAGATGACATCTTTCCCAAATGTCCCTTTTGGAGTCAATCCCCTATATGGATAAAATCTGGCAAGTATATACATCACATAAGATGCCATGGTGAATTTCTTTGTCTCTAACACATCTCTCATCTGCCTGTCAATCATTGCACTGATAATCCCTGCCCAATGGTAATTGATGCCTTGCTCAATCTTGTTAATAACATGCACTATCCAATTCTCTAATGCCCCAACACTCTTCAAGCCTGCCACCCTGCTCAACAATGTGATTGCATCATATATACCTTGTCAGAACTTGATCCTGTGTAGCTGTTTAGGCAGCTTGGAAAAATGAGATTTTGGCTTTTCAAGCCAGGAATTGATCATCTGTTGGACTTTGGTGGGTTCATCCTCATAATAAGTCCTAGGCAAGTCCATGTCCAAGGCACATACACATGATAAGTATGGCATATCAAATGCCTAGGCAATGGAAACTTGATTAAAGTTTGCCAATACTCTCCCATTAGTGCTAACAATCCTCTGCGTATCAAAGTCATAGTGCCGGGCACACTCTAATATCAATTCATAGCATTGAATTGCAGGAGGAAATCCTACCATATGAGCCAATCCGGATTTCACCACTCCTTTGGTCAGGGCTGATAAATCCTTCTGAGCTAACCTTTCTTTGAACTCTTCATATTTCCAAGCTCCCACATTGGTATCCGAGACCTTTGACCAAACTGAAGCCACCTTACTATCCGGCAACTGATTCTTCACATCCAGCCTAATCCTTTCCGTATCCTTAACTAAGGATCCCTCTGTATCTCCCTTGGCCTTTCCTGCCACTACCTTGCTTGATTCAACCTGCATTCATAAAAGAGCCTCATGAAAATCCAATTATCATCCATATTTCAATGAAAGGTTAGCCTCGAAACCACATGAAATCATTAAGATAAATAATTAATCATCAATCATGAAAATCTAGGAAAATGAAGTAATCCGGGAAAATCCAGTCGGCATGGAATTTCAGAGAAATCTGACCCAAACAGACTCCTACTGCCAAGACATCATTCATCAAATAAATCATCAATACAGACAAAAGAGATGCATGATTATCATGAGATTCATCCATTTAGCAACAAGAAATCATCATCCAACATTTGATTCATTACTTCAATTTCAAAAATCAAAATCAAGTGAAACTAGGTAGAAAACCGAAAAAATCCGGACAGTTCGGATTTCCACGGGCAGCTTGGAATTCTGAGAACTCATCATACTCCAGGGAAATGGAAAAATCTGGGAAAATCCGGGTGCATGGGAATTCTGCGGACACCTAGGAACCCGACGATCGTTCGACGGGCCGACCATTAATCGAGTGATCATACAAACCCCCCATCTGAATCCGACAAACATAAAATCAACCCTAATAAGCCAAATTTCAACTGCACTTGAATTTAAATTCCCAAAAACTCTCAATTGGTTGATCCCTGCAACGAAATAATGACGCCCTAAATTTGGCTGTCAAACCTCCGCCATGAGAGTTAAGGTGAGCTCGAAATTCGGACACGATCCCTCAAAATGATAAAACTAGGGCACACCAGGGTTTCAAGTGCTGCGAACAAGGTCGAGCTAGACACAAGACATGAGGATCATGAAGACTCCACCAGACTTAACAACCTCGGGCGGACATACCGAAACCCTACCTTCACAAATCACACCAGATTATGTGCCAACAAGTCAAGGCCCTAACAAAAACACCTAGTCACAGGGGTATACCCAACATTCAATCGATAAACAAAGGGATGCACAGTGCAAGCGTTAAACCCACAGAAAGGTGAACCAAACCCTAATTCGATAAATTTGTAACCATGAAAACAAACAAGGGCCGACCCGAATAATCATCAATAATAACTCTAAAGATTCAATCACAGAGCGCAAACAATAAGAGATGTAAAAAATGACTTACCATGAATTAAATTCGAATGAACCTCGAGCCCAGGGAAGTCACTGCAAATCAGGGTGCCCTAGTGGCGAAAATATCAACACAAACGCTCAAGGAATCCACGTGCGAGCAAACCAAATCCAATGACCAAAGCTAAAAAATGAACACACTCGAGCGCCAGAGCAGATAGCAAATGAATAATGAAATCAGGAAAAGCACTAAAAGCCCTTAAATTTTCCCACACTTGCACCAGAGAAGACGTACCTTGAGCATTAATGGTCGACAAGACATATCAAGAAAATCTAGAAACCTGAGGTTGAAACAGAATTTTGAAAAAATCCGAGCCAGTCGGACTATCCTGGTGAGCATGAATTTTGCGGACGAAACACCCCTTCGGGACTCTGACGAAGTCCGGGAAAATCCACGTGATTAGAAAAATCCCGAATTCAACCAGAAACCCGGATTCTAAAAAATCCGACATTGACAGACAATGAACCAGGACCCGGGAAAATCCCGGACCCAGGTCAAAACCTGAACCTCCATTAAAAACCAAGTTTGATTGATTCAACCTTCAGGGTAAGACCAAGGTAAGCAAGACCAACATCCCGAGACCTTGAAAGGACAAATCCAATAAAAACCAAAGGTCTAAGAGGAATCCGAAATAAAAAACAAGAGGGTCCCTACTCCAAGTGGGGCATGTGTGCAAAATTGCACAATAAATTGCGACTCTGCTGGGGAAATGCTCCAAAGCATTTCGATGACAAACCCAGAACTTATGGTTTCAACTCATCCATCCAGTCACTACCTACAGTTAAAACAAAGAACCCACAAGTCATGCAAACCTTTCCTACACTAGGTTCGAAGTGTGTGCATATGCGTTCATTACCCCCCTTTAGCTACAAAAAGAGACCAAACGTGATCTGAACAGGCTACATAAATATTCATACTCTAAAAGCAACCTGGATAGAGCCTCGCTGCTAGTCAGGCGTCCATAGCCCCGATGAGGTTATCGCTATGATTCTCTTGAACATAGCTCTACTGCCAGCCAGGCATCCATAGCCCCGGTAGAGATATTCAGATTCCCCTGATGAGTTGAATTCGGTCTTTTGATTTTCCATATTCTCTTTCTTTTTCTGATATTGCTTATCTTTTCACTTATTTCTCTCTGTTTTTTTTTTACTTCAACTCGTGAACAGTGAAGTTCACACTCAGGGATGAGCACCATAGTGGCACTAGAGCAGAAAAAAGATTTTTCACCTGTGCAAACTTTACAAGGACCTTCTGCAACCTCAGACATCTTTAATATTCAAAATGTGAGACCCTAATGTATTCCTGTTCAATCTGACTAAAGGACTCTTTGTCTTAGACACAAGAATATGTGACATTGGGTAGAGAATTCATACCATGATGTTCTAGAAAGATGATTAAAGTTTGAAAAGGAAATATTGAGAGCACCACACCTACTTTGTCACCATTGTCATACAAATGCAACAGGAGACCCCAAAAAGAGTAAGAACCAAGAGCAAGAGCAACGCAAACCAAAGCAAAACAAGCCAAAGCAAACCTACTTTAACCAAAGCAGAAACATGAAACGAAAAGCAATCTATTCTAACAAAGCAGACAACAGAAAGCAACCTAAACTAACTATATACAAAACAGGGAGCTGAAAACAACTTAAGATTGGAAATAATGTTTCAAATATTGCCCATTAATAGGCAGCAAAATATCTTCCCCTATGAGAGTCTTCAGACAGAAGGCATTATCTCCAAGTATTTCAACAATCTGATATGGACTGAGCCATAGTTTATCAAACTTCCCATGGTCCCCTTTTCGATCATGAGGTTTATCCCAGTATAATACCAACTCAGAAATCCTAAAGGATTTGACCCTAGCCCTTCTGTTAAACCACCTCTTGACTACCCCTTGATGTTTGGGAAAGTTCTCAAGGGCATTGTCTCTTTTTTCCTCAAGGTGCAGTAGTTCTATCAACCTGGCCTCCCTTCTATCCCCCTCATCATAAAACTCATTAATAAATAGCAAGGTTAGGATCTTGAGTTGAATAGGGAATACTAGCTCCAGAACATATACTAAGTGATAGGGAGATGTTCCGATGGATGACTTAAGCCATGTATGATCTGCCCAAAGGGCAAACCGAAGCTGGGTGTGCCAGTCTTTTGGGTTCCTCTCCAATAGCCTACAGATAATAGTCAATAAGTTCTTATTGGAGGATTCTGCCAAACCGTTACCCTGGGGGTAGTAATTAGACGCAAACTTTATAATAATGCCATGATCAAAAGCCCAGTTTGAAAATTTTAAAGATGTGAAAGCAGGACCATTATCACAGACAAGAGAAATAGGACACCCAAATCGGTTAATAATAGCAAATTCTAGAAAATCAATCACTACCTTAGATGTACATTGCCTACAAGCGAAAGCCTCAGTCCACCTTGTGAAATAATTAGTAATGGTTAGAATGTACCCATGTCTCGCAAAAGACGGTGGATTGATAGGACTGATAAAATCCATGCCCCACTGAGCAAAAGGCCTTACCTCAGTAACCAGTTGGAGTGGGAGTGTTGCATACCTTTCCTTCGTTGTTGCAGTCTGGCAAGTGTGACAGGTCCTGACATGATGGTGAACGTCTTTGAATAATGTGGGCCAATAATACCTAGCCCTCAAGATCTGATTTGCTATGGCAATAGCAGAACCATGGCCAGTGCCATATTTTTCATCAAATTCGTGCATCACCCTTCCAGCTTCTTGTTTCCTAAGACACCTTAAATAAATGCCTTCATGATTTTTCTTGTACATAATAGCTCCTTTTAGAATGAAACCATCACCCTTCAATCGCAAAGCTCTCCTTTGAACAACATTAAGATGACTTGGGGATCGCTGGTTCAACAACTAGTAAACTATGTCATCATACCAGCCACTTGGGGAAACCTCCTCAAGATTATAACTCTAAACAGTCAATTCAGGCCCCATTTCAGCCATAGTCTGAGTAAGTCCCTATCCTCTCACCAACTTCATGGGTTGGATCTAAATGTCATATTCTTGTAGCATTGTTACCCACTTAGCTCTACGCTCACCCAACTCATTCTGCATCAATAGTAACTTAACGGCAGGATCTGAGACAATTGCACAAACCTTATTCTTGAGGATATAATGTCTGAATTTCTTCACTACTCTGACTAGGGCATATGCCTGCTTTTCTACACTCGGCTATTTCAACTCAACATCTTTTAATGGTGCACTCATAAAAGCAATAGGATGCTCATTTCCCTCATTAGACTTCTAAGTCAACATTCCCGCACATGAATGGTCCGAAGCAAATGAATAGATGTAAAAGAGCTTATTGTAATCGAGACTTACCAATACTGGAGCATCGGAAATGGCTCTTTTGATTTATGCAAATTCCTCCTTTGCTTCTGCAGTTCATTCAACTTTAGCATCTTGCTTCAACATTGCATTTAGCGGTTTAACAATTTCAGCAAATCTAGTAATGAATTTTCTGACGAAGTTGATCTTGCCAAAGAAAGACTTCATCTCTTTTTTGCTAGCAGGTGGATGAATCTTTAGTATGGTCTCCACTCTTTTTGGATCAATAGCAATTCCCTTTTCAGATATGACATGTCCTAGTAATTTCCCTTCTGTCACTCCAAAAATACATTTTTTAGGGTTCAGGGATATGCCGAATTCTCTACACTTTTGAAACACTTTGCGTAGGTCAGAGATGTGGTCCCCTCTATTTTTGGAAAAGACAGTTAGATCATCCATATAAATAATAATGCACTTGCCTATGATATCTTTAAAGGCAATATCCATGGCCCTTTGAAATGTAGTCCCAACATTAATGAGACCAAAAGGCATCCTCCTGTAAGCAAAGGTACCCCATTTAGTTGTGAAAGCAGTCTTATGCCTGTCCTCATACTGAACCATTACTTGATTGTACCCTGAATAGCCGTCCAGAAAGGACATCATCTAAGAACCATTTACTACTTGAAGCACTTCATCCAATGAAGGGACTGGGTAATTGTCCTTTTTTGATGATTTGTTTAGATTTCTGAAATCAACGCAAAATATGATTTCCCCATTCTTTTTTCTTACTAGGACTAGGTTTTCCACCCATGTTGAATGCCTGATAGGGAATATAATTCTGGCAGACAGTAATTTCTGAACTTCTTTCTATATAACTGGTTCCAGTAATGCATTAATTGGTCTCTATCTCTGCCTGAAAGGCTTAGCTCCTGGCTTCAGAGGTATAGTATGAGTTATGATTGATGTATCATAAGTTTTCAGGTCTTCATAACTCTAGGCTACTATATCCGAAAAGCTATGCAATGCTTCAATTATTCCTTGTCTTTCCTCTAGAGTGCATACCTGGCCGATAAAAATGTTCTTAGCATCATCTTTAGTTCCTATATTGTAGGTATTACATTGTCCACTGATAGATTTCTTTTTAGACTCTTGCTCCTGATCCTTGATCTTGTCTAGATCAAAAATCCACTCCAACTGTACCATTCCCCTTGGAATGGTATTAGACTTCAAATTTATCACTCCCTCCAAATTCAATTCTGCTTCTTGGAGTTCTGTTTCATCAATGATTTGGGAAGCGAAAACATCTGTGTTTGTAATAAAGTCTAGGATATGCTTGTCATCCTCAAATACCTGAAAATTAGTAACATTTTCTAGAACTAATGGCACAGGAGTCAATTCTACAGTAAACTTTTTCAAACCTGACAAAGATAGGGGCTGCAAAGTGCTTGCTGCCTGGGCCAGAAAATTTGCAGTTTGATTCTTCTGTTGTGGTATCTGTTGAATACTGAAGGCATCAAATCCCTCAATGAGGTCCCATACTCTATGCCTATAATTAGTCATTCTCCTATCATGGCATGAATATTGTTTCCTTACTTGCTTAATTACCAGCTCAGAATCACCAAAAACTTGTAGAATCTTAACCTTTTTCTTGAGTGCCATAAGGAGTCTGTGAATCAATGCCTCATATTCTGCTACGTTATTAGTACAGTGGAATTGAAGTCTATGGGCTGCAAAGAAGGTTTTACCTTTTGGGCTGATCAATTCGAATCCTACTCTAGCTCCATGCTTGGATTTAGATCCATCAAATTTGAGGGTCCAACATTCAGCGGTTGCATTCCTCTTCATCATATCGTTTGGGTTATTACTGCTGGAGGGTTCCTCAGATGACATTACTTTCTTCCCTTTATAATCTTCTGGAGGGCTTTGCATGTCTATCTTGACTGCTAGGGTTGGATTTATGCATTTCTGTACTCGTTTTACTGCTGTTTGGCATAAGCAGCATTCAAACTCTGAATGGGAAGCATTGTGAACTCTACACCAGTTAGGTAAGAGTAACTCTTCGAAGTTTTTCCTCCTGCCGAGGTGAACCTGGTTTTCAATACACTACCCAATGAATTCCTGGAAACTGTCCAGTAGGCTAATCTGATTATCTTCAAATTCATCATCTTCCTTAATTGATCCTATCAGAACAATAACATTGCTGGATTCTGTTTCTGTATTAATAGACATCGTATGTAGCATCAATACCTCCTTTGAATTTGACTCCTCATAAAGAGGCGATAACATATAATTTCCCATGCCTACTTCTGATATCAGAACTTCGTTTGAAGTATTTTGATACTCTGTAATCATGTACTTCATTCTTGGTTCTCTCTCAATTCTGATATGGTTTGGCACCCCTTTCCAGGGAAGCCACATGTGGGAATGATCAGTAGATACATATCCATTTAGGGCCTTCTTAAAATCTCTTCCCAGAATTAAGCCATATGCATCAGGGATATCAACTACTTGAATATTGATAACCTGTTGGATTCTTGGGTCAGATGCTACTTGCATGTGGATCATGTTTAATTCTCCCACTACATTTACTTCAGTTCTATCCAACTGAGTTACCTTCTTCTAGGAGTCAACAGGTGTAATCCCTAAAGCTTTACAAACTCCAAACAACATCACATTAGTAGAAGCACCAGAATCCAGTAAGCAGTTATGTAAATTCTTACCGAATATGCGCACAGAGATCAAGAATGGTGGGGTATCCATTTTCCCTTGAAACAAAGTTGGTTGAGTATCTACCTGGGCCACTTGAGTCTTGTCTTTCTCCTTTCCTTTATCTCCAAGGGGCAAGTTAGTCTGATAGGCCTAGTTTTGTGTCTTCACAGTTTGAGGACCAGTAACCTTGTTGACACTCTCATTGGAGGGTTTATCCAAAGACACTAGATGTGCATCATAGGCACCTAGAACTACATTCCTAACTACTGGGGACCTTAGTAACTCGAATACTGAAAGATTTACCTTTAATTTCTTGAACTCCTCAGCAACATACAAATCCATTTGCTCCTCACTTAAATTAGTGGGGACGCCCATGAGGGATTCCTCTACCCTATCTTTACTTGCCTGAACAGTTTTTTCCTTCTGTGGGTCGGTTTGAGCTTGTCTTTCCTTTGAAAAGTACCGCCTGGGATCATGTGGAAAGGGAAAATTATTACTAGCACTTGGGTCTGGAGGGATATTAAAATTATTAGGAGGAATAAAGGTGGTGAAAGGACCCCCAGCTAGAGGACGTCTATGGGGCATGTCTTTTAAATCATATCCTTTACCCTGCCTCTGGAACATCTGCACTTCTTCAACATAAGCCTCTTCCTTATCCAGGGGGCCATTGTCATTCATTGCCTCATTGAATAACTGAGCCACCTTGTCTCCATTGCAAATTTGATATGTTTTATCCTTCTGGGAGTTGGATTCCTCTTCTAGAACATTCTCTCCACCTACTGGAAAAGGGGAATGGTTTAGCACCAACACAGGAGAGTTGTAGGGGATGGAGGGAACAATCTCTTGACCATTTGCATTATTCTCCACTTCATACTGGAAAATAGAAGCTATAGTTTAGAATTCTGGACATTCTAACTATGAATGTTGGCTTGTCTTATGGAGTCTACACCATCCTGATAGAGCAGCCTCAGCCAAATACACACCACTGGGAGACTTGTCTTGACTAACCAACTGATTAGTAGATTGGTTGACAGGTTGATCCAATGGAGTGGGGACCCATCCATTATTGGGTCCTATATTCCACGTCCTGTTCTGTCCCTGTGACTACCTACTATCAAATCCTGGGCCACTACCTTGTCCTCTATCAAAATTCTATCTTCTATCATTGTTATACCCTCTGTCATTATTGAATCCTCTCTCATTGTTGTAACCTCTATCCTGATTAGATCATCTGTCATTGTTGTACCCCCTTTCATTACGCTATCCTCTATCAAAAATTTTCCCCTGTGGATGTTCTCAATTCTGATTGGATTGCAAATTTCTCTGAGCAGCTTGTAATTGGCTATTTTGATTCCTTAGGTAAGTCACCTCTAGGTTTAACTTCTTTATCTGCTCAGCCATTTCATCAACCCTATCTTTATTTGGATCTCCACAAGGGGTCTAGCTTGAATTACTCTGAGGAGGAACAAACATTGTAGCAGATCCCATAGACTGATGCAACACTTCAGAATGCTGCAAGTAGGTAGGGAAACTAGTTGGCTACTACTGATACAAGGGCTGATTAACTTGCTACTGTGGGAAATTCATTATAGGAGAGACCTGGCTCATGGGGGGACCAGGATGTGGCATCAAAGACAATTGAGGTATTGGATTTATGATTGGCGTATGATTGGTGAGTGCCCGATTCACTGCCTAAACCTGGTTTGGATGTGCAACTGGTCCTAAAGAAGGCAATGGTCCAACCAAATGTTGCCTTAAATCTGTGCTAAGCTTGACTACTTTTGTATAAGCATCAACTAGGTGGGCTGGAGGATTAGGTCTCCATTTCAGAAAGGTTACTGTAAGGCTATCCAATGCTTCATAATAGACTCCTAGGGCCATAGCATCATCTAAGACATAAGTATCGTGGAGTCTGGTATAGGCACAGTGAAACCTATTAGTGAAACTGGATATGGGTTCATTCACCTCTCTCTTGACTCTAGTGAATTGCAGATACAATTGATTGGCACTAATAGGTATTCTGAACTTCTGTAAAAAAGAAGTTTCAAAATCATTCCAGTTAAGAATTGAACCAAATGGGAGGTGATTGTACCAGTAAAAAGCCTCCTCTCCCAATGAATAAGGGAATAGCCTACAGGTGACATCCTCATGAGAAATTCCTCTGTCTTTGAGACAGGTTTGAAAGATCCTGATATGCTCTTCTACGGTCTTGTTTTGGTCATTAATATGAAATTTCAAACAGAAATGCTCAGGGTTCTTGGGCATAACATTGTAGGCATTAAAAAATAAGGAAGATGGATTATTAGCAAGGAAAGCCATTGTTAAGAGTGGTGGTGGTGGTTGATTAATGATAGGCTGGGGTTGCTGAATGGGGATGGCCTCAGGGATGGGTATGGCTTCAACTTCTGGAAGTGAAGATGCAGATAATATTGGTGAAGGGATGGGTGATGATGATTCTCCCCTTTCTTGAGTTCTCCTTGACCTAGTGGGGAATTGTAATTCCTACAAATCCTCCTCTCCTGGGGTAGATCTGGTACTTCTTCTATATCTGTTAGGAGAGATGGCATTTAAGAAATGATCCAGTGAGCTCATTCAAGCCCTCCTTCTAGCACCAATTTGTTGATGGTGTTTTCTGCACAGTGACAACTCAGACAAAAAATGATATTCTATCTCTCTTGAAAGATAATCTTCAACAATAAATTGTTGAAAATCACCCCAAGGTCTCTCGGGTGTCAGGTCTTGACAATGCACAAACAACTCAGATAATGTGTGAAAATGCTAGTAATCACAATCAGACCTTACTACAAGCAAACTATATCTTTCCAATTTATCAAATTTATCAATATTATGATCTTAAATCCTAAATCTAACCAAATAACAAAGAAACAACAAAAGATGAGGGTGTATGAAATATAACGAAATCTAAACTATTTCTAAGATGAACAATGCAAAGGATAAATACCTGGAATAGACAAATCTCAAATAACCATTTCCTACTTAACCCACAATGCGATATCACAAGAAAGGTGCAATCTTCTTAGGCATACAAATTTTCAAATCAAAGACATTAATCTACAATTGAACTAAGCACAAATAAATGTATGGTCCAGGTTGGCTTCACCAGCTTACTACAATCAGATAGTTACTGGGAGTATAGACCATAGATTACTGCAAACATTCCAAGCATGAAACCATAAACATTATTCACCAAACTAATCTAGCTCTAAATTTGACATCAAATCTTATATCTTCAAGCAATTTCAAAAGATGGAACAATAGGAACCATGCAAGATAAACTAACACAAAAGAATTCACCAGAAAACCACAATGCCTTCAATTGTATTAGATCACCAAAATGTAGCAACAATTCCACTATTCTGTGTTACAACATTTGCTCCAAAGAACTGACTACTATCTCTACTACAGAATGCTCTAGCTCTTTCTTAATCTAGCATGTCTCTATTATCTGTCTAACTCTTTTCAAATGAGGCAAGAGCGCCAATTTAAAGGGAACCCTCAAAACATGTCGGCCCGGCCAGACATTTACAAAATAAAATAGCCAAAACAAGTCGGCCTCAGGAATTTCAAAAAATAAGGCACACATTAAATGCCGATACATCATCAAGGTTGGCCAAAACACATTCCTCAATGCAACCCGGATCAACACATGCCCTATAATAATAGGGAAGCACAAATCATGAAGTTGACATGTTATTAATTATGGCCTCCCTTATCCTTGTTCTGATCCAGCAATTCATGAACTTTCAAAAATACCTTATCTAACTCAGCAACAGGTGGCAAGGGTAGGATTTTGAGCCGACATTCAATTGATTTAATCTCTTCCCCTAACTACTTAACCTTTGTATCCTAATCACCCTTACATGCCAAGTATTTATCCATCACAGCCAGATAAGTAGCCGCATCATCCAATTGGTGCCTTGTCATAGAGTTTTCAATATTAGGGGCATAAACATCATGCCACCACTCCCTCAATTATTCCAGACTCAAGTACCTAGGGGCGATCTTCCTCCTGCCAGTCATTATTTCAAAGAAGGTGATGCATCCATCATAAGCACTAGTTAAGTTACCATCTATTTGCTTCCTCTATTTGTAGATCTTCTTGATGGCCTTCTGTCGGATTTGTAGGGCTTCAAACCACTCCCAAGGCTCATTAACCCTAGATGAAGAAAGAATTCCATCAAGGACCAGCTAATCCTTATTATACTCCATGATTGTTTTGGTTTTCTGCAATAAGAGATCAGTGTCCTCCTTATCCTGAGATAAAACATAATCTAACAACTCCTTAGCCCTTATTTCATCCTTTCCAGTTGAAAGGATCTCCTTTATTGCGTCATCTCTCTTAGTCTTCACCTCCTTCAACCAATTTATTGTAGCCATGGTAGAAGTTTTGATCTTTTTTATTTTAGAGATGATCTCTTTCGGCAAGAAACCAGTAGTGGCAGAAGAAGATGGGTGAAAAGATCGCAAAGGCTTCATTAAATCTTTCAGACATTTCCTAAGCCTTTCATTCTCTTTCTTTAGTTCATGCTTAGACTGTGTTTCCTTCCTCAATCTCCCAATGATCACTGCACTAGACCCCTCATACTCTTCAATATCTTGCTCCATAGAAGTGGTCCCGAGATTAATAGTCTGTACATCATAATCCTTTGTGGTGACCTCATCTTTACTTTTACCAGTAGCAGGGGTAGCAATATGAATAACCCTATTACTATCTTCATTTATTTTGATCTTGGAAACCACCCTGGCTACATTCTTCTTCTTACCCTTTCCAATCTTGGCCAACATTTCATCCCAGTTAAGAGGAGTGTCCTCAACAATGACCTGTTTCCTTCTAATCTCTTTGTCTATCCAATCCCGAACAGCATGATCTACCCATATTTCATCCTTTTTGACCTCTTCATATTGATCTACCATCTCATCCCTTTCCCTCTCAAGAGATTGACCACCTTTGTTTTCCAACTCTCGCTCTCTTCTTGCAGGGGTGATGGAGTCTTAACAAGAACATCCTCCTTCTCAGGGAATCCATTATCTTTGCTATTTGTAGGAGAATCCTCATATTGTACCAATAGAGAAGGATGCACTTCCACATCTCCTACCTCAAACTCAGTGGTTGCGCCATAAAGTTCCCCATCCTTAAACAGTTCTGCTTGCTCACTAGTCTCATGCTCTTCATGAGTCATCTGCTTAGGTATAGCCAATGAAGGAGAGGTATCTTTCTGTTGTTCTACCGTGGATGCCATTGGAAGAGGATCTGGCTTTTGCATAGTATCCTTAGGAGATGGAGTTCTTGACCTTCTTGAATAAACCTGGGTTTTCTCCCCTGAGCTCTCCACATCAACCACATGAGGGTCTATCTTATCCCTAGAGGTTTCTTGATCTTTCCTCTTAGAAGCCCTAGTTATCCTTGTCTTTTTTGGCTCTGGAGGAGTGTCTTCTTTCTCTGCTTTCTCAAGCTCCTCCTCTTCGGTAGAATTACCTACCTTCACAGTATGACTCCTCTTCTTTCCCCTAGGCTTTCTTTTCTTTTCAGGATCACTCTCCTTAGGGCCTCTGATTTTAATCTTGAAAGGTGAGCCCGCCTTAGTTTTGCCTATAGAATCATCCTCACCTGACTCCTCTGAAGTGGAATGAGCATTCAAATTTCCCATTAGATTAAAAGTACAAGGCACCTTTTCACTCTCCAATTCCCATACCTTATGTTTCAACCAAGACTTGGTGGATTTCACAATAGGAGCCATCAATTCCTCCAGTTCAGTTATTTCCCTTTCTGACCAGTTTATCTCTCCAATAGGTTTGTCCTTGATTGACTCAAATGCATGATCCTGGACTAAATTCCTGTCATCCTCCAAATGATCAAGAATCAACTTGACATTGTACATTCTGATTACATCAATTGGAAGCCTAGAATACCTTTTCTTTCTCACCTCAAATTCATCCTTGTTGTTGGCCCAGTAGTCCTCTAGATCATCTCTGTGGTGATATTCTTTAGTAGCCTTCTTCTGTGCTTCACCAGTGATGTCAAAGCTTTCCCTCTTAGAATGGAAACAGAAACCAAAAGTACTCAACTCCTCCCCTAATGCATGAGCCAATTGGATTGAAGGGAAAACCTCAACTATACCAGCTTTTAAGGGAAAATCTCCACCAAACCCTATCTTGTGCTTTTCTCTTTTAACAACAGCATCAAAATCACATATCTGCCGGGTAACCTCCAAAAGTATGATATGGTCAGTAGGATATCTAGGTAATCTGTATGGAGCAGTCGGACATTCATCAATTCAGATATAGGAGAAGGTGGGGAATTGTATAAGCCAGGCTCCATATCTTTTAATCAATTCCTTGGCTCCATCAAAAATTCTCACATGTTCTGCGTTCTGAAGCAACCTAGTAATATGCATAGTAAATGCATCATTTGCTCTTCTATAATTTGGAGTCCCTAGGTGCAGCTCAAGGTACACCTCATAGATGACATCTTGCCCAAATGTCCCTTTTAGACTCAATCCCCTATATGGATAAAATCTGGCAAGTATATACATCACATAAGATGCCATGGTGAATTTCTTTGTCTCTAACACATCTCTCATCTTCCTGTCAATCATTGCACTGATAATCCCTACCCAATGGTAATTGATGCCTTGCTCAATCTTGTTAATAACATGCACCATCCAATACTCCAATTTCCCAGCACTCTTCAAGCCCGCCACCCTTCTCAACAGTGTGATTGCATCATATATATCTTGTCGGAACTTGATCCTGTGTAGCTATTTAGGCAGCTTGGAAAAATGAGATTTTGGCTTTACAAGCCAGGAATTGATCATCTGTTGGGATTTGGTGGGTTCATCCTCATAATAAGTCCTAGCCAAGTCCATGTCCAAAGCACATACACATGATAAGTCCAACATGTCAAATGCCTAGGCAATGGAAACTGGATTAAAGTTTGCCAATACTCTGCGTATTAAAGTCATAGTGCCAGGCACACTCTAATATCAATTCATAGCATTGAATTGCAGGAGGAAATCCTGCCACATGAGCCAATCCGGATTTCACCACTCCTTTGGTCAGGGCTGATAAATCCTTCTGAGCTAACCTTTCTTTGAACTCTTCATATTTCCAAGCTCCCACATTGGTATCCGAGACCTCTGACCAAACCGAAGCCACCTTACTATCCGACAACTGATTCTTCACATCCAGCCTAATCCTTTCCGTATCCTTAACTAAGGATCCCTCTATATCTCCCTTGGCCTTTCCTACCACTACCTTGCTTGACTCAGCCTGCATTCATAAAAGAGCCTCATGAAAATCCAATTATCATCCATATTTCAATTAAAGGTTAGCCTCAAAACCACATGAAATCATTAAGATAAATCATTAATCATCAATCATGAAAATCTGGGAAAGTGAAGTAATCTGGGAAAATCCAGTCAGGACAGAATTTCAGAGAAATCCAACCCAGACGGAGTCTCGCTGCCAAGACATCATTCATCAAATAAATCATTAATACAGACAAAAGAGATGCATGATTATCATGAGATTCATCCATTTAGCAACAAGAAATCATCATCCAACATTTAATTCATTACTTAAATTTCAAAAATCAAAATCAAGTGAAACCAGGCAGAAAACCAGAAAAATCCAGACAGTTTGGATTTCCACGGGCATCTTGGAATTCTGAGAACTCATCATACTCCGGGGAAATTGCAAAATCTGGGAAAATCTGGGTGCACAAGAATTTTGCGGACACCTCAGAACCCAACGATCGTTTGACGCGTCGACCATTAATTGAGTGATCATACAAACCCCCCATTTGAATCCGACGAACATAAACTCAACCCCAATAAGCCAAGTTTCAACTACACTTGAATTTAAATTCCCAAAAACTCTCAATTGGTTGATCCCTGCAATGAAATAATGATGCCCTAAATTTGGCTATCAAACCTCCACCATGAGAGTTAAGGCGAGCTCAAAATTCAGACACGATCCGTCAAAATGATAAAACTAGGGCACACCAGGGTTTCAAGTGCTACGAACAAGGTTGAGCTAGACACAAGACATGAGGATCATGACGACTCCACCAGACTTAACAACCTCAGGCGGACATACCAAAACCCTACCTTCACAAATCACACCAGATTATGCACCAACAAGTCAAGGCCCTAACAAGAACACCTAGTCACAGGGGTATACCCAACATTTAATCGATAAATGAAGGGATGCACAGTGCAAGCGTTAAACCTGTGGAAAGGTGAACTAAACCCTAATTCGATAAATTTGTAACCATGAAAACAAACAAGGGCCGACCTGAATAATCATCAACAATAAATCTAAATATTCAATCATAGAGCGCAAACAATAAGAGAAGTCAAAAATGACTTACCATGAATTGAATCCGAATGAACCTCAAGCCCAAGGAAGTCACTGCGAATTAGGGTGCTCTAGCGGCGAAAATATCAACACAAACGCTCAAGGAATCCATGCACGAGCAAACCAAATCCAACGACCAAAGCTCAAAAATGAACACACTCGAGTGCCAGAGCAGATAGAAAATGAATAATGAAATCAGGAAAAGCACTAAAAGCCCTTAAATTTTCCCACACTTGCGCTAGAGAAGATGTACCTTGAGCATTAATGGTCGACAAGACATATCAAGAAAATCCGGAAACCTGAGGTCGAAATGGAATTTCAGAAAAATCTAAGCCTGCCGGACTATCCTGGTGAGCATGAATTTTGCAGACGACACACCCCTCCGGGACTCCGACGAAGTCTGGGAAAATCCACATGATTTGAAAAATCCCGAATTCAACCAGAAACCCAGATTCTGGAAAATATGACATTAATAGACAATGAACCAGGACCCGGGAAAATCTAGGTGAGCCAAAAAATCCTGTACCCAGGTCAAAATCTGGACCTCCATTAAAAACCAAGTTTGATCGATTCAACCTTCAGGGTAAGACCAAGGTAAGCAAGACCAACATCCCGAGACCTCGAAAGGACAAATCCAATAAAAACCAAAGGTCCAAGAGACATCCGAAATCAGAAACAAGAGGGTCCCTACTCCAAGTGGGGCGTGTGTGCAAAATTGCACAAGTAAAAACCTAAAGGTAAGTGACCATTTCTTCATAGTGTTATAAGAAATTTTTATCTCCGTCATTCTTGCTTCAATCTTAAAGATGATGTTGAGTAGGGAATAAGATCTATAGTTTATGTCATTCTTAAACTAAGAAGACATTTTTTGGAATCTTTTATTTCATGAGAGATCAATATGTGAAGCATCAAGTGCAACAAGATTAAGACTCCTCAAGGTGGTGAAGGGAGGCCATCAAAACACCCAAAATTAAGAGTTAGCATAAAGCATTACTTTAGCAATGTTTTCAATCCATCAAATCAAGTTGGAACTACATCATCAACTCTTGCACCAAATATTAATGAAGGTATTAAAAATACCTCACAAGAAGATTGGAATGAGTTTTAGTTAATTGTGTTATATGAGGATGACAATGTCACATAAGATGTTCCAAGGGATACCCAGGGTAGCCAAAATGAGTTAATTGACTTGGATGAAAATGTTGGCACTATAGATAATGATGTTGCAAGGAAGAGGAAAAAAATCCAAATAAAAAATAGGATGCGAGTGGAATATGACAAGGAATTTTTGGATTGATTGAGTGTCAAAGTACCCATTCATTGAACCAGTGGAGAATGAAAACAAAGATGAACCTCCAACATAATGTAAGTGTAAGATTTGTAGTTGGAAATATAAAAAATATTAGAAGTTGCAGCTAAATCTTGACACTATAGAAAATCATATCAGTAAATTTTATGAAAAAAAATCATAGATGGAAAGGAAAAGTCAGTAGTAAGATGGAAATCAAAGGAAGGATGTCTTCATGATAAGTATGCCTTGGAATATGATGAGCATATGTAAAGAATGAAGAAGCTTGTTGAATGTGGAGGTTCATTTGAAGCTCAATTTGGAAATAAAATGGCAGGAGCACAATTGGAAAAAACTATTTTGATGAGTGTTGTTTTTCATATTTTTTTGGAGGGCGTCCTATGATAGACTACCCATAATATAATAATTTATTATCCTTTTTGGGAATTCCTAACTTTCCTAGAAAAAAATGGTTAATAAACTAGATAGGAATGAGCAAGTTATCTTGCCGAGGTGGAAAAACAAGATTTACAAGAAAAAATAAAAGAGTCAACCTTCATTGCATTATTTTTAGATGAAGTTACTGCGGTAGATAAATTGATAATACTTCTTGGGTGTTATGCATGTGTATACTGTACGCCAACATGTCTTCCAACCTCATCTACTTTGTGTTCATAAAATGAAGGAGAGTTTGACATTGCAAAATCTATTTGAACTAGTTAAGAAACCTTTGAATGAAATTGGAGGTATGGATGACTTCACAATTGCCAAAAAGTTGGTCTGTGTAGGAGCTAATGGAGCTTCAATAATGCAAGGTCACAAGAATGGTCTTTGTGTAATTTTACAAACTACTTGTTCACCATACATGATTGAAATTTTCTGTATGGCCCACATAATGAATTTATCATTTAAAATTGTAATCAAGTTTCCTTGAGTATTAAAAGTTGAAAATCTAGTTTGTGAGCTCTACTCATAGTTCTACCGAAGTCCCAAATGTTTTGTGGAATTTCAATTTTTTCTAAGGGAATAATAGGAGGAAACAAGCTTCTTAATGATGTTGATACCAAATGGATCTCCTTACATGGACCAACACAACAAGTTTTAGAATATTGATCCTTGATTGGAGTAATGTATGAACATCACCACATAGTAAACAAAGCTCCTAACCTCTTACATAGGTTAAGCGATATATAGAAACTCATAAAATTTTCTAGTCTTCTCCCCATGTTGGATGAAATGAACAATCTTGTGAGAAAAGACCAAGATAGAACTATGTGTATTCATGAATATACTAAACTATGTAGAATTACATGCATGACCCTCAATAATCTATATCTATCAGATTATCCATTTCAAAGTCCAAAAATTATAAGTTGGTAGTTATTTATAGATTTGAACAATCCTAAAAGTTATTTACAGTTTAATGCAAGTGGGGAGTTATGTGTCTGTGTACATGTATTTGAGATACCAATGCACTATTGTACGATGATCATGTGCTCTACTAGAGAAGTACTTGTTACAAAGGAAGCTTTTAATGACATTGTTAAATTTGTAGGTGGTATTTTAAAATCTATTACAAAATCTCTTTCCTCAGAGATTATTGAACAATTCCCTCAAGATAAAATACTTGATGCCATGTCTATTGTGTATCCTCAAATTTGGATCCCAAGCCACCATCAGAACCTAGAACTTTTTCATAAAAAAAATTAATTACCATGGAACACTTTTTGAAAAGTTCAAAATATAATGGGCATAAAATAAAATGAATTATAAATGAAACTAAGCTTAGATAACAAGCTTTCTATTTTTCAACAAGTATGATTGACTAGTTTGACTCCATGGAGAATCCCATGCAAGTAGGATCAATAACAAGGGTTTAGGAAACCTTTGGTCAAAGTGAAATATTGTGTGATTTATTATTAGAATATTTGAAACTTGCTTATTTATGTCAAACAATGATATTGGGGTCAATGGAAGATGAGAGAGTTTTTAGTGCATTGGGGTTTTTGAAATCAAAGATAAGTAACAAACTAGACAATAATTTGGAAAATTGCTTGAGGATGTATACAACTAGGTACAATATTTGAAGTTTTCCTTTTTAAAGGGAACTCATAATATAGAAGTCCATATTTGAAAGAAGAGGGTTGTGCAACACTTCAAACGTTAGTGGTAGTGGCACAAATGACAATGACATAATGAATGTTGAACTTGAGATGTAGTTAAGTGGATGTACATAGGGCGAAGAAAACAAAGACCAAATTCAAAGTCAAGATGACTCTCAATCTCATCATTAGAGTGATGACCAAGAGGTGAATTGGCAAATACAAGGGATTTAGCAAGTTTTAGGTATTTATACTACATTTCATGAATCATATTACAAACTGTAGTTGATGGTATTTTATATTGTATTCCATGAAATTATGAATCATATTGAATAAATTAACATATTATTAATAATTTCATGTTTTAATTGTGTCATACTAATAAGTTTTACAAGTACTTAATGATTCATCATTCAACTCAATGCTTAATAGTATATTAACAACAATAACATACAACATTAACAATTATTTAATGTGTATCTAGTAGTAGAAACCAAAGTTTTTCTTCAATTGAGCAAATAAATAATACAAATAATTAAACACGTTAATGAATTTGAGTTTTGCATTGATTTTCAAATGAAGAAATACATAGAGGTAATGAAAAATCTTGCTCAAAGACAACTCTACACAGAGCTAAGTTGTAAACTCATTATCAAATCATTCTATTAGATTTTGTAGCATTCTCCACTATTCATCTAATGGAAGTGCCATTTGTTGTAACTTATAGTGTTTGACCTAAAAATTTGTTAACAATTCATGATTGAAATTGGAACTTGACTTGAATATTTTAATCAAATTTGCATTCAAGGTTATCATTGGTTTGATAGAATCCAAATAGTTCACCTCATCTAGGTTTTGAGTAAACTATTCCAAATCTATCTTTCTTGTATCCCCCATCTTCTTTCTAAAATCATCCTTTTTAATGAATTTCTCTGTTGTGTCAAAATCCTTTGAAAAACCAAGCTCTATCAAGTTCCTTACCTTTTTATCTAGCTTCTTCATCTTTTTTTACAGCCTGATCCAAAAATTCCTCCATTTCATGTATTCTCAAACACTTTTGAATGATAGATGAAACCTTCATCGAGGCATCAATACGGTCATTAATTCCTTTTGATTTTAATTCATTATCACTGGCTTTGTAGACTGTTTGCAAAATTTTATTTGTAATTCTCTCTTGAAATCATATTTTTGTTTCCCCCATCGTATTTCTTGAGCTCCCTCTTATGTACTATCAGATCATCAATCAATTGAAATAATTCACACAAATGATCAATCCTCTACATTATTTCCTCGCAAGCCTTTTGTTCATATGCCTCATTGTTTCTCTACAAAATGTAGTTAACTTATTCTAACAAGACTTTATTTCATTTTTTGCTTCCCTCAACTCTACCGCCAATATTTCAGTGGTTTTTCTCTTTTCCTCCAATTTTTGTTCCCAATGTTTTTTTTTTGCCAGGTTTTGTTTTAATTATTTTGAAGTGGATTTTTCATCATCATATTTTTCTTTCTCTCATCTAACCTTTGCTTCATTTCATTCAATTCCACCTCTGTTTGTTTATCCTCTTTGCTTGTAGATGTAGAGGTATATTTTTTATTCTTTTTCTAAATCTTTGCTCTTGTTATATGTTGCTCTCCTCTTTGCTTTCTCATTTTCTAGGTCTTCTGGTAACTTTTCTATTTGAATATGCAACCTTTTTTTCTCTCTCTTGATTTAGAAATGATGTGTGCACCAATTCATTGTTCTTTTTTGATACATTAATTTTATCATAATTTTTGTATCCAAAAAAATCCAATTGGAAAATTCGCACATGAAATTCAGAGTGATCCCGTCGACCGAGGATACTAGTATGGGATGATTACGCTTGATCCATGATGAATCGAAGCATAACGTGGCCACTAATACTCAATCTTCAAACAAGATCATTCAAATTAAAGATAAACTAAACATTTAGTGAAATGAAGCATTCTAAATATAAAATCATCGAAATGTTTATTATACCCCATTTGAAACTTATCCTTTTTTGGAATTGGTATCATGTTGATGTGAAACAACGACCCTTTCCCAATCCCATGATTAGTGAGCTTGTTTCAACCGATTCTATTGAATAGAATCATTGAAACTATTGTGATAAATGAATGAAAATATGATTTATGCTAATTTGAACATGATGTAAGCTAAATTAGAATTATTTTATCCTAAAAATGATCATGCAAAATATAAGCTAATCTAAGTGATATTTAAGCTAAAATATTCAAACCCTACTTTACAAACAAGCTAAGATGGATGCATGAAAGCCATTAATGGAAGCTTAACACTAATATGCAACTAAAAAATGAACTAAAATATGCTAAATGTTTGAAAAGTATGAGTGTGAGTGTGAGTAAATTCAACATCATAAGTTTGCAATTGAAATATGGATCCATTTGTATCCAAATAGTGTTCTATTTATAGGAGAGCAAATGCGAATTGAAGGGCTGAGATCGAAAAGATCAATCAACAATCAAGGATGGAGGAAATAGGAGGCATGGATCATGGATTCTCATAAATGGGTGAGAATGCAAGATGTGATTTAATCAAGGGTTCCCATTTGTTCCAAACAAACACACTTTTGACCTGCACACACAGGTCACAAAGTGACTTGCCCAAGAAGTCACAAGTTTAGCTTGCTCAAGAAGCCAAGTGAGAATATCCCTTTTTTAAATGATTGGAGGAGAGAGAATATTCTTTAGAATATTCATGGGTAAAGAAATAGATATTTTTCTAATTAAAACAAAGTTTAATTGTGCAAAAGGGCAGGGAATATTCCCCTTTTGGGGGAAAATTAAATTAATTGTTAATTAAACAAGGTTTAATTATACAATTAGGGGTTTTGGAGGAATAAAGTGATTTTCATTAAATTAAATGATTTAATGACAAGGGGAAAGGTGAAATGACATTTAATTAAATAACTTAGGGTTATTTAATTAAATAAGATGACTTAGGGAATTAAATTAAATACTTTGATTTATTTAATTTAATGAGATGAAATGTTAGTGTGAAAGGGGGTGAATTCACTTATTTAAATGTGTTAGGTTTGTAGACACCTAAATTTGGAAACTTAATTTATCCAAATTTATCCACTTTCATCTAAACATCCTGTTATTTGCATTAATTAAGTAATATTACTATTATTTAATTAAAACCCTTAATTCTGCCAAATCCCTAAGGTATTTAGTTAATAATTAAATACCTTATCTCTTTAATCCCCCTTTCATCAAATGAATTAAATAAATATGACTCACATGTCACATCACTTTTCCTTAATCTTAATCAACCTCTTAATCTCTTCATTAGGAATGTGCACATGCCTAATCCTTGATTAGGATGTGTCAAATCCTCCAACTTTTGCAAGTTGGCTTCTAATCCTCATTATCATCTAATTATCTTCTAATTATTGATTAGTTAAGCCTAATTAGTACCTTGGTCAACTCTCCCCATCCCAAAAGGAATTTTTAATTCCATTTTATTCATCCAAGGCTCTTCTTTTCCCCACGTGAATTTTTAATTCACTTTTATTCCTCCTAGAATCCCCTTTTCCCATGCATCTTCTAGAATCTTTGACTTGTCACATCAAGTCACATGTGGACAAGTGCTTCCATTTTTGGAACCTTGACTTGTCCATGGGATTCTTCCAAGCATGTGAATTTTTAATTCATATTTATTCACCCAAGATTCTTCTCATCTCCTAATGTACTTCCAAGGTACATGTCCTTACACATCACTTGTCCTTATTCCACCTCACTTACACATCATCTTATCCTTGGCCATCTCACATTCCACATGTCAAGATGTGAGGGCTTGTGAGTCCTCAACTCACCATAGCCTTACATCTTGATCTTAGTGGCTCAATCTTAACCATTGAATTTTCTGGAGAATTTAAGTTTCTCTATAAATACCCCCTCTTCTAAGGCATAAGAGACTTAGTCATTTTGAGCAACCTTATGCTGTCATTTTGTGCACTCATTTTACAAACATTTTCTCTCATCTAGCCATCCATTTTAGCCATTTGCATTTGCATCCCACCATATAGTTAATCTTGTATTAGCTACATCAATAGCCATCTAAGGAGCATACAAAGCAATCAAAATCAAGGGCCAACCAAGGAATTTCAGCAACAAAGAAGGTATAATCATTTAAAAATCTTCATTTCATCTTATTTCTTTGCTTTATCATTCCTTAGGCTAATCTTTGAGTTGTTCTTTATGTTTTTCTACATTTGCATTTAGTTTTTTTGCATCTTTACAATAGGTTAAAACTCAAAGGTTCACATTTCTGGCATGCTCGGTGGGACTCAGAAGCGGGTTCCTCTATTTTACGTTTGCTATTGTTGAGATTGTTTGTAGGAACAGGTCACAGAGGGGCGACTACACCCTCTGATTCACTATAGAAGGGCGACTATGCCTTCTAGTTCATTGCAGAAGGGTGACTACGCCTTCTGTCTCACTACAGAAAGGTGATTACACCCTCTGGCTCACTACAGAAGGGCGACTACACCCTCTGTCTCACTACAGAAGGGCGACTACGCCCTCTAGTTCACTGTAGAGAGGCGACTACGCCCTCTAGTTCATTGCAGAGGGAAACTACGCCCTCCTGTACACTGGAGAAGTTCAACTGCGCCCTTTGTTTGCTGTAGAAGTTCAACTACGCCCTCTGTTTGCTGTAGAAGTTCAACTATTCCCTCTGTTTGCTGTAGAAGTTCAACTGCACCCTCTGTTTGCTATAGAAGTTCAATTGCGCCCTCTGTTTGCTGCAGAAGTTCAACTACACCCTATGTTTGTTGCAGAAGTTGAATTGCGCCCTCTATTTGCTACAGAAGTTCAACTGCGCCCTCTATTTGCTGTAGAAGTTCAACTACGCCCTCCTATACACTACAGAAGTGTAACTACACCCTCCTGTATAGTGCAGAATTGCAACTATACGCTCCATTTGAATGCAAAGGGGAAACTATGCCCTCTTCCATATTTTGTTTCTAATAAAGTTTGTTGTAGCGATACACCCTTTTCGATATCATGTTTCTAACAAGTTTGCTGCAGTGAGGAAAATACACCCTCTTCTATATTCACTTTCTAACAAATTTGCTACAGTGGGGTGGATACGCCCTCTTCCATATTCTATTTCTAACAAGTTTGCTGCAGAGGGACATATACGCCCTCTTTCATATTCTGTTTCTAACAAATTTGCTGTAGAGGGGTGACTACGCCCTCCTGGTCACTGTAGAGGGGCGAATTTTCCCTCTTGGTTACTACAGTGGGGAAAATTTTCCCTCCTGGTTACTGTAGAGTGGCGGATATGCCCCAAAACAACACATTTTGAGAGGTAAAACAACCGTTTTAGCTTAGTTTTTTCTCTAGTTTTTTGCCGTTTTCTGATTCTAATCCCCTAACATTGTTTTTTGCAAGGAAATTAGTGTTTTTGATAATATTTTGTAGCATATTCTTGTGTAATTGGAAAATAAAGAATGATAAAACAATTAACGTTTGCTTGCAGGACCTTCTATTTGCACAAATTTCCAAAGCCATCCTTGTTGTTTTTTTTGTTAATCTAGGAACATAGTCTAATTAGGGGAAGTAATATCTATTGTATGTTGTGTCTATCTTTTTGTGTTACCCAAAGGAGGCATTAGTTTGTTTTCACTTTCCCCTTGCACTTCGTGTGAGCCTGGGGAGTAGTTGGAAATGACTAGTGCTTTCTTTCTAGTGGGACTTGCTTGGAGATTTCATCACCCCAAGGGATGATTCCAACCACGCGTACCAGTGGGGTATACAAAGGGGGGAGAGCAAAAGTTGTACCTCAATCTAGTTGCATCATAATTGGCAGAGCGTCAAAGCTAGGGTGATTCCTAGATAGATGTGAAGAGTTGGTTTGAGCCCTTCAGTATCTCACTGGGGTTCCTGACTCACGCTTGTGATGGGCTGGTGTTCATGGTTGTGCCTCACATACTGAGATTATATCGAGGACTCCCTAGACACCTTGTGAATCCTAGATTAAGACCTTTATTGGCCATACCCTTAACACTAATCGTAGGATTGTGCTTGTCTAAAAGTGTTTTCTTGTGAGAAACCAGTAAACTTTTTGACAAATTGGCCTTATTGTTGTCATTTTAACTCCTTGCCATAGTCATTTTCATCAAAACTATGTCCCTGTTTACTACAGTGGGGAAAATTTTCTCTCTTGTTTGCTACAGTGGGGTGAACTCGCCCTTCTGAATAGTCAAAATCGCCCCGTTTAGCTCCGTTTAGCCTCTAAACCATCATTTAATCATTCCAAACCTTTATTTAATCATTCCAAACCTCTGTTTTGTCATTCTAAACCTTAGAAACCCCCGTTTGATCATTCTAAACCTCTGTTTAATCATTCCAAACCTCCATTTAATCATTCTAAACCTCTGTTTAGTCATTCTAAACCTCCATTTAGCCATTCCAAACAAACCTCTATTTGACCATTCCAAACATTTGTTTGACCAAGTAGTCTTTCATCCCTTTCGATCCTCCATTTACTCATTTCGAGGAATCTTTCATCCATTCCAAGCATCCATCTCCTCATTTCGAGAGTTGTTCATCATTTCTAATCAATCATTTACTCGTTTTGATCCTTCATCTCTACAACCTGAAAGTCGTTCATCCATTCCAAGAAGTCATTTACCAGTTTTGAGTGCTTGTTCATCCACTCCTATAATTCATTTTCCCAATCTGATCATCTATTTCCTCAATACAATTATCGAACACCCCGTTCCAATCACTTGTCTCTTCATTCTAATAGCTTGTTTACCTGCTCAGAGAGTCCAAAAGCAGTGGGGAGAATCTACCCTATAGTGGGGTGAATTTTCCTTGTAGTGGGTTGAATTTTCCCTACAGTGGGGTGAATCTTCCTTGTAGTGGGGTGAATTTTTCATGTAGAAGGGAAAATTTTCCCTCTGTGAGGGCAGATCCAACCCAAAAGGGAAAATTCGCCCCTCTACGACAAAAAATTGGCAAACAGACAATAAAGAGATCCAGTTCCCAAATCTGACTGGTGGAACCAATCCCATCATATCCTTCAATCCAATCCTAATATGAGCTTTAATCTAATCCTGATTTGAGCTTTGGTCCATCCACATTCTACCGAGCTCATTCATTCATCATCTGAATCATATCAATACATCATCCTCAAGCATCTCTAGGTTACACATCCCTTATCATTTCCCCATCCAAATCCCTTGAAATTTGTTTCAGGTTATTATCTGAATTGACCTAAGTGTCTGAATTGATCTTCATCATCAACATCTGCTTAGGATTGTCATACATCCTAAGTTAATCATCATCGTCGGCCCAATCAATTCACCTTAAATCTCAAGGTGGATTCAGTGCTACAATCATCCATTCATCCTTTAATCTGATCAATTAGTATCGTAAGTCACCTAGGGTAATCTCCAAATGGGGTTTTCCAATCCCTCTCATTATCCTATCTGATCCATCATTCGATCTTATCAATCATCGATTGATCTTATCGAATCCAACCCAATCACATCCTTATCCAATCACCTTCGACCCAATCAATCTACTTCCATCTTGAGGTAGATTCGGTGTCGTAATCATCCTTTGATAATCGATCCTATCATCAGAATCAACCCCATCACATCATCCAATCATCCTAATTTGAGCTTTAATCCAATCCCGATTTGATCTTTAGTCCGCTTCTATCCAAGATATTTGATCCATCCCATTTATCCTTTCATCATCATGAACCCTTATCCTCCACAATAGTAGTCAAGGGAAACCCTAATTACGTCAATGAAAATAATGAAAGTCTTGTCGATCAAGAGGTATATGACATAGATCCCCTTGACGATATCATCACTAGTAAACTTTCTCTACCTGCTTCCCAAAATCTAGTCACCCCTTCAAACTATCTTGTTATGTCTTCACTCATGCCTAATCATGCTCCTTATGCTACCTTTGACAAGGGATGTCCAGTATCTTCCTCGTCCACATATCCATCATATCCTTCATCTACACCTTCCTCTTATCCGACACCCGCATCCTCTTATCCTAATCTACCACCCTAATACTCTTATCATAATCCTCCACCCATGTCACACTATCCTAATCCTCCATCCCAATCAACCCCATCAACTTACCCTAATCCAACATTCACATCTCTCTATCCTAATCCAACATCCACGTCTTCCCATCCTAATCCACCATCCCAATATCCTTACTACAATCTACCAGACACATCCTCTTGTCTTAATCCACCATCCACATATCTTAATTCACCATACCAATATCCCTACTTTAACCCTCCATCTAATTCTAATCCTCCATCTACTCCTAGTCTTACATTCAATCTCATTCCTCCATCTCACCCTAGGCCACCAATCCATAGTCCTAGTCCTCCACCAATCCCTAATCCTCCATCTATTCCTATCATGCCATCTCAACCTAGAGTATGCACGTTTCTCACTTTGGAAGTTCTCCAAGGACTTATAACAAAGAAGACATCCCCCACTTCACACATTGCAATCATGGAACCATGCCATCCCAATCCATCATCCTACTCTGAGAGCCATTGAATTCATTAAAGACACCCAAGTCCAATCCACTCCCTCTACTCCTAAATCCACCCAATCCATCGAAGACACCCAAATCCAATCCACTCCTCCCACTCCTAGTATCACCACAATCCCTTCTCTTGAACTTCATGAATCCTCCATCCTTCCACCTCACCCACTTGGGGAGTCCATTCAATATTCCTCCATTATCATACCTCCCGCACATGATGAGTCATTCCAAGAGCCCGATTTAAAGCATACTAACATGTCCCCTTATCCACATCAAGATCATACCATCCTATCTAGTCCACCTCAAGATACTAGTCCTTCATCCATTCCATCCCATGGTCCCCTTTGCACTCAAGATCCAATCACTTCATCGCATAGGCCCTCATTACCCACTACCACAAGTCCAAATCTTATCATATCACCTGATCCCTCTCTTGATCCCTCACCACTCACTCCTCTTGATCACAATGTTGCTATCCCCTCATCTCCATCTCGTGATCCTCCATCGTCACCTAGCCCTACCATCTAAACATCATGTTTATATCCCCTTGGTCCCCTCTCATTCCTCCATGGTGGTCTCCTCGCAGAAGAAAAACAAAATATATACACCAACCCTCCTCTTCCGCCTAATAATGGACTCACATCATTCTTCTAGAATAACCAAAATCCTGTCCTAGATCAAATGCTCAAGAGAATGAACTACCAAGGAAAAGGTTTTGGCCTTCATGAGCAAGGTATTCTAGAGCCCATCCAAGTCAAAGAAAAAATTTGTATGCAAGGTCTTAGACCTATTTTCCAAGACTCACAATCTAAAGATGTTGGTACAACCTCTAGACATCCTAAACGAGCCTCTTCCACAAGAAATATAGGCTCTTCCCATCTCTCCATCAGATCATTTGCTACCATCCCTTCTCCTCCATTGTATCACCTCAAAACAACTGTCCATATTCCTCCTTCATCTGATCCATCCATTTTGGGTTCTTACATCCCTCCATCCACCATCTCCCATCCTTCATCTACTCCATCCATCTTGAGTCCTTACATCCTTCCATCCACCATCTCCCATCCTCCATCTACCACATCCATGTCTTCTCCAGGTCCTAAGTCCATTTTGGGCCCTTATATCACAAAATCACCTCCTCCATCTTGTCCTATTAATCCTTTTATCCATCCATCACCCATCATAAACATCCCACTCTCATATCCCATAGTCAGGATCAACAAAGGAACATACCTGCACATCCTCCATCCACATATAATCCTCAAGAGCCTACCACCATAATTCCACACCATCCTTCTCCTTACACCCATCCCATTGCTATTAAAAGCACTTTGGATGCCAAAATAAAAATGTATCAATCTAAACATCCACATGAATATAAAGCTTCTCATGCACCCTCTAAACAACATGTTGAAGAAAAGAAAAAGAAAATCCAAAATCAAAATCAAATCCATAGCCTACAAAGGTCCACCAAAGCAAAGATCAAAACCATGTGGATCCCAAAGAAAAAAGATGTAACATGTTCAAATGAAAAATTTGTAATAACATCCAAAGTTGCTAATCCAAAAGCTAATCATTTTTATTCCCACTCTCCTAAATTGGTTTTGGGTCCCTATGTCCCAAAATTCATTATCCCATCTCCTCCATTATCCCCGCATTCTCCATCCATTAATGCTCTTATCATTTCACATCCATCACCGTATGTGCCAATGTTGGTCTTGAACTCACCACACCATCACATACCTACCCCATCATTCTATCCATACCCTTTCCATCCCCTCATCCATTATCTCACATACCTCCCCCATCAAATCTCTCTAAGTCATCCTCTTGCATAATCCATTTATCCTAATAAGATTGTACCAACATCCAACAATCACTTCAAACATGGGCTCTTAACACCTTGTATGGAACTTGATGCTTAATTCCTTCATCTGCCTCCTTATCACATGTCTTCTAAATCCACTTATCTTCCTCCCTATCCTTATCCATCTCCTTTTGCATGATATCCAAAAAAGTAAAAAAATCCACAAAAATCCAAAAAAATTGAAAAAAAAAAGAAAAAAAGAAAAAAGAAAACAAGTGTCATGCATAAATCTCCATTCGTCCTTGTCCACACTTGGGGGAAACTTCCTGATATGCATTCCCTCCATTTGCTATGCTTCCTGCTATATGTCCTCTTCATTCATCCCCTCCATCCACATCCTACCATCATATCCCATTTATCTCCCATCCCTCCATCCTTCTTGTGATCTTGATCAAAACAAGGGAACCTATCTATGCATGCTTTGGACACATCTTGGTATACATTCCCTTCATCCATGCTCTATCATATTCCTTATTCACCCATCCTATCCTCCTCTATTTATCTCCTTTATCTTCCCATCCACTTGTCTTCCATCCCTCATGCCTCATCATACATGACATATCTAGAGTGGGGTAATCTACTTCCTTTGTGACATAGTCCTTGGAGACATTATCTATCATAACATCTTTTCATCTTCCTATCCATCTATCACAACATCCCTTCCATCTCCCCATTCTTATCTTCTTATCCATCTATCCTAGCATCCCTTTCATCTCCCAATCCTTAACTTCCTATCCCTATCTCTCTATCCATTCTTTCATCTTACAATCCCTTGTCCTTGGTATCTAGCTATAGGCCTCCCTCCATGCAACCCAATTCCATTTATCTCATCACCATCACTTCTGCTTCTTTTACACATATTTTTAATCTCCTATCCTTTCTCATCATTCATCTCTCTATCATATCATCCTCCTAATTCATTTTGATGATTTGGACCACTATCCTGTTCCTGAGCTTCATGTGATCACCATTATCCTATCCAATCCAACAAGTCTATCCTGTCTTATCGTATCAGTCCCATCATTTTATCCCCTTATCAGTGATAATCTTTCCATCCTTTATCCATCATTTATCTTTGATCTTTTGTCGAACTACATTATTTCTGCACTTTCACATAGGCAAGGTCGATCCTTTGATCCGTCCCCGAGGCTTCTTTATCATCTATCATCTGTTGTTCTGCTTCTTTCCGTCTTGTCTTATTGGTCATCTATCAAGGTATCCATCATCCTCTTCCCACTTTTATCCATGGTTAGTCATCAGCTTTTATCGAACTATGAGGGCTCTACGCTTTCACATAGGCAAGGATAATCTTTATCAGCCCCCGAGCCCCTAGGTCTTTAGGGTGTGTTAGTCTCTAGTCTTTTCTTCCTTGTGTCATGTCGTTAAGCTATGCCCTTATCTAGTTGGTTCTTAACAAATGAGATCCACTCATATCATGAGATCCAATCGGTTATGAATATCCTGCGTCATATCAATCTTTTAGTTTAGTATCCATCATCGATCTCAACAGGATGCATCCTTCCTAATAGACATCATCAATCCCATCCACCCCCTTGATCCTATGGAAAAGGACATTTGAAATTGATTGTGATATTTTGATACTTTTGGCTTTTGTTTATCATTTGATTCCCCTATCATCACTTGTCATAGTCGCCTTGACCCATCATATCATGGTGTGCTTTGACTGGTACACATAGGGGCATATCTTGATCTTTTGTTTGTTTGTGTCTTCTTGGTTATCCCACGTAGTACCCACCAAGATCCTTGTGGTCTTGTTTTACGCTGGGGCATCCTCATGTGCTTGTGGTTATTCCAATACCTCGCCCTACCAAATTCATGGCGACTTTGGGGTGTTGGGATAGCCTTCCTATTTGTTGTGTTTGTTTCATGCATTAGACGCTAATCCACCTTGGTTCCACATACCCTGACACTTGGTGTCTTATGCTATAGAAAAAATTAGTGCTCCACAAATAGAAAATTGCATTAGGATTGCATTTCATCTTTCCCATCCATGCATTCATCCTTCATCAATCTCCTCCCCTATCCATCCAATCTTTTATCATCATCTCTTTAATCATCATCATCATCCTCGGGATGTATCCTTCCCTATCCTTTAGTGGTGTTTTGGGATATATCCTTCCTTCATCAATACCACTCCTTGGGATGTATCCTGTCCTATCCTCATGTTGTTTTGGGATCTCTCATTCCCTCATCGATAACACTCCATCCATCATCAACCCCTTTTGGCTTGTAGCTTGACTGGGGCAACATCACTTTAAATCCATTTGTGCTTCATCCATCTCCTACCGCTTATCATTCCACTCCTTTGCATCATATTCTTCATCTCCCCTTGCATCATCTCATCCATTTTGAGAGCACACCCGTGTTCTCTTGAACCCGCATGTCCTCTTGAGGGGGCATCCTCAATCCCTAATCTTCATCTTCACCCCCATCATTTTTTTCCTTCCTAGTCACTCCTTTGAATGACTGGGGCATCTTTTCCAATCTAACCATCTTCTTCTGGGTTCTATGTTTTAATATTCTTTGAAATGATGCTACTTTGTAACATCATCTCAAAGAGGGGAAAAATGTAGACACCTAAATTTGGACACTTAATTTATCCCCTTTCGTCTAAACATCCTATTATTTGCATTAATTAAGTAATATTACTATTATTTAATTAATACCCTTAATTCTGCCAAATCTCTAAGGTATTTAGTTAATAATTAAATACCTTATCTCTTTAATCCCCCTTTCATCAAATAAATTAAATAAATATGACTCACATGTCACATCACTTTTTTTTTTATCTTAATCAACCTCTTAATCTCTTCATTAGGGATGTGCACATGTCTAATCCTTGATTAGGATGTGTCAAATCCTCCAACTTTTGCAAGTTGGCTTCTAATCCTCATTATCATCTAATTATCTTCTAATTACTGATTAGTTAAGCCTAATTAGTACCTTGGTCAACTCTCCCCATCCCCGAAGGAATTTTTAATTCCTTTTTATTCAAGGCTCCTCTCTTCCCCATGTGAATTTTTAATTCACTTTTATTCTTCCTAGAATCCCCTTTTCCCATGCATCTTCTAGATTCTTTGACTTGTCACATCAAGTCACATGTGGACAAGTGCTTCCATTTTTGGAACCTTGTCTTGTCCATGGGATTCTTCCAAGCATGTGAATTTTTAATTCATATTTATTCACCCAAGATTCTTCTCATCTCCCAATGTACTTCAAAGGTACATGTCCTTCTTACACATCACTTGTCCTTATTCCACCTCACTTACACATCATCTTATCCTTGGCCATCTCACATTCCACATGTCAAGATGTGAGGGCTTGTGAGTCTTCAAATCACCATAGCCCTACATATTGATCTTAGTGGCTCAATATTAACCATTGAATTCTCTAGAGAATTCAAGTTTCTTTGTAAATACCCCCCCTTCTAAGGCATAAGAGACTTAGTCATTTTGAGCAACCTTATGCTGTCATTTTGTGCACTCATTTTACAATCATTTTCTATCATCTAGCCATCCATTTTAGCCATTTGCATTTGCATCCCACCATATAGTTAATCTTGCATTTAGCTACATCAATAGCCATCTAAGGAACATACAAAGCAATCAAAATCAAGGGCCAACCAAGGAATTTTAGCAGCAAAGACGGTATAATCATTTTAAAATCTTCATTTCATCTTATTTCTTTGCTTTATCATTCCTTAGGCTAATCTTTGAGGTGTTCTTTGTGTTTTTCTACATTTTCATTTAGTTGTTTAGCATCTTTACAATAGGTTAAAACTCGAAGGTTCACAAGGTTAATAGATGAAAATGAGGTAATTAATTAATTATCTAGAATAATTCAATTAATTAAGTGAAAAGAGGATGGGTTAAAAGAGGAAATGATGTTATTATATCTTATTTGAGTTTATGATATCATTAAGGACATTTTTCAGTGTCTATATTTTCCCCTCTTTAAAGTGAGGTACTTGTTGCTTCGGTTCAAAGACTAATGATCTTCAGGTTAAAATTGCTGCTTAAATCATTTAAAAAAAAAAAAAATTAGATGCCCCAGTGGAAGGATAAAGTTGATTCCCTGTCCCTTGACAAATCAGGCCAAAATTTTGAGTTTTGGGTTGACTTCTTGATAAAGGTTAAAAGCTGCCCCAGGGGTCTAGAAAGGCTCTAGAATGCAAGAAATATGCTAAAAACACAAAAAATGATGCAAAATAAGCTCTAGTTTGGAAAAATTGGTGAAAATGATGATAAACCCTAGCTTGAAGGTTAAATTAGGGCAAAAAACCCTAATTTTCTAGCATAAATAAGCCAAGAAGGGTCACTACCAATTCATTTGTGTAGTCACATCTTAAGGAATTCGTGCAACTTGAGCTCTGACCCTATGACAAAATGCCACGATGAGAGCTCCCATGAAAAATTTCTGATCGAGTTTGAGAGTACCAATGGATTCCAGGCTTAGGACCACTGGTATGTAACTTAAAACTTGATTTGAAATTTGACCTTTTTATGCATTTATTGCACTTTAAATTTTAAACTTTGGCGGTGTCACTATCTAGTGATGCCCATTTGAGAATCGACAATGCTAAAATGATTTATAGTGACACATATTTCTTTGGCTACACAATTCATGATTTAAAATTAGGGTTTCCAATTTTAAATTATGATGCATATGTATATAGTGATAGACTTCTTGATTTGGAAATTAGGGTTAGGGTTTCCAAAGTTTAAATCATGATGCATATGTTTATAGCGATGTGATTTGCAATTTGCAATTTGAAATGCCTTTGGTCTTTGCAATTTGGAATTTGAAATATAGCGATGCTATTGTAAATAGTGACACTATTTTGATTTTTGAGATGAAAATTGCAAACTGAGTCAAATTTTCTCGATTTTTTTTTGACATCATGCACTTTGTAGGTGCAGGAGGTCATTCCACCACCAATGTCACATGAGCATAGACCCAAAATTTTGAAGAGACTGGGTGATTTATCCAAGTTGCACCAAGAGCACCTTGGAGAGATTAGCTTATGGTACATTGTGTATGTGCCCGTCTTCTGTACACATCTAACAATGATGACCGCATTGTGTGAGAGATGACACAGTGAGACCTTGTCATTTCACCTTCCCACTGGTGAGGTGATGATAACTTTGGAGGATGTATGGTGGATTATGTGTTTTTCGATACATGGTGAGTGGGTGATTTATGACGTTGATGCCAGATATGATGCCTGTCACGAGGTGATGGAGATGGAGATGATCGTTCTAGTTAATTCCTAGATTGACCTCAAGTCATACAAAGGTCGCGTGTTGACATTCCAATTGATTATTGTAGCCATCATTTCATGTTTGGTCACTCCAGACCGATGGAGTAGAGAGTTCAGCCTAGGATGGGGCTTAGCATGGCACAAGATGCTCCATAGGAGGATTCTATTGGCATGGGGACCGGTGTTGCTGGCCTAGTTATATCATGATATGCACAACTTTGTCTACTACGACGACAGAGCCATTGGTGCAAGGGTGACCTTGCTTCATATTTGGGCGTGGGAGCATATTGCTTTGCTCTGACCGATAGTGTAGATGGTTGATGTTGAGCCAAATGATCCTGTGATTTGGTAGTACAAAGGTGCCATTACTCTATGACACATAGGGCAGTTTGGGATCCCATACTGGTGGTGTGTACTCGATGACATGAAAGTGTTCAAATGGCGACCCTGGCTACAAATGCTAGGGTGGTACGATGATGCACAATAGTTGTTTTTTGCCAGATAGACTTGGTATATGTAGGGCTAGGAGCATATGATCATCGAGAGATACCTACTAGACAGAGTGGCATGACATTTCAATGAGTAGCGAGACATGCCAGATGATGCTTACAAAGCCATTTTTGCGAGGTCAACTCAAGAGGTTCCCACATGGGGACCCAATATTCTAGCGCCGAAGGTAGTGGAGGGTTTCAGATAGTTTGTAGCTCAACCATGGGCCTATGACCAGGGTCAGGAAGTTGCGTAGATGATGCCTGCTTATGATGCATGGTTTATTATGGGAGAAAGTGAAATGGGATGGATAGTTTATAAATTTTTTGGAATATTTCAATGCTTTTGGTATTTTGGAAATGTTTTTAGGTTGTTTTTGGTCTTTTTGAAAGTTTATGTGAATGTTTTGGTTTTTGATTTTTTGAGGTTGTTTAGGTTTTTTCTGAAGATATTTGAGGCTTTTTAGGTCTTTTTGAATTCTTTCTAATGTTTTTGTGTTTTCAATTTTCAAATGTTTTTGTGTTTTTCGATATTTGAATGTTAAGGGATTTTTTGATATTTGAATGTTTAGGGATTTTCTGAGTTATCTGGATGTTTAGGGATTTTCTGAATTTCAACCAAGAAACTAACCTAAAGACCTATCTTAAGGGCCTTGGGGGTTGATCAAAGATAAGCCTTTCCTTTGTTATACATGCAAAGACCACGTAGTTCAACTAACTCAACTTATTAACAATGAGATATGAACAGTTGAGAGAATGTCAGTTTATTATGACAAACTCCTAAAGGACTGACCTAGGGTGTCTCGGGGACACATCAATGATGACCTTGCCTACATGCAAGCTCAGAGACAATGTAGTTCGACAAGGGTACTATTTTTGAATTTTCAATGTTCGACCTTTTTAGGGTTTTGATGAGATTTGGATGTTTAGAATTTTTTCCTTTACAATTTTCTAAATATTTTTGGATTTTAGTTGTACAGGATTTTGCAAATGCTTTTAGATTTTTTGATGAACGTTTTACAACTGTTTTGGTATTTTAGCTGAGATTTTATGAATGTTTTTGGATTTTCTAATAACCATTAAGATATACAAGAATTCAATGTGATTCATGATGAATTTCCCCCAACGTGACATGTTAGACTACTTCGATACAAATAGGACAAACTAAGCTTTGGAATATGCCAAGTAGTACTAAGGAGATTACAATACTTCACATCATCAAGCTATGATAAAGAGGTGAATAGGTGATGGATGAATAGGATAAATGATGCCATGGATGGAGGGTTATGCAAAGAATGATAGGATAAAGAGCCAAAAAATAAATGGAGGTGCTTTATTTATGCAAGGTGCCTGTTTGCTAGGTTTTCACCAAGGTACTTGCCCAAAGTGCCATCAAAGTGGTTTTCACTAGAGGATGATTTTTTTAAACTTTTTTAATCCTTTTTCTCATTTTTTTGGATTTTGATTATTTTTTGATTTTTTGGTATTTTTAGATTTACACCCTTCAAGACTACGCATAAATTTTTTTAAGATGCAAGCTATTGGTTGGTTCCTACAAGGGTTCACCTTTAGGTGTTGCCAATTGGTATGCTTTGAATCCATAGCTTGCTGTGATGACAAAGGGACCCAACCAGTTAAGCTCAAACTTCCCTTTGTTGTCCTGATCTAGAAGGTTCTTCTAATTTTTCTTTAGGACAAGATCCCCTACCTAGAAAGACCGACATTTGATCTTCTTGTTATTTATTTGTTTTAGTCAGTTTTGATATACTTGTAAGTGATTGAGGGCATCAAGACGACGGTTGTCCAGGAATTATAACTCATTCAACTGAGATACTTTGTATTCTTCATCTGTGATTAGGTTCTATAATGACACTCACAATGATGGGAGCTCAACCTCAATAGGCAGGATAGCTTCAGATCCATAGACTAGGGAGAAAAGGGTTGCACCTATTGGCATGCGGTACTGGTTCGATAAGCCTAGAGAGCAAGATTTAGTTGTAGATTTCAGTCATGGCTAGTTTCATTGACCATTTTCTTTAGGATTTTCAAGATGGTTTTGTTCATACCCTCAACTTGACCATTGCCCTAGGGGTAGTAGGGGGTAGAGAATTAGTGTTGGATGTTGAATCTTTGATAGAGCTCCTTCACATCCTGATTCTTAAAAGGGGTTCCATTATTTGAGATGAGGGTTTGTGGAAAACCATAACAACAGATTAGGTAGTTTAGGATAAATTTGGTAATTTGCTTCCCCATTATGTAGGTCATAGGAATGGTTTCAACCCACTTGGTAAAATACTTAGTGGTTGCAATGATAAACTTGTGACCATTGGATGAGGTTGGGGTGATCTTTCCTATAAGGTCAAGCCCCCACTGCGAAAAAGGCCAAGGTGTGATCATGGGTTGCAACTCTTGAGCTAGAGCATGAATTAGATCTCCATGTTGTTGACATCGAACACACTTCTGTACATACTGATGAGCTTCTTTTTCCATGGTTGGTCAATAGTGCCCTATCCTCAACAGTTTCTTAGCTAAGATCATACTACTAGCATGGGACCCACATATTCCATTGTGCACTTCTGTTAAAGTGGTCAAGGTTTCCTCTTGGTTAAGACATCGTACCAATGTCCCTTCGATGCTTTGATGGTAAAGGGTATCACCTAGGATCACAAATTGGGATGCCTTTTTAACAAAGGCCATTTTAAGGTTTGAGGTGATATCAGATGGGATGGTTCCTCTACTTAGGTAGGTAAAGATGTCATGGTACCATTGGGATCCAGGCCCAACAATGAAACATGCGAATTTTGATTCAGGGATCTTGAAAGTTGGTATGAGAAGTTTTTCTATCAAGAATTCACATTGGAGGATGTTGTTCAACATGTCCAGTAGTGATCTAATTATTGCCATGGAATATGTTACTCTGTTGTCCATGTGATGAATCTTCTCGAAAGTTATGTCTATAAAAAATTCCTTGATACTTTCCACCATCTCTTTGTAATGAGTGAGCTTATCATCCTTAGTTTGATAGTCATCATTGACTTGGTTGATAGCCAGCTGTGAGTCTCCATAGAATTTCATTTCTTGTATTTACCACTAAATTGCTATCCTTCGACCTGTGATTAGGGCTTCGTACTCAACAATGTTGTTAGTACAAGGGAATGGAAACCAGTATGACTTTGGGATGCAATCACCTTAAGGGGTGATGAAAAGAATACCTACTCCAGATCCATGTTGGGTGAACGATCCATCAAAGTACATCTTCTACTAAGTTGTGAGATTGATAAGGAACACTGATTCATTAGGGAACTCAAATATCAGAGGGTTCTTAGCATAGATAGGTGCTACTGCTAGTTGGTCTGTGATCACTTGTCCTTTGATTGCCTTGCACTCTACATACTCTATGTTAAATTATGTTAAGATCATCACCCATTTGGCCATTTTCCCTGTGAGAATTTCTTTGGATAATAGGTATTGCAATGGGTCAATATTTGCAATAATCTTGATTTGATGTGACAACATGTAGTTCTTTAACTTTTGTGAAGAAAAAACTATTGCTAAGCATTCTTTCTCAATGGGTGAATAGTTCATTTCATAGCCCACCAAAGTCCTAATGGTGTAGTACATAGCTCTTTCCTTTCCATTTTCACCATGTTGTGCCAGTAGAGCTCCTAGTGCTGTTGATGTTGCTAAGATATATAGGATCAATGGTTTGTTCGGTATTGGTGGCATGGGCACTAAAGGTGTTAGTAGATAGTCTTTGATCTATTGGAAAGAGTTATCACACTTCTCATCCCACTTGTAAGTTATCCCTTTATGGAGAAGATGTGAAAAGGGGTGGATCTTATCTGATAGCTGTGCTATGAACCTCTTGATGGACTGCAATCTTCCTTGTAACCCTCTCATCTACTTGAGTGTTTGTGGTGGTACCATGTCTAAGATGTATTTTACCTTTGTTGTATCAATTTATATCCCTCTTTGTGAGACAATGTAGCCAAGAAGTTTCCCTAATGTGACCCCAAAGACATAATTTTTTGGGTTTAGCCTTACTTTGTATTCTTTTAGCCTGTCAAGGATGGGTCCTAAGACCTGTATGTGCTCATTTCTTTTCTTTGATTTTTCCAAAATATCATCCACATAATCTTCAACTATTTTGTGGATCATGTCGTAGAAGATGAGGGTCATTTCCCTTTGATAGATCTCTCTTGCATTCTTTAGCCCGAATGGCATTACATTCTAGCAATAGGTTCCCCATGGACAAGTGAACACCATTTTGTGTTGATCCTCCTTGGTGATTATGATTTGATTGTAGCTTGAAAAACCATCCATGAGCGACAACATTTTTTGCCCAATTGTTAAGTCTATTATGAGGTCGATATTGGGAAGAGGGAAATCATCCTTCAAACATTCCTTGTTTAAGTATCTGAAATTAGTGCATATTTTGATGCCCCTAGTGGGTTTTGAGATTGGTACCAAGTTTGAAACCCACTCAGGATAATCTATTGATCAAATGAATCCAACGTCAAGAAGCTTCAATAACTTCAGTTTGACCAAAATTACTATCTAAGGGTGCATCTTTCTTAATTTCTGCTTGACTAGATTAGCTTAAGGATAGACCACTAAGTGATGCACAACCACTTCTAGGTTGAGGCCTAGCATATCTATGCATGACCATGCAAAGTTAACTCTGCGCTCCTTTAGGAATGTTGCTAGGTTCTTTTGTTCTTTGTCTAACAAGGATTTGACATAGAAAGTGATCTTAGGTGCTTCTTCGATACCCACATTGACTGGAGTGGCTTTTTATGCTAGTAGTGCTAACTTCTCTAGATGCATTGCACTAAGGGGGAGATTGAATCCTTCATCCTTGGGTGCCTCAGAGAGGTTTTCACCTTCGGATGCATCCTTTATTTTTTACCTTTTTAGGATAAAAAAATTCCATGGTGTGGTTTTCACTTAAAGATCTGCATGTTAGTTGTATTTGATCAATTTTGCGACTAAAGGATTCAGTTGTCTCCCCATAGTACGCCTTTGCATCTAGATCTATGTCAAAACCTACTTTGTGATCTACCCATGGTAAGTTGTCATGGAGTCCCATGAGTTCTAAGATCACTTCTTCATTTTTGAATAAATCCAAAATTGGTGGTCCTTGTTGGTCCATGTCAATGAGTTGAGGGTAGACTAGGCGTATTTCAATTGGTTGATTGCTTGGAGCAAAGGGTGTAATGGATATCATGAAGAGGGAGTTGTTTTCAAACAAGTCAACAACATCAAGGGGGAAGTCATCTAAGGTTGTATCATGTGATGTAGGTAACCAAGAGGAAGCCTCAACTAGTTTAGCAAAAGTACCTTTTCCAATAAGGATGACCTTGCTAGTAATACAACCTAGGATGAGATTCTTTAGTCATTTCTTAGGAATGATGGGTTCTAGTAAACAATGATCATTTTTCCTAGCTTCTCATTCTTGTTATATCCCCAATTCTACATGATCTACAAGCTTTTGTTATTATCTCCCATAGGAAGAGCGGGGACAAGACATTCATCTTGATAGAGGAGGTTAGAGATATTGTCCTCATTGCAATCTTCATGATTTTAATCCCCCCATTTAGTGAAGGTAGTAGATTTCATCTTGATAGTTTCAGGCTCTTTGCTGTTAGATGTAGGTTTCCCATGAGATTGAGGAGAAATAGGTAGCTCTCCTAAGACAAATGTGTTCTTTATTAGCTTGTAGTTCCCAACACCATCATCTTAGACCATTGCTTTGATATTAGGTATGTTTTTCACTATGGGTGCCTTCGTTTTAGAGGTAGATGCAAGGGATGATGGGTCAAAAAATGAGGTAGAAGGTATAGGCCCTTCCTCATTCTTGCATACTTGGGGGATTTTATAGAACTTGTCTTCAATATTTTTGCAATAGTAATGCATGGATAGTAATCTCTCTGCCCTCGAAAGGAAACTACACACATTGATGATAAGTCGAGGATACAAATTTTAGAGCATGGATCCAGGGTCAACCAAATAGTATATTATAGGGAAGATCCAGGTCAAGTACTTGGCATGTAGTTTTTGCGATGAGAGGGACTACTTGAATGGGTAATGCAATGATATCTTGTGATACCTATTCTTGGTCATCATATGCCCTGATGGTGGTACTCTTTGTCTTCTCAATAGTATCCTCTGAATAGCCCAAATTTTTGATGAGCTTAAGGGTGCAAATGTTTATTCCAACACCTTCATTTACTAAGACTCTTTTGACCTTGTTCTTATGAATAATAAACTCAAGGTGTAAAGCATGGTTATAAGATGGTTGTGATGGTAGGTCTTGTTCTAAAAAGGTGAGAAGGTGATTAGCGATATGTCATACCATAGCTTAAAATTTATCAGTATCAATATCCTTGGGAATGGATGACTCTGATAAAGCTTTCTCCAAGATTTCCCTATGCATGGGTGATTTCCTTAACAACTCTAAGATTGATATCTATGTAGGGGTCTTCTTAAGCTGATCTAAGAGATTATATTTGCTGGTACTTGTTCTGGGCTGAGTAGGTTGTGCCCTAGATTGGGGTAGGACTCCTTGAATGGTGGCTTTACCACATCGTGTGGTGACTCTACACTCTGCACTATTCCCTTTGATGGTGATGATAGTGATGACACTATCACAAGAAGAAACTACATTGGAATAGGTATGTTGTACATTTGTGTAATCTTTAGATTTCCTAGTGTTATTTTCTTTGTTATGATCTGACATAGGGTTCTTGTATATCTTAAGATCCTGATTCCCAGCTAGTACCTCAACAAATATGGTGTCATTTTCTATGAGGTCTTGGATAATGTTTTTGAGCCTCATGTAGTTTGTTGTTTTGTGTCCCTTGATCTTATGAAAGTAACATAGGTCATTTTCATTGTACCAAGATGGTTTCTCTTGTGGTTCTTGATAGTTTTCAAAGTTGGTAAGTCTTATCAAATTTGACTCAACCAACTTTTTCATGATGGTTTCGATGGGTTCAGATAATTGTGTGTACTTATGTTTAAGATAGTTATTCTTGCTAGGGGTTCACCTTTGCTTTCGATGTTATTCATTTGATTTTTTTGCAAGGGTGTTGTTTGCTACATGGTTGGATGTTAGCAACTTGAGTGTTGTTTTTCCTAGGAGCACTTAGGACTAGTTTAGCATCTACCACAACATCGTTTGTTACATTCTTGTTCTTAGCCCCAACACGAGGGTTGTCATTTGAACTAGTTGATGGGAAGTTATCTTTATAAACTTGAGTATTTCCTTGCAATATTAGAGCTCTCTTGATGTTAAGGGCTCTAGGGACAGGCTCGTCATAATATGCGATGCACTGCATTTTCAAGTGGAATGATAAATCTGGATCTAGATTTTCTATGATGATTCCCACTTTTTGTTCATCAAGAAGAGGCTAATTTATTTTACTAGCTCTTTGTCTCCACTGTTGCAAGAAATTAGCGAAAGTTTCTCATTTGTTTTGTCTAAGAGTGTACAATTCCTCTAGGCTGACGTCCATGTCAAGATTGAAGGAGAAGTGATCGATGAATTTATCGGTAATTTCTTGAAAGGTTTTGATACCAGGAGGTAGGTGAGAGAACCAATCTATAGTAGGACCTATTAAGCTTTGAGGGAAGAGGCACATTAAATATGAATCATTTTAAGTAACCTCCATACACATGACATTAAATTCTTTGACATGGTCCACAAGACTTCCTCTCCTTTTGTATTTATCGAATTTAGGGATTTCAAAACTAGGAGAGAATAGTACCATTGTGATATTTTGATCAAATGGATAGGGACATAGATACTGTGTATGGGGCTTCTTTGCCTTGCCCATGTGAAGGTCCTATATTTCTTGTGACAATGCCTTAAATTGTGATGCTAGATCATCTTGTGGGTTTGGTGGAGGAACATATGGTGGGATGATGGATGATTTTTACATTGGAATTTGATATGATGATGTGTTGTATGGGGTGTATGGTGGGGTAGGATTTTGTGAAGGTGATTGGGGTATTGATGTATATGTTCCTAATGTGTTTGTATTAACAATGTGCAATTGAGGATTATAATAGGAACCTTGTTGTTGTTGTTGTGTCACTAGGGCTTGTTGTTGGGCCTAGTGTTGTTGTTGTGATACTAAAACTGCTTCTTGTGCTTGTTGTTGTTGTACTGCTAAGGAAACTTGTTGTTGCTATTGTTACTATGCTAAATTTTCTTGTTGTTGTGCCGCTAGGGCTACTTGTGTTTGTTGTTATGCTAAGGCTACTTGTTGTTGTTGCTGCTATTGTTGTGCTGCTAGGTCTGCTTGTTGTTGTCATTGTGTTGCTAGGGCTACTTGCTTTTGTTGTTGTTGTTTTTGTGCTACTAGGGATTGCTGATAGGCTTGTTGTGCTTGTTGTAAAGCTAAGGCATGTGCTTGCAATGTGGGATCAGGTGGTTGTTGAGACATTGGTAAAGGATTGTGGGTGTTGATGTTTTGAGTGGGTAATAGATTGGTGATGAAAGGTTGGGTATTCCCTTGGTTTAACATTCCTTGTAAGATAGTGGATTGAGGTGGTGGAATGTATGTTTGAGACCCTGTTTGACTGTGCATGGTAAAGGGGACTGTGGGAAAAGATGAGGATGGTGCCATTAGATTGTGTGATGGAAATGACACACTAAGACCTTGAGTCCATTGAATAAAAATATTTCCTTGTCTCATGTCTTGAGGATTCCCTTGTGTGAGGGTTGTTGTTAATGTATTACCTATATTGACAGGATTTGTCACCAAAGGGTTGCTTTGGGATGAATTGATAATGGATGGGATGGATGTTTTTTGCAAAACCAATGGTATAGATGAACCAATTGGAGGATTGGATGAAGATGTCCCTATCTGCATTAAGGGTTGATTATGTGGTATGGTATTGATATGCCCTTGTGTGTTGTTTTGAGATACTGGATCCACACTGCTTTGCATGATGGTAGGAACACTTATGTTGCTCATGGGTATGGATGAAGAGGGATGTCCTCAATATGTGGAAGTCATGGTGGAGTAATGAAGGTTAAGAGGTGTGTATGTTTGTTTAGGATCCCCAGGAATGGGAGGAGCACCAAAGGTAGGTGTCCAAGTAGTCGTGTGAGATGGTGGATTGGTTTCAAGTGTACCCACAAGTGTGCTACTTTCAAATGAAAGAGAATGACCAAAGTATTTTGCAAGAATTTTTGCAATACTGGGAATGTAGGTTTGATATAGCCCTAGTGATGGAGTTGTGGAGCCCTGTGTTAAATTTTGTTCACAAATGATGGGGAGATAGGATCTATGTTTTCAAAGGCTCGATGTTCCATGAGTTCTTCTCTAGTGAGTTCAAATGGATTATTTGTGATATCTTCTATCTCATATGACCCTGATGGTGATGAAGGTTGTTGTGATGGGGTAACTTGACTTCTCAGATCAAATTCTAAAGGATTTGGATCACTTGAGGTAAATGTAACCTTTTTTTATCCATGATTCTCTTGTGTTGTGATCTCATCTTTACCATAAATTTTGTGTCACCTTTGGGAGAGTTGTGTTGTGTTTTGTAATGTTAGTTTACTCAAATCTAGGTAAAAGGGACACTCTAAGTATTTTGGGAGAAATTGTGATAATGGGGGATGAAAAGATGGATGATGTGAAGAGTAATCTTTGTAAACATTTTGGGACAACACTTTTGACTTAAGTTTGATGTTTTAATGTTGGGATAAAGGATGCTATTGAACTTGTTATTCTTTAGCGTAGAATCATGACCATCAAGATGAACCAATTCAAAGATGATAACTAAATTGTATAAATGTATGGAAAATGATACATTTCACATAAAAATTAGGCAAGTTAGGGGTTAGGTTGATTGATATTTTAAGTCCAAAGTGTTGGTGTATTCAAAAATTTTGCAAATTTTGGTGAAGTGAAGGATAAAATTTGATGGAGGGGTGGATGAAATGTTTGACCCAATGTTGACCTAGAATGAACTTTTGTTTTGACAAGACCAAGGTAGTGAGAATGATGTTATTCCTCTAAAAGTTTTCAAATCCTAAAGACTTAATGATAATGGGTATGTAAATTTGTATGGTTCCTCCTAGATTGAGTATAATAGTTTCTTAACAAGGGGTTGTGATTGTGATAAAGTATTAAGGCCAACTTCCTACTAGACTTGGAATTACGATACCTATGTCTGTAATGGTGAGATGTAGATCTTCCCTTCCAAATTTTGATTGTGTGATAGATCATGTGAGAAATTGGAAACGTTGGAAAAGACCAGGATTCTAACAGTAATAAAAGGAATACAAGTTTGGATTATTTCATGAAGTGACAAAAGGTGTTGTTTGAGAGCTTTTGGACTAAGATGCCTAAGTCTGCAATAACGACCTATAGACCTTACTTTAGGGATCCTAACTTTGTGTGAGATAATATAGAAAAATTCAAGTCTATGGAAGAAAGGAAGATATTTATTACCACACAAGTGGTGGTAATATGGGCCTTCCAGCCTCAATATCAGATTGTTCATCTTCTTTGTCCAAGATTGTTGCTTTGTTTCTCCACTGGGTAAGTGTTTATTTTGTTTCATAAGTGATGCTTCTCAAACTACTAATGAGATTGGTTTGTTCTCTGTTAATGAGTTCAAAGTTTGGTTGAATGATAACACCTGGAAGATCAGGTTGTTCAATGGGAGCAATCAGTCTCAAAATAGTCACGTGGGGTTCAATTATCAGTTTATCTTGCTTAAGTGAATTTATTTTACCACAAAAACTTGTATTGATTAAGTTTTCAAACTAAATGTTTATGTCCAAAACATCATAACTTTCACAGTTTCCATTTTGTGAGAATCATGAGGTTGAAGCCATAATTGCCTATGTTGTCTTTGAAAAATATGGATTGAGATATAAGTCAAGATATTTAGAAATATCTAAGGATTGAAATCATTAGGACAAGCAGTAATATCAAGGCTATTTCAAAAGGTATCCATATTTAGGCCAAAGTGTTTGAAATCTTGAGGAAGATAGTGAATATTTGTTTTGTAACATTTTGAAACCAAGAAATGTATCAAATTGACTCACAATCATTTACAATCCTAGGATGAAATGGCTATACTTGTTGAGTCTCCACTTAGATTTATCCAAACACTAAGACATTGCAAACAGTTAGAGATTTGGCGACACTAGCTCCCCTCCATAGCACACACTTCTCGGGACCACCAAATCTCAAAATCCTGAAGATCCTAAGATCCTAAGGATTTTTTTTTCAACAATGAATAGTAAAAATGTGGGGCGGCTTCAAAATGAGCGTTCTTGCACCAAGTATTAAGGATTTTGGATTCTAAACAATGGTTCGTAATAAGGGCTTTCGGTTCAAGGAATACTATGATAAAATACCTTAAGAGGTCTCCCAACCCTTAGAACAAGGGATTTTCACATCATAAAGATACTAGGGGAGAGCTATCATGTACTACTTCTCGTTGATCACAATTTTCATTGCAACCACACATTTATATAGTGGTTCAGAAGAGCTTGGCTTTAGCACATTACTACTTGGGTCATTCCCTCCTTTTGAAGCAGTGAGGTAGGCCCTCTAAAGATAGCAATTGAAAGTAAGTACATTTGTAGTTCGATCATGCTAGTTTGCATGAAACAATGAGAGAACACACACCACACCTTTTTCTTACACTCGCAAGGGGTTCATTTTTAATCTGAACTAAAAGATGTAGGTGATTTGCAAAGTGTTAAGGAATGTTTCTATTTCTCAAGATTGTTGAGTGGCGCGAGAGAATTGCATACACATCCAATAACAACGTTGTAAATCAAAATAGAGAAAACACTCATAAATTTTAACACCTCAAAGCAGTGATGAGTTCGTTTGAAGCACCAAATGAAATGTTGAGTTGCCTTGTTCAATTTTAAACCCAAAAGAAGATGATAAAATGAGGGTTCAATTTTAGTCCCATTTGAGTGTTCTTTTTAAACCCAAATGAAATTTAGAGCATAAAGTAAAAAAAAAGAAATTAGGTTATAATTTCCCCAAAGCATCAAATGCTTGTTACAATCACAAAATCTTAAGATGAGAATGCTTTCTTCACTTTAGCTCCATGTCATCCAACCTACAAAACCTTACATTAGTGTAACAACCAGAACAATGTTGGAAGTGTGTTAGTATTTTGATAAATCAAGAAAATTTAAGCACATGCTGAAAAAATGATCGTAAAACTTCTTACCCAAACTCAGCATCGCTATTTGCGATAGTGTCGCTTTGGTGAAAATGGGTTTCACTCTATAGAAAGAATAGAGAGCACAATAGCATCCAAATTTTGTTAGGTGTCACTGTTTAAAAATCTTCAATACCTCTATATTATATTAGCGTCACCATTTGTTTAATTGACATTGGTGCATTTAATCGGTGTCACAGTTTGAAATTGAGATAGTGTTGCTATATGGCGATGCCCTGCAAAGTGAGTTGTTGTAATTGATTTGGGTGTTGTTTCCTACAAAAAGAAACACGAATAGAATTCAAGACAGAAACTAGTTAAATTATCAGTTTTCCCTCCTAGCACCAAAATGTTGACCAAGGATACTAGTATGGGCTGATTACGCTTGATCCTTGATGAATCGAAGCACAACATAACCACTAATACTCAATCTTTAAACAAGATCATTCAAATTAAAGATAAACTAAACATTTAGTGAAATGAAGTATTCTAAATATAAAAACATCGAAATGTCTATTCTACCCCATTTGAAACTTATCCTAATTTGGAATTGGTGTCGTGTTGATGTGAAATGATGACTCTTTCCCAATCCTGTGATCAATGAGCTTGTTTCAATCGATTCAATTAAAGAGAATCGATGAAACCGTTGTGATAAATGGATGAAAATATGATTTATGCTAATTTTAACATGATGTAAGCTAAATTAACATGATTTTATGCTCAAAATGATCTAAGTATTCAAAATCTAAGCTAATCTAAGTGATATTTAAGCTAAAAGATTCAAAAAATAATTTATAAACAAGCTAAGATGGATGCATGGAAGCCATTAATGAAAGCTTAACACTAATATACAACTAAAAAATGAACTAAAATATGCTAAATGGGAGAAAAGTATGAGTGTGAGTGTGAGTAAATTGAACAACATAAGTTTGTAATTGAAAGATGGATCCATTTGTCTCCAAATAGTGTTCTATTTATAGGAGAGCAAATGAGAATTGAAGGGTTGAGATTGAAAATATCAATCAATGGTCAAGGATGGAGGAAATAGGAGGCATGGAACATGGATTCTCATCAATGGGTAGAATGCAAGATGGAATTTAATCAAGGGTTCCCATTTGTTCCAAACAAACACACTTTTGACCTGCACACATAGGTCACAAAGTGACTTGCCCAAGAAGTCACAAGTTTAGCTTGCTCAAGAAGCTTTGAAGTGAGAATATCCCTTTTTTAAATGATTGGAGGAGAGAGAATATTCTGTAGAATATTAATGGGTAAGGAAATAAATATTTTGCTAATTAAAACAAAGTTTAATTGTGCAAAAGGGGAGGGAATATTCCATTGGAGGAAAATTAGATTAATTGTTAATTAAATAAGGTTTAATCATACAATTAGGGGTTTTGGAGGAATAAAGTGATTTTTATTAAATTAAATGATTTAATGATAGGGGGAAAGGTAAAATGACATTTAATTAAATAAATTAGGGTTATTTAATTAAATACGATGACTTACAAAATTAAATTAAATACTTTGATTTATTTAATTTAATGAGATGAAATTTTAGAGTGAAAGGGGGTGAATTAACCCGTTTAAATGTGTTAGGTTAATAGATGAAATTGAGGTAATTAATTAATTAGCTAGACTAATTCAATTAATTAATTGAAAAGAGGATGGCTTAAAAGAGGAAATTATGTTAGTATACCTGATTTGAGTGTATGATATCATTTAGGACACTTTTTAGTGTCTACAGATCCATCTAATTCTCTAGTTCATTTTGAACTATGGGAATAACAAACATGTACTCCATGATTCCTATATTTGGTTAAAATGTGGGTAATAACTTGGTTGTTGTAGGCTCTAAAGTATATTAGATGAACTCTCTATTAGTTGCTTCCTTTCTTTTTCATACATTTTTTATTTCTTTTTAAAATCATCATTGTAATCAAAACCTGGGGCAATAGACATAATGAAATGCTTGAATAGTGGAGTACTTGCAACGATGGGAACATCTTTAATTATCTAAGATCGAGCTAGTGGTTAAGATTAGCCATTGTTGTTGTAGTCACACTAATTGGAGGAGTGCTTGGAAATAACTCCTTTGGGGTGGAAATTAAGGTAGTGGTATTGGTACTGGTAGTTGGACTTGGACCTATCATAATCCTTTGCTTCTTTAGAATGCCTTGATCACTCAGTGTCTGTGTAGTATCTTGCATTTTTGGCCTCTTGTGTGTAATTTTTTTGTTGTAACACATGTTGACCAATACTAGTACTACTACTACCCATACCATCACCACCACTAGCAGTGCTAGTTGCACTAGATTCTCCACCATGGGCATGTCCTGGTTGTGATTCTATTTGACCATGAGGATTACAAATTGAAGCTGTAACAAAATGAATTGTTTCAGTTGTCCTTGTATGCCCTTGGGATTTTTTATCAGCCCCAATACCTTGAAAATCACTAGGCTTTCTATGACATAACTCTATTGGCGCCCAAATGTCTTGTCCTTTGGACCTATTGTGCATTTTTCGCACACACGCCCCGTTGAAAGTAGGGACCCTCTTTTGTTTTTGCTCTTGTTGTTTTGGCCCTTCGATTTTGGGGATTTGCATTGCCTTGGCACGAGCTTAAATTGTTTATTTTACTTGCCCAAGTGTTTTCCCCAAGTTACACATTGAAAATCTTAAGTTTTGGGCCAAGTTCGGGTTTTTGCGCTGGTTCAACATTTTTAACCTTGTCTGGATTTTCCCAGATTTCCCTTGGAGTCCGGCTCGGTCTACTTTACACTGTGGTTTAGAGATTTCTAGCCTTTGCAAAATTCTGCCTGGGCCGGATTTTTTTAGAATTTTGTCTTGTTGTCAGTTTTCTGAATATGGTTGATTTTTGAGGTTTATGCCATTATGATTTGTCATTTGTGTTCTACTGAGTTGGGATGTTCAATATTTTGGTGCTTTGGTGTTTTTGTTTGCTCTGTGTGTTCATGGTCAAAACTTAGGGTTTCATGCCTAGGGCATTGCCATTTAGTCTTAACTTGCTTTCAAATGAGCCTATGATTCAAGGAAGATCTGTAGGAGGTTCAGGTTAAGTTGGTTTCGTGCCGAGGGTCCTCAAATTTGTGATCTTCAATCAATTTGAGTGGGATCATGTGAGATTGCCAATATTTGGGTTTTCTTCTGGCCTCAGGATTTTCCTGTCTGGTTGGATTTTCCCGGTTTCTACTTCTTCCCCTCGTTTTCCCGAAATTCATGCAGTGTTATCATTTTTGCAGAAATCCAGTCCGGTCAAATTTTTTTGGATTTTCTGGGAAGTTTGGTGAAACTTGAAAATTGGATGAAATAGATTATTTAAATGATAATTTCTTATTATTCCATGCTCTAAATTCATAAATTACACTGTTATCTACATATTTTTTGCATTTTTAATGATCCATTGTTGATTTCATATTTTTTCGCTAGAATCTGCTTGGGCCGGATTTTCCCAGAATTTCCTTCTTGGCCTGGATTCCGCGATTGGCTTGAAATCCCAAAATGTGTTGATTACAATTTGATGATGTTTTTGTCTTGATTTTGATCTTTGCTCAGATTTGTTTGAATGATGAAAATGTTATTTGTGATGGGCTAATCTTGATCTTTATGTTATTTGAATATTATTAATGCTGGTTTTTGCTGAGTGCAGGCTGAATTTAACTAGATCGTCAAGGCGGTTCTAGAGATGAAATTAATTCGATTAAAGGAGAAATTCAAGTACTGGTTACTCCACCCCTTGGCTGACTTGGTGAGGTACGCTCAGGATAAGAATGGAAGGAAGCAGTTAATATAGGGCTGCATTGAAGATCCCAGGCCGACCTGGATGAGTTCTTGCATTTAATGCATATTTATCCTATTTTGAATTCTCCTTGGCCGACCTGTTTTGTGCCTAGTTATTATTGTAAACATTAGTTGGGCTGACCTATTTTGTGGTAAATTATTATTGTAAAATCTAATTGGGCCGACATGCTTTGGAGGATCTTATAAATTTGGCATTTTGCCTCATTTGTAACAGATATAATAGAAGTAATAGTGGTAGAAGACATTAGAGATAGTTACAAGAGCGAATTAGGTTAGAAGTTAGTCAATTTCTGAGCAAGTGCTGTAACAGAACATTGGAATTGTTGCTATAATTCGGTGATTCAATACAATTGAAGACATTGTGACTTTCTGGTGATCTCTTTTGTGTTGATTTATCTTTCATGGTTTTTATGATTCTATCTTTTAAATTGCTCAAGGTTATTGGATGTATGTTAGATCAGATTTAATGGTGTTTATGATTTGATGCTTGAAGTGTTGCAACAATCCTATTGATTTCCCAAATTGCACAACAATAGTTAAACAGAATATTACTATCTTGCTCTCCTAAAAGAGAAAGATGATCACGTGGATATCTTAGCTCCCAAGGTCTTTGTAATCAGTTCTCGACTATGCTGACTTTACTCAATGGTTGATGTGAACGGTAATGTTCAAGGGGCCTGCTGGTGTTGAGCTTCTGGATTGTTCTAAGATCAAGCATAAATTCAAACCTATTTTAACTAGGGTTTTAAAGAAACAGAAAAAGATAGATTAAAGCTTAGAACTGAAAAGAATAATAATTCATCCAACTTAACCAAACTTTTTACCTTTCAAGGAATTGGTAACTGAAACTAGAGAACAAAATCAACTTGTGATTGACACACAACTTCATTCATTCATAGTGCTAATTTTAACAACAGATTGTAAATCACTATTTAAACAAAACATAAAATAAAACTTCATTCCTTGAAAGCTTTTCAAATCAAATGATTAACCCAAGATGAACACCATTCTGGAACACAATATGAAATAGATTTTATATCTCGTTGCTTCTACTATTAGTGCAACAAATATGAAACATTTACAAATCTGGCACAATCACCAGTGTACAGATAACCTATGTCTTCAGATTGTTTCCATCTATACTAAGAAAACCTGAAGTATACATTACTATCTATGTTGAATCTAACTCCTATTCTATTATTATTCTTAAGCTTTTCTCTACTACTACTTAGAAGATTACTACTGTCCTTAAAATCTCTATCTCTATGTCTCTGACCTCTCTTACAAAAAGGCAAAAATGCCATATATACTGGACGTGCCCAAAAGAATGCACTGGCCCCCTATCTTTAGGGTTTAAAAAATATCTGCTGGTTGCAAGAGGGTTGGCCCTCAGATCTTTTGGATAAAGTTGATTCTGCATTAAATATGTATCCATGTTGTCCCTGTTGGTGAAGAATCGCCCATAGGAGAAGCCTTCAAATATTTTACAAATACAACATTAACTTCATGCCTCCATGTCCATCTTCGAACTCCCTTGCACAGTTGCCTTGAATGCTCCAAAGTATTACCATTAATAAGGATCTACCCTTTTTCCAGTAGACCCCAGCTATTCTTGAGACTTGTGGTCATTTCTTTCCTTCAGCCTTCTTCCTGGTCTAGACCTCTCTGCACGTTGACCATCCCCTAGAAGCAGCACCAAATTCCTGTTGTTAGATCTCCACAGTAGTGTTCACCGAGCTACTCCATCATTTCTGGTCTCATGTCGCTTTCATCCTGTTGATCTCCTTCATAGGGGTAGTCAACTGGTCAAATGACCAATGGTTCACCCCTTTAGCTTCTTCTGATTGGTGGAACATAGGCCATGCAAGATTCCCGGGCAGTCAAAGGTCATTCGAATGGAATCGCATGTCAGTGAGACACTTAATTGTGTCTCCCCAATGCGATTATACCTCATAGCAGCCATCGATGTAGCATAAGACAGTTGGAAAGACCTCATGTCGAGCTATGCAAGCCATATTGATACCACAAAAACTATCGGCAAGACAGTCGTTCTCGGTCATAAGTCACAGCGAGTTCCCATCGGTCACACCGATATCCCTTTTCTATTTGCAAATCCATCGCTATCAGCAAGACTGTATTACCTTGACAAGACCTCACATCGAGCCTCTCTTCCTTTGGTGAGCACACCCATCTTAGGGAGAATCCTTCATGTCGGGAAGACCTCACCTCGAACTCATGCCCTATCACTGAGACATCTCTGGGTTGGCAAGACCTTTCATCGAGCGCACTCCACTACATCGAAGGGAGAAAACATGTTGGCGAGACCCTATCGGGTCGACAGGACCTCATAGCAAAGCCGCCCTATTTCGGCGATGAACTCATTTCAGTCGGGAAGACATTGATTGGTCGGCGAGACCTTTCATTGAAGACACTCCTTTTCACCGAGACAGCTCACAGTCATCCAGACATCACACCGAAGGGAGAACCTTATGCCGATATTATCTCATGTCGGTGAGACTTTCCTCTTTCACTGAGACATTACACCAAAGTCTCCTCTTTCACCGAGAGCTCATTTATTGGGAAGATTTTTCCCCGAAGTTACGCCTTTTCGTCGAGACCTCTGGTAGTCGCTGAAACATCTCCCCGAGTTCCTACTTCTTCAGCGAGACCACCGGCCTTCTGTGAAACATTATGTCGACATCAATCCCTCTCGGTGAGACTTTCGCTATCGGTGAGACCTCACAGCGAGAGCACCAACTTTCACCGAGACCTTTGTCTTTTGGCCAGACCTTATGCCGAAGGAATAACCTTTCACTGAGATCTCCTAGCGATTAAAATTTCTATCCAACCAGGATATTTAAAAATTGAATAGAACCCCTGCTAGTCAGCAAGACAATAGGAGGGTCTCAACAACTTTTTCCTTGAGGAGTTTTATGCTGAATGGGACTGAGGCATGCTTTTACAGCTGACTTCCTTGAGAGATATCTTTAGATGAGTGATTCAATCCTACAAAAAAAATGCCTCAGTTAGTCCTCAGAGCATATAAAATACACTATTGCTTATGATTATTTCATTCAATTTTTAGCAAGAAGAAAACCAAATCAAGGTGAGACAGAACCAAAATCTGATAAAACAAAATACAGACCCAGGAGGAAAATGAAAGAAATTCCCAAGACCAAAGCAAATAAACAAAGGTAACGAAAGAAAAAAGAGAAGGGGGACCCATTTTGTTTCAGAATAAAATGGGGTGGTTATGCAAGGCATAACAAATGGTGACTCGGCTGGGGAAATGGTTAACCATTTTCAAGAAACTGAAGGATTCAGCTACCCAGAATCTCTGGTTTATGAACATCACAACTCCAGTTGGGTCAGTTTTAACAACCAAGGCTGAGCTAGAATCTCAAATGTAAATCAACAATGGCTACCCCTGAATCTATGTGTGTGCTTGATTGTGCATCACTCTTTTATAAAGTTTTCTTCATCTTTCGAACAACAATGTGCAAGATTTGAACTACATGAGTTGATTCCCTTTAGCTGTTGTACAATGACATCCTGGGCATTGCTCCGCTACCAGTTAGACACCCATAGCCCTGACAGAGATACCTCTAGTTTTCCCACAACATTGCTCTACTACCAGTTAGGCATCCATAGCCCTGGTAGAGATACTGGAATCACCCATTCATATTGAGTCTTCTTTTCTCTTTAGATGGTTCTATCTTTTTTTTTCTTTTCTGGAGTTTCAAATATTTCATTGAATTTTTTCTCAATATGTCAGATGTTTAACATCTGTTATGGGTTGAAAACTACCATAGACCTCATAACAGCACTTGGGAGATCAAATTTTTCACTCAAATCTTACAACACCATAGTCCTAGGACAAATATACCATTACAAAGGAAGATGATCTTGACGATTTGTGACAGATTCAGAGGAGCTAATGAAGGTTATTTACTTTGCACCTCATTTTCAAGACTTTCCACAACTCTTATTGACAATGGGCATAAAGAAAAGAGTTTAGGACAAAATCACCCAATCAACAAACCTAAAAATATCTAAACCACTTCCGTCCTAATAACCAAAGCATACTTTAGATAACAACCCACTATTTAAAGATGGAAAGAACAGAGGAAACCCTAAAGAACAATAAGATATAAACCAAATAGCAAAGGAAATGAAAGGACAGAAAGAAAGAACCAACAAACAAGAGCAGAACTATTTACAAATGGAAAAAGCAAATTATTTACAAATAGGAAACAAACAAATTACTTACATAAAGAACAACAAACTATTTACATGCAGAACAAAATTAACAAGCTTTATGACTTGAAACAATGCTTAAGAAACTGCCCATTGACAGGCAAGGGAATAGGTTCTCCAGTTAAACTACTCAATCAGAAAGCATTTTCTCCTAGGATCTCAACAATCTGATAGGGACCCAACCAAAGCTTATCAAATTTTTGGTAACTGCCATTCTTTTCACTAGCTTTACCCCATAACAACACAAGGTCTGATATCCTGAAAGCCTTGATTTTGGCTCTTTTGTCAAACTAACATTTGACAAAAACCTGATGTCTAAAGAATTGCTGCAAGGCGACATCTCTCTGCTCTTCTAATTTCAACAAGGCAGCTAATCTTACCTCTATCCTATCATCACTAGAGTAGAATTTCTGCATGAACTCAAGGATATGTATTTGCAAATGAATAGGGAACACAGGCTCTTGGAAATACACTAATTTAAATGGTGAAGTCTTTAAAGCAGCCTTGATCCTAGTTCTTTTTTCCCATAACGCGAATCTTAGCCGGGTATGCCAGTCCCTAGGATTGTTTTCTAACAGTTTCTTAATTACCCCTAAGAGATTCTTATTGGCTGATTCTATAACTCCATTGCCTTGCAGGTAATAGTTTGAAGAATATTTCAAGACAATTTGGTGATCATAAGCCCATGAAATGAACTCAGCAGAAGAGAAGGAAGAGCCATTGTCACATACCAAAATGAAGGGTACCCCAAACCTAGTTGTGATGCATTTGGTGAGGAACTTGATCACTACCTCTGTTGTGCTATATAGCCTCTATCCATCTTGTGGAGTAATTAGTAGCAGTCAAAATAAATTTGTGTCCTGCAGAAGAATTTGGGTTAATGACCCCGATAAAGTCCAACGCCCATTGGGAAAATGGTCTTACTTCGTAGATAGGCTATAATGGCATGGTTGAATGGCATTCTTTTGATGCAGATATCTAACATATGCGACACATTATTGTATGCTAATGGGCATCTTTGAACACACACAGACAATAATAACCAGATCTAAGGATTTGGTGTGCCAATGAGTCTACAGAACCATGACCTGTGGTGTGTTTCCCATGGAATTCAGTGATCACGTGTTTAGCCTCTTGCGAATCAAGGCATTGTAGGTACACTCCCTCAAAATTCTTCCTGTATAGTAATCCTCCTTTGAGCATATAATGAGAGCTTTTCATTCTCAATGCTCTCCTTTGAGTGGTGTTCATTCCCTCTGGACATCAATTGTTGAGGATGAAATAGATGATATCAGCATACCAAGGGTCATTGGAAAAGGACCAAGTGGTGTATTGCTGGAAAATAATGTTCTCAGGCCAGCATTCACCATGGATTTAGACAGGCCTGTGCCTCTGATAAGTTTCATAGGGCGTATCTCCAAATCGAACTCTTGCAAGATGGCCATCCATTTCCCTCTTCTTTCTCCTAGCTCGCTCTACATAAGTAGAGACTTTATAGTAGTGCCAAGAACTACAACAATGATTTGGCTTCGGAGAATGTAGTGCCTGAACTTTTTAACAGCTCTGACCAGTGCAAAAGCTTGTTTCTCAAGAGGCAGGTATTTGATCTCAGCATTCTTAAATGGAGAGCTCATGAAGGCGACTGGCCTCTCCTCTTCCTCTTCTCTTCATTGAGTTAAGATAACTGCACATGAATGTTCAGAGGAAAAAGAGTAAATGTAGAAGGGCCTCAAGTAGTCAGGACTGGTGAGGACTAGCGCTTCCAAAATGGATCGCTTGACCTGTGAAAACACGGCCTTCATCTCATTACTCCACTCTATCTTGGTGTCTTTCTTCATCATTTCATTTAGTGGTTTTATGATTTCTACAAAGCCCGTGATAAACTTTCTCACAAAGTTGATATTTTCAAAGAAAGACCTCATTTCCTTCTTGCTTCCTAGCTTGGTGATCTTTAGAATGGAATCAACCCAGTTTGGATCGATTGATATTCCCCTTTCAAAGATTACGTGTCCTAAAAGCTTCCCTTCAGAAACCCTAAACACACACTTTTTAGGATTCAAGGAGACGCCATACTAGATACATCTTTGAAGAACTTTGGCTAAGTCTGCAGCGTGGTTCAGTCTATCCTTGGAGAACATTGTTAGGCCGTCCATGTAAACAATAATGCATTTACCGATTAAGTCCTTGAATGCTACATCCATGGCATGTTGAAACTTTGCTCCAATGTTTATCAGATCGAATGGCATCCTTCTATATGCAAATTTTCCCCACTTTGTAGTGAAGGTTGTCTTCATTCCATCTTCACAGTTAACCATTACCTGATTGTATCCCGAGTAACCATCCAGGAATGATATCATCTGAGATCCATTGACAGTTTGCAAGACTTCATCTAGAGAAGGGAGTGGGTAATTGTCTTTTTTCTGAAGCTCTGTTTAGATTTCTAAAATCTACACATAGCCTAATCTCCCCATTTTTCTTATGGACTGGAACTAGGTTGGCCACCCACGTTGAGTGTCGTACAGGGAAGATTATTCTTGCAGAAAGTAATTTCTGAACTTCTTTAAGAATCAGTGGTTCAATTAGGGCGTTGACAGGGCATTGTTTATGTCGAAATGGTTTAGCTTCGGGCTTCAGAGGGTTAGTATGAGTCATTGTAGAAGCATCAAATGTCTTTAGATCTTCATATCCCTAGGCTATCGCAGTAATATCTTTCTTCAGTGCCCTCAGTATATCTTTTCTGATTGCTTCAGGGCAAGCTATCCCTATGTAAACACTTCTTTCAAGGCTAGAATCAGCTAGGTTAACAGTTTCATATTTTCCTCCTTTATCTTCAAATGTTATCTTTTCTTGAGCCCTTGGGTCTGAATCAAAAATTCTTTCCAAGGCCACCATTCCCTTGGGAATGCTATTTCCTTTTAAATTGAAGACCCCTTCTATATCACAATCTTCAGGGTTCCAATCTCCTTGATCCCTATTGGACTCATCAATGATCCATCCTTCGAAAACATTTGAGGTTGCTAGAAAAGCAAGAATATGTCAATCATCATCAAAGACTTGAAAGTTCCTGACATTATCGGGAACTGCAGGGGTGGAAATCAATTCCATTGAGAATCTCTTAAGCTTGGAGCCTGGCATAGGTTCCAAGGTGCTTGTAGCAACAAATAATGAATCAACTATCTGATTTTCCTCTCTTGGGATTAAGCTAATCCCAAAAGTATCGAAGTCTTCAATCAAGTTCCATACCTAATTTCTATAAGTTGCCAACCTTCTATTATGACATGTGTATTGGCTGCACACTTGCTTGATAACAATTTCTAAATCTCCTTTGACCATCAAGGCCATGACTTTCTTCTTATGTGTGAACATCAGCCCCCAAGTTAGAGCTTCATATTCTGCTATGTTGTTAGTGCATCCAAACTGCAACCTGTAAGAAGCAAAGAAAGTTTTCCCTTTTGGGCTGGTTAATTCAATTCCAACACCACAACTTGTTTTAGATTTGGATCCATCAAATGTAAAGGTCCACAACTGATCATGAGCTTGGGTTGATCCTTTGGAGGTTATTGTGGGCATTTGGATAGGATGAGCCAAAGGTGGGGCTGCTTGATCTTTTGCATCAGATATAGGGAACGGGTGTTCAATAGGTTCTTTAGGTACACTTTCCAATTCCTGCACAACTATATCATATAATCTGTGGCTATCCTTCTGACAGTCACTTGTGCCTTTGGTTGACCCCTTGGGTTTTGGTATACTAGTGAGTGCAGGGATGTCGAACAAACCTTGGAATTGTTCTTCATCAATATGCTGATTCAGAAATGTGTCTGGGGTAGGTTAAATTTGAGAAGGAACTTCCTTTGAAGGTATCTTATCCCTGGTTAACATTATTGCTTCTTTGGCTTCAAATGAGAAGCAATCTGCAACAGTCTTAGGGTGACTTAAGCTAGCTTCCTCAGCTTGGGAAACATGATTTAAATGTTAATACAGGGTTGGCAAGTCAATTAAATGATTTTGGTAATGCACCCTGCACCAATTAGGGAGTAGAAGACTCTGCAAATCGGTATCTTCCCCTAAGACCAACTGATCATGTTGCAGCTTCTTGATCAATGCCTATTGGTTTTCATTAATCATAGAATCAGGGAACTTTTGTATTGGCAATTCTTTAGGATCAAGAACAGAAAAGGTTAAAATTTCCTCTCTTTTATAAACCCCTATCTCGGTTTCAAAGTAAGCTACCTCATTAGGGAAATCATACTCAGTGATGACATGCTTGAGGCGAGGTTCACTTTCAATCCTAATCTACGTAGGCACTCCCCTCCATGGTAGCCACATATGTGAAAAGTCAAGGGAGAGATATCCCCCTATACCTTTCATCAAATCTCACTTAGCAGCATACCATAAGTCTCGAGAATGTCTGCTACTTGAACATCTATATTGGTTTGAATCCTAGGGTCCCACCCTACTTGCACATGTATGTTTCTCAACTCTCCCACTACATTAACCTCTGTCTTGTTAAGTTGGATGACCTTCTTGTTTGTTTGGATAGGGTTCAATCCCAATTTCTTGCATATAGAAAATGGCATAACATTGCCAGAAGCCCCTGAATCTAACAGACAATTATGTAGGTTCTTCCCACAAATTCTTAAACTTAAAAGAAATGGTGGAGTACCTACCTTGCTTCTATACAAGGTTGCGTTCATGTCTGCAGCAGGTGCCACCTTGTTCTTTTCTTTTGATTTATTAGCTTGCTCCAAATATTTCAACACTACCTCCCGTTGGGCATGGCACCACTTTAGGATGTCAAAATATGACAAAGAGGTTTTATGTTTCTGCATCTTAGAAACAATATCAAATTTTGTATTATAACTTGCATTACTTTTGACAACTCCAAGTAAATTACCTCTATTATGGAAGTCAGGTGGGCCTTTTGGTGGAGGAGGGTTGTTATCAACACTTTGATTCAGAGGCACCATGTGATTAAGTGGTGCTGATGTAGTGAATGGGCCCTTATTTTGATTTCTTAGGAAGTGTCCTCCCTTTGTCTAAAAAGCTTGGGCATCATACAAATCTTCCTCGGGTTCATTCTCACTTTGCATCGGGAATGAAGGTTCTTCCTCAAAGAGGTCATAAGTCATAGTTGTATCTATTGAGCCACCTTTTTTATTTGAATTCCCTTGGAAGGTTTGGGCATCTACCTATGCCATCTTAACAACTTTCTCCATTTCAGGGCAGTTTACCTCAGAATGGGTTAAAGTATCATGTAGCCTGCACCAATTAGTCATAAAACTAAGGTCAGCCACATTTGCAATATGTGACCTCTCCTCATAATTGTGAGAAATTCCACCATTGTTTGGCCCTATATTCCATTGTCGGTTGTTATTTGGCCTCTGGTTATATCCTCTATTTTGATTTTGATGCCCTTGGTTAGGGGATTTTTGGCCTTGATAACCCCTTTGGTTGTGATTGTAGTTGTTCTGATAATTACCCTGATTGTTACTGCTCTAATTAGGATAATTACCTTGGTTTTGAGAGGGGTTCAGTCTAAGTTGAGCCATGTCATTTGTGACTTGAGACAACGTTTTCTTTAAGGTCTCTACCTCATTTGTGAGTTGAACTATCTTTTCACTTTCAACACTCTTAGCAACAGGAGGCTGACCACCATGATTTGGTGTTCCAATTGGGTTATGATGACCATGGGGACTTTGAGGAACCTGTGATTGTTGAAAGACGTCAGGAGTTCCATTAGCAAAGAATGGAAAAGGTGGTTGAGTTTGCAACTCAGACATAGGCCCATAATGGGAAGGAGACATTCCTGGGATAGTATTGAATAAAGGGGTTGGGCTATGCATCTGATATCCTAATGAAGGAAAACCTCCTCCCAAACTTCCCTGTTGAACTAATTTGTTGTTGTAGCTTAATAGCTAGATGATAAACCTTAGACAAAGAATCAATAGCTATTGGCTGATATGTCCTTTATAGGAATAAGCCAAGCAAAGGATCTATAACTCTAAAGTATGCTTGAATGGCACTATTCTCAATGACCAGATAGGGGTCTTGCAATCTCTTGTACATTCGTTGAAACCTGGTATTAAACAAGGGCAAAGGTTCACTTGGCTCTTTCCTAATAGTAGCAAATTGGTGGAACAGAATGGCTGGATCCACATAGATTCTGAACTGATTGATGAAAGCATTCTCCAGGTCTATCTAACTCAGAATAAAACACCAAGGGAGATTTAGGTACCAATTGTATGCCATATCCCCTAAGGAATAAGGGAACAACCTACAAACTACATCATGGTGGGCTATCTGAGCTCTGGTACAAGCATCCTTAAAATCTTATATGTGCTCTTCAACACTCCTTGATTCGCCATGAATGTATTTGGGACAAAATTTCTTAGGATTCTTAGGCATATCATGAAAACCTCCAGGAATGGTCCCCAATGGAGAGGGATTATTCTGAAAGAATGCTATTGGTGGTGGTGGTGGTTGAGCCAGCTATTGGACGGATTGAACCAGTTGTAATGACAATTAAGATGGGTTGGGAGGTGGATTGATAGGTATCCACTGGGGTATTGGTGAAAAGCCCGGTGGAGTGAGCGGAGCTGACAAGGGTGGTATGATGGTCACCCTAGTCTTGTGACTCTTGTGTCTTATTGGGGTCTTGAGTTCTATCAAAGGTGGTGGATTTTTAGCTGATCGAAGAACTCTATGGGACCTTTCTGGTAAGAAAAACTCAGTATTATCTAGCTTGCCCTTCTAGGCCCTCCCTCTAGTGCCAGTTCTCTGTTGATTGTCCAAATTACATAGCAACAGTTAAATAGAATATTACTATCCTGCTCTCCTGAAAGAGAAACATGATCATGTGGATATCTTAGCTCCAAAAGTCTTTGTAATCAGTACTCGACTGTGCTGACTTTACTCAATGGTTGATGTGAACGGTAATGTTCAAGGGGCCTGTTGGTGTTGAGCTTCTAGATTGTTCTAAGATCAAGCATAAATTCAAACCTATTTTAACTGGGGTTTTAAAGAAATAGAAAAAGATAGATCAAAGCTTGGAACTGAAAAGAATAATAATTCATCCAACTTAACCAGACTTGTTACCTTTCAAAGAATTGCTAACTGAAACTAGAGAACAAAATCAACTTGTGATTGACACACAACTTCATTCATTCACAGTGCTAATTTTAACAACAGATTGCAAATCACTATTTAAACAAAACATAAAACAAAACTTCATTCCTTGAAAGCTTTTCAAATCAAATGATTAACCCAAGATGAACACCATTCTAGAACACAATATGAAATAGATTTTATATCTGGTTGCTTCTACTATTAGTGCAATAGATAAGCAACATTTACAAATCTGGCACAATCACCAGTGTACAAAAAACCTATGTCTTCGGATTTTTTCCATCTATACTAAGAAAACCTGAAGTATACATTACTGTCTATGCTGAATCTAACTCCTATTCTATTATTATTCTTAAGCTTTTCTCTACTACTAAGAAGATTACTACTGTCCTTAAAATTTCTATCTCTATGTCTCTGACCTCTCTTACAAAAAGGAAAAAATTCCATATATACTAGACATGCCCAAAAGAATGCATTGGTCCCCCTGTCTTTAGGGTTTAAAAAATATCTGCTGGTTGCAGGAGGGTCGACCCTCAAATCTTTTGGATAAAGTTGATTCTGCATTAAATATGTATCCTCGCTGTCCCTGTTGGTGAAGAATTGCCCTCAGGAGAAGCCTTCAGATCTTTTACAAATACAACATTAACTTCATGCCTCCGTGTCCATCTTCGAACTCCCTTGCACAGTTTCCTTGAATGCTCCAAAGTATTACCATTAATAAATATCTGCCATTTTTCCAGTAGACCTCAGTTGTTCCTGAGACTTGTGGTCGTTTCTTTCCTTTGGCCTTCTTACTGGTCTAGACCTCTCTACATGTTGACCATCCCCTGGAAGCAACACCAGATTCCTATTGTTAGATCTCCATAGCAGTGTTCACCAAGCAGCTCCATCACTTCTGGTCTCATGTCACTTTCATCCTGTTGATCTCCTTCACAGGGGTAGTCAACTGATCAAAGGACCAATGGTTCGCCCCTTTAGCTTCTTCTGATTGGTGGAACATAGGCTACGCAAGATTCCCAAGTGATCAAAGGTCATTCGAATGGAATCACATGTCGGTGAGACACTTAATCGTGTCTCCCCAATGCAATTATACCTCATAGCAGCCATCGACGTAGTATAAGACGGTCGACAAGACCTCATGTTGAGCTGCGCAAGTCATATCGATACCACAAAAACTATCGACAAGACAGTCGTTATCGGTCATAAGTCACAGCGAGTTCCCATCGGTCACACTGATATCCCTTTTCTATTTGCAAATCCATCGCTATCGGCAAGACTGTATTCCCTCGACAAGACCTCACATCGAGCCTCTCTTCCTTTGGCGAGCACACCCATCTTGGGGAGACTCCTTCGTGTCGGGAAGACCTCACCCCGAACTCACGCCCTGTCACCGAGACATCTCTGGGTTGGCGAGACCTTTCATCGAGTGCACTCCACTACATCGAAGGGAGACAACATGTCGGTGAGACCCTATTGGGTCGGCAGGACCTCATAGCGAAGCCGCCCTATTTCAGTGATGAACTCATTTCAGTCTGGAAGACCTTGATTGGTCGGCGAGACCTTTCGCCGAAGACACTCCTTTTTTCGAGACAACTCGTAGTCATCCAGACATCACACCAAAGGGAGAACCTTACGCCGATATTATCTCATGTTGGTGAGACTTTCCTCTTTCGCCGAGAGCTCTTTTATCAAGAAGACTTTTCCTTGAAGTTACACCTTTTCACTGAGACCTCTGGTAGTTGCTGAAACATCTCCCCGAGTTCCTACTTCTTCAGCGAAACATTATGCCGACATCAATCCCTCTTGGTGAGACTTTTGGAGCAAGAGCACCAAATTTTGCTGAGACCTTTGTCTTTCGGCCAGACCTTATGCCGAAGGCATAATCTTTCACCAAAATCTCCTGGCGATTAAAATGTCTGGCTGACTGAGATATTTAAAAAATGAATAGAACCCCTGCTAGTCGGCAAGACAACAGGAGGGTCTCAGCGACTTTTTCCTTGAGGAGTTTTATCCTGAATGGGACTGAGGCATACTTTATAGCTGACTTCCTTGAGAGATATCTTCAGATGAGTGATTCAATCCTACAAAACAAATGCCTCAGTTAGTCATCAGAGCATATAAAATACATTATCATAAAATACACTATTGCTTATGATTATTTCATTCAATTTTTAGCAAGAAGAAAACCAACTCAAGGTGAGATAGAACCAAAATCTAATAAAACAAAATACAGACCTAGGAGGAAAATGAAGGAAATTCCCAAGACCAAAGAAAATAAACAAAGGGAACGAAAGCAGAAAGAGAAGGGGGACCCATTTTGGTTCAGAATAAAATAGGGTGGTTATGCAAGGCATAACAAATCCCTGGTTCATACTTTTCACAGCTAGTTGATTGTTAGTTGCTTTGCAAAGTTAGTCTGGACCTTTATATTCATTGTGCTTATTTCAATTGTGGAGATTTATTCATTTCAATTGCAATTGGGTTGTCTTGGATGAATGTTCATGATCTGAAAATCTTTAACACCTTAGAAGATTGCACTGTTTCTATGAGATTATAGATTTATCTTGGTGAAGCAGGAATTAGTTTATGAGGGATTGGTCCATTTCAAGCATTTCATCATTTACATTATTAATCTTAGGAATAGTTTTAATTTAGGAATCTCTTTGAAACCCTTATCTTTTGTGATTTCTTTATTATCTGAGTTAGATATAGGATTGAAGTATCATTACATTGCTATATCTGATAAATTCAAGATTCAATATTTGCTTGTAGTAAGGTCCCTTTGTGATTACCAGCATTTTAACATATTATCTGAGTTGTTTATGCATTGTCAAGAACTGACAATGTTAGAGACCTTAGGGTTATCTCTTGAGGCTTGCTGATAGAGATTTACCTTTCAAGAGAGATAGGATTTCATATTTTGTCTGAGATGTTGCTGTGCAGAAAACATCAACATGACCCCAAACGACGACCTTCATAACCCATTTTTTGGCTATGGCTACTCCCGAAGTATATGTTTGTTTTGTGGTCTAACTTAAACCAAATTTAATTTTTCTTACATATTGTACACTTTGTTCTTCCCTATCATCATCAGATTCATCATCAGTTTCTTCAACTTCAGAGGGATGATCTTTATTCCACAAATTGCTAAACTCAAAATCTCTTGGATCTCTTGAAATGTTGCACTAGTTTTTGGTTCACCTAGATCCATCCTCATAGATGAAAATGAAATAATTTTCTATTGTGTCCAATTTTTTTCTCTACAATCCCTTTTTAGAAAATTTGGTACTTTTACTTTAGTAGATGGTAGATTACTTTTTTCATAAAAAATGTCACACCTTCTTATTTGTTTCTTTGTTTGTCTCTATTGGTGCAATGCCATAATTTCTACTGACAAATGTTCAAAAGAATACCATTCTTAGTAGAAGTTTTCTCCATTCTATTTTGACCTCATCCAAGATCCTTGTTTTTCAAGTTTTCAAGCAATGGTTTACTTTGATGTTGAATTCTACTTGCAACATTCTTATTGGCCACAATACTTGATTTAATAATAGTGTCACATGAATCATATTGCTAGTGAGAGAAAACTTCAAATTGAGATTTTTTCAAAAGTTCACGCATTCACTCTAAATTATTTTCTCTTGAATGTGAACCCTCCACATGAACAAGGTAAAGAAGGAAATATGCTCTTCCTTTTTTGATTGACAAATTATAGTTTATTAGTACTCTCCAACTATCGTACATATTCCAATGCAAAAACCAATTATGTCACATGTATTTGAATTTTTTATGGCTCTACTCCTAATCCATAAAATCTTAGCAAAGTATATTCTTCCATCAACCCAATTAGCCAACTGTATATCTTTTCCTAGTTGAATGTAATTTCTACAGAACATAGGCAATCTAAGCATTGGAGCATTTGTAATTGCTTTATACAATGGAGCCAAAAGTAGTCCAGAAAATGATTATAGTTCCTTTGAGAATCATTTATCCTTATCTTAGTGGTCCAATCATATATTAGAGCCATTTTTTCCTCAACATTCGTATAGGGATGAATCTAAAGCTTGTTGGTCAGAAACATTCCACTAAATTTGAATAGAAAAAAATAGCACAAGTAGGTTGTGAAACTAAATGTCTTAGTGGAATCTCCTTTAATCACTAAAAAATGTTTATACATGGATTCTACGATGTGTTCAATAAATTTATATTTGATAGGTCACTTATAATAATGGATATTAAATACCATTTCAAGGAGGCTTGCACCCACTTCTTGATTGCTATCCAATCCGAGGAAAAATGCTACAATGGAAATAGTTTCCTCAACCCATGGTTTAAGAATTTCCAAATAATAAGGAGGCTTATTATTATTTTTGAATAAGTTACTATGACAATCCTGAACTATTTTAATTAAAAAAACATTTTTCTCCCCTTCATCGACTGCTTCATAATCACTAGCAAGCTTTTCTAGGTCAATATGGATGTTTCTAAATTCTTTGGTTATAAAACCCAACACATTTCCAAATTATTCTGGAATAATGGATAACATTTCTTCTTTGCTATATTTATTAACAATTACTTTTTTTGTTATCATCATAATTGTGGGCACAAACCATGATAAATTTTGGGCAAGGGAAACCCTCATGTAACATCATGCACCCCAATCCAACTATCCATGGTGCAGTTATATTATTAACTGGAATTATTTCACTATTTTATATTTGCTTTGCAACATTATTCTAATATGAAAATCTAAGTTCTATTTATGAGGTAAGCCTGTTATAGATTTCAGATCATAAAAATCATGGTATTCATCCTTGAAACCTAGGTTTTTAAGCACTCTAGTATAATCTATTTTTCTATTTGATTTTACTTTTTCTTTCCCAACAACTGGTCTGGTATTGGTGGTAGAAATTATTGAATAGTGTGAAGTCCCTCTTAAGTCCTTAATTTTTCTTAAGTATCACAAACCTTCTCAAACCTAAACCCCAAGATTAAAAAATTAAGAAATGATGAAACATAGGATTTTTGTCTTTCACTTACCCCGATTTTGATTCTTGAAAAGATTAATACAGAGACACTGACAAGCGTGGATTGGTTGTTTTGGAACCCACAATCTCCTTGGTGCACTATAATGAGAAATCTCCTTGTGTGTTGACCATCTCACTTAAAAATAAAATCACTTAGTAATAGAAAGTTCACTTCTTTTTTTACTTTCTTGAATATTAAAATGAATAAAATGTGTTATCTCCATACTACACAATTAGTACATTACAATTTTCTATAGACACTTAAAAATAAATTCAACCATTTTCTTGTATTTATGCACCTTCTATTAGTTGATCACTTTTGACGAGAGGTGGCATCATTCAAATGTTCCATCTCAAATTAATTTTTGTAGACACTAAAAAATGTCCTAATCAATATCATACATTTAAATCATATTTACTAACATCATTTCATCTTTAACCCATCCTCGTTTCGCTTAATTGATTTAATTAGCCTAGCTAATTAATTAATTGCATCATTTTCATTTATTGGCCTAATTAATTTAATCGGGTTAATTCATCTCTTTTTGCACTAACATTTCATTTAATTAAATTAATTAAATAAAAATATTTAATTTAATTCCCTAAGTCATCTTATTTAATTAAATAACCGTAAGTTATTTAATTAAATATCAATTCATCTCTCCCCCATTTATTAAATCATCTAATTTAATAAATATCACTTTATTCCTCCAAATCCCCTAATTGCATAAATTAAATCTTGTTTAATTAGCAATTAAACTAATTTTCCTCTAAGCAAAGGAATATTCCCATGGAATATTCCTTATCCCCTTTTTGCACAATTAAAACTTTATTTTAATTTGTAAATTTCTTTTTTCCTCATCCAAAGGAATATTCTCTCTCCTCCAATCAACTCACTTGGCTTCAAATGCAAGTTAACCTTCAACCTTTTGAGCAAGTTATCTTTGACCTGTGTGTGTAGACACTTAAAATTGACCTAGGCCTGCAAACTCTATTTTTACCACTTTCGTCTTAGCATAATTATGACATTTAATTATGTCTTTGTTCCACATTTGACTATTTATTAAATAATTCATAATTATTTAATTAATTCATGTCCTTTATTCTTCATGATTATTAAATAAACAAATTTTGTTTATTTATTAAATACGTCATTAAGTGTCTAAGTCTTCCCCTAATTAAATAAATTTCTTAATTTATTTAATTACCTTTCTTCATTTATTTCTTCTTGATTATTAAATAAATAAATTTTATTTATTTATTTAATATGTCACTGATCTTCATAATTAAATGAATTTATTAATTTATTTAATTATTAATCATAATTCTTAACTGACAGTTCATTTTAGTAAATAATCTAAAAATTGATTATTTATTATCTTACAAAATCCATATTTTGAATTAATTTAATTCAAAATGGTAATTTTCCTCCAAAAATCAAGTAATTGAGCAAATTATTGATTTTTCAAATTTGATCTTCAGTTCAACTCTTATCTTCTTGATTTTATGAATCTTACAAATCAGACAGTCTTTATCTTCTTGATTTTAGAAAATCCTTATTTTCTAATTAATTCTCATTTATTCTCCACCGCTGATTTGATCTTCTTAGATGGCATCTCGACCACTCGTTTAAGGATTTTTCCTTAACCCTGATTAGGGATTATTAGATTTAATCTCGTCCTTTGATTTTAGGCTTTGGTGAAAAGTTGATCTCATTCGTCCAATCAAAATTGCATTTTCTATAAAATGCTATTTTGCTCACATTTTTGAATTATGCACATGAATTAGATTATTTTGGCATATTAAGACTTAGATTTATTTTAGAATCATTTTGTCATAGGCATAGGCATAGACTTTAATTAAATCATTCAAAGCTTGTGTAGGACTTAGACTTTCAGTTTCAGATTGCTCGCACGTTGAATCTGAGGGCAACACGTGAACCAACAAGTTAGAAGGTGCTACAAAGATGAATCGTGGAGGCTTCGACGATTAGCTGGTATAATCATTCTATTTATATTTTCTTTCATTATACTTTGTAGTTTCTTTGGGTTTATGCTCATATGCTTTCAATTCATTTGATAAACTAGCCTTTAGAAAAATTAACCCTTAGATACAGTGTGAGCAGGTCAAAAGTGTGTTTGTTTGAGGCAAGTGTGGGATCTTGATTAAAAACCATCATGCATTCTCATCCATTGATGAGAATCCATGATCCATGCCTCTCATCCCCTTCATCTTGGACCATTTATTAAGCTTTTTGATCTCAACCCTTCATTCCTCATTTGCTCTCCTATAAATAGATCACTATTTGGAGACAAATGGATCCATCTTTCAAGTACAAACTTATGCTGTTGAATTCACTTACATCCATACTCTCAATTAATCACTTGTTAGCTTATTTTAGTTCATTTTCATTGCATAATAGCTTAGAGCATCCATTAATGGCTTCCATGCATCCATCTTAGTTTGTTTATAAATTAGGGTTTTTCATCTTTTAGCATAATTTTAGCTTACATTAGCTTAGTAATAGCATAACTAGATCATTTGTAGCATAAAATCAAGGCAACTTAGCTTGCATCATGTTCATTTTTACATAAACTAGGTTTTCACCATCAATCACAATGGTTTCATCTATTCTCTTCCATAGAATCGACTAAAACAATCTCACTAATCATGGGATTGGGAAAGGGTCATCATTTCACATCAACACAACACCAATTCCAAAACAGGATAAATTTCAGATGGGCTAGGTTAGGGATTTAATTATTTTTTGTGTAGTTTGTAGATTTCATTTTCAATTAAATGCTTATAGTTTAGATTTCCATTTTGAATGGTCTTGTTTGTAGATGTAGGTATGTTTGGCGAAGTTATGCTTCGATTCATCATAAGTCAAGTGTAATCGACCCTCATTGACATTTCCCACATGTCACAATTTTCAACTGTTGATCTTTGTAAATCTTACACTTATAGGGTGATTTCGAAGGTTTGAGTTTGCAAGCCAAGTGTTCTGTGCATTTCATTATGGAATTCAACTACAACCATCCATCCAACATTCATTGAACAATCAAGTAACTTATAATATAAACATATGTTTTAAATTTGTTTTAAAATTTAAAGTGCGTCAAGATATAAAATCCTCACGAGATTGTGCCACGTGTCATCATTTCATTTCTCACAATCCTAGCCTTCGATAGAAAACCCATTGGAGACATTGAGATGAGTCCATGTGTCCTTATTATGTGGTTCCATAAGTCACATATAGATCTTCTTGAATCATCCTATGGACTTGTGGAATCCCTTTAAAAAGAATGACATTGACACCTATCCCCTTTCTATGATTCCACAACAATTAACTTAACCTTTATAAAACTATCTACAGACTCACAAAATCGTGTGAAAAGGAAACCACTAAAAAAGAGTCAAGTGTCAACCCTTCCGTAGTTTTGTGGGTGTTCCATTCCTTAATAAAATACTTCACGTAGATTAGCAAAAAGGAATACTAAGCGATGGGAACCATATATTAAGCGTGTGCTCACTTAAGCCATTTAATCAAGCACATCTAAAATATTCTTCTTAAGTGAGTGCTAGGAGAGGATCAAGGGAACGATAACTTAATGTTTCAAAAGAATTAATAAAATGACTAATGACACTAGGAAATGGGGGATCAGGTCAATGAAAAATTAGAAATAAAGAGTGGGGTAGAGAAAACTAGATAGGGTTTTTTAGGGCTTTTGAACCTAAATTCACATATATAGCAACATTTTAGCAAACCCTAGAAAGAGTGACAAAATTTTACCAAACCCTAGAAAGAGTGTTGTTTAATGGTAAATAGACTGCCATTTAATGGTAAAAGCCTCCAAAATATCACGTAAAAGCCTCCAAAATCTCACTTATCATATAAAAGCTAGATAAATATTGATTTGACAACTAGATGGGAACATTCTATTTCCATTTTAAGTATTTTTTGTCAATTTGATGACAACTTTATTTTTCAATTTGTATTGCTTTATGTTTTAAATCTGCATGCAAATATTTAATAATTAGATAATACTTAATTTCTTGAAGGAAAAAATCTAGATTTGTCTAAGTTTATTTTATTTCATTGTTTAGCACTTATTATTAATTGTTTAATCCAACCACATGCAACTAGAACTTTCAACTTGTAGCCTATCCATGCACAAACACATACTCTATAACATATTAACATACATATAGTTTTCTATCAATGTAATCCTTGAACCTCCTTTAGGTGCAAGTGCTAGTAACATTAATTCTAATCACCTATAATTTGAATAGACACTAAACACACAAAATAATTCTTTACTTTAAATGAATAACAAAGAATAACACATCCATTTATTTTAATTTTATTACTATTGAAATTTTACAATGTTACATAGCTTTTTGAAGATTATTAGAGCATGTAAGCTCTTGTATAAATGACACATGCCACTTTACATTAGACACAATTGATTCCAAGTTGGTAGTGGTGTTATGGGATGTAGATCATATTCTCAAACCACAAGGCTTGTCAACCATGTTTGGGATCTTGGGATTTCACATGATAGGTCCAAGCCACTACTATGGTTCTAAATTTATAGAAAATTATGTACCTTGGTTCTACATCCCACTAATATGGTGAAGCACGAGTTGATAGTTAAAAAAAAATACAAAACATATTGCATAATATGCTCAATCTGACCCACCAAAACAACCCAAAGTGACTTTTAAAATTCACAGGGCTTTCCTACCATGTTTGGAAAAGGGGAATTGTAAATATAGAAAATGTACCTATCCTAATCACCAATTGGAATTATTCAAAAGATAAGGGGTAGTAAATATTCTACCACCCTCTTCAGGTAGCTCCAAGGCACCGGGATAACACAATGAATTTGAGAGTTCACAATTCCTCTTTAAGGGCCTCTGCCAAAATGGAGTATTAAAAATTGATGAATTTCAGTGCGAACAAGATTAAAATAATTATGTGGCCACACTCTCTATGAAAACACTTATCTCCATCATATGTCCTCATCTTGGTTCAAAACTTGGCTCAAGGGCTAGGTGAACCAAATCAACTTCTTTCCAATTCCACCCATTCTGAACTTGAAGGAAATTGATCTCTCATTTACTTTGGAAAGTCTACATGACTAGATGAAGTAGAATTTAGAGTATCCCCAATAATACCACAACATCATCTTATTTCTTATTGACCTTGAAAAATGAAAATGCTTATCAAAATTTAGAACATTGCACTCAAAAGAAAAACTATTCTATGGAATTTTAAGAATAATTTTAGTTGATCTCACCATCCCCATTTATGGCTATTACATTTACTCATGACTCATGTGAGGTATAATTTCTTTTTTTGTGCTAACTGGTTAACCAACTTTAATCATGTGAGAGCCACTTACATTGTTATTTTGATTGACATCTAGCTACATGCAGATTGTACATCAACTTATCAAGCTAACAAGAAGCCCTCAAATGATATGAAATATATTACAAATATTATTTAGATTGATAATCAGATTCATGACATCATCATGTATAGTACATCGTGTAGTTTTCAATATCAAGTTATCAAATCAATACATTTCACTCACTTCAAATTAGAAGAGGAAATCATTTTTTATCTAAGTTTGAAGATTTATCACTAACACATTAAATTAAGAACATCATGAAAGTATGTATGGCATTAATCTATGGTTTCACAACCACATTCTCTTCAATGAACAATAATCTCATGAAATTGTGGAATCAATAAAAAGAAAACATGTGTCATACTTTCTACTATTTCCGTGGCTTCACTCTTCCTTAATTAATTTTTCCTTGCAGATTAGTGAAAAAGGTTTGCTAATTGGGGGGAACTATATTAAGCATGGGTTCACTAAATTGATTTATTTTCAGCACATGGGAAACAATATTTTAAGTGAGCATATAAAATCTATTTACAAACCTTTAATAACACACGTGAGTAAAAGGTCAAACGATGATCTTTGTAAATCTAATGGCTCTAGGGTGATTCAAAGGTTCGAGTTTACAATTAATTCTAGCACTTCACATATTTTATTCTGAAATATAACTACAATCATGCATCGAACATTCATCGAACAATGAATTTTTTTTGTACATTAATTTTTATTTTCTATTACAACTTAAGTAGACACAATCTAAAATAAATCATGTTTACAGAAACATTGAGTAGGCCCATGCACAAAAAAATTGACCACATGACCTCCATACCATGAAAAAATGTTGTTATATATTATTAATAATTTAATACATAATAAAATTTATATTGAAATTGAAGCAATTAAGTAAAATATTACATCGATTGAAAAGACTAATCTATACAACTCTCACTTGAGCTTGCAAGATTAGAAGGTCACAGAAAGAGAGGACATGCATGTGGATCCTCTTCAACATGCTTTATGAGAAAATGAACATAATTAAAAATATTATATCTCAAAATATAATGATTTATCGACAACATAACACAAATCATTCAATTCTCTACTAAAATCATAAGGGTTGTTGCCAACAAGTCCATTGACCATTGCATATAGAATTGAGACACTAAGTTGTCACAATTTAGTAGCTTGGCCCTATCAAGAAAGCCACTTGGTCCCACCATGGATAAAATGGAACTAATATTGTAGCTCTCCAAATATTTAGATAGAGTAGAAAATGAGAAGACAAAAGGCTGGACATAACTCCCAATGAGGAACTTGACTCTGTAGAGTTATACACACCAAAGAATATCCTTTAGATTTGAAAAAAATAAAGAAGCAACCTCATATTGGAGAGCCAGAGGATTATTATGAAGCCAGTCTCTGCCAACCACTATTGTAACAATTGACTCCACTTGATCACATTAATATAAGAAAACATGACGTAGCTTCTCCCCTGGGAAATGTAAATTGTCTCTCACTTCCCAATAGTGACAAGGGATAAACACTTTGAACTAGGACACCATTTTAATCCAAAAGAATAGAATTATAGAAGTAGGCAAAAATAATAGAAGCTTTGAAGTAGAAAAAAAAAGAACAAAAGTAGACAAAAAGAACTACAATAGAAGGAGGTAAAAAGAAGGGCCAACCATGAAATATATAGTTGAAAAATTAAAGAACGAAGACACCAATACTTGGTAGTAACACGTGAATTAAATGGCTTGTTGTACCTTAGGCATTATCAATATCCACTAACAAGTCACTATTAATTTCACTTGCTTATGATCATAAATTATAATATGTTGACACTTGTCTCCATTCTAGAGACTTTATGTAGGAATTCAGTTGTGTGGAAAATTCATTCCAAAATAGATATATAGCATTTCATATTTTCTCCACTCACACTAATTTTTATTCAAATACAAGTTTAATTCTAATAACATAAGAGAATCATTGAATTGTTACATTAAAATAATGTAGAATAAAGATATAATAATATAAAACTAATATTAATAGAAATAATATAAATATACATGTTAACATTTATATCTTTGATAATGTAGCACATATAAAGGTGCTTGCAAAGTGTACTATGAATAAAGTTATTGAGTAAAAAAATCATGCTAGTAGTAGAATGCAATATTCACATACATTTATCAAAATTATGAAAAAAAAAAATTCCTTGAAAAATCATATCCTATAGTGACTAGTTGATGATGTCCCACTAAAGTGACATTGCGTAAATTTGGCACAAAAGGATTCTAGGTTACAACGGCTCCTTCATTTAAGAAGTGTGGAATATCCCTTGGTGTAGGGATTCCCACTCCAATGTGTGTAGTAGCCAAAACATCCCCTAGGTCTCCTAGATAATCATGTCAAACCATCAGACTCACTAGGAACAACAGATTAACTTGCAAAACTCCAATGTATAGTAAAGAAGCCACAAACCATGAATAAATATCAGTGTTCACCCGATATCTATCTGCAACTTCTAAAAATTTGAAGCCCAACACCATCTTGACAAATACTATAGTCCATCTACTGTGTATCCTGAAAATGTATGTAAGTCTTTGGATAGTAATTTCTCCTAGGAAGGCTAATTGTCATTGAGGACTAGTTAGAAAAATTGGTGTATCAAATTCTATAATGATTTTAGAACCAAATCTTTAATCAAGATTATGATGAACTTCATCAATAATGCTAGTTGAATTTATAGAAAATTATGGACCTTGGTTCTGCATTCCACTATGGTGAAGCATGAGCGGATAGTTAAAACATTTAATACAAAAGATATTGCATAATTTGATCAAGGATCACGTCATCTTGTTATCTTACCTCGATTTACATGTTTTAAATTTAATTTTTTCGAAAGAATAATTAAAATTATTTGAATGGTGAACCAAATTTCCAATTGTTGCATTCACACATTGTCAGCACATGGGAGAGCATTGTAAATGTTGTTTGGATTGACATCTGGCTTTAGGAAAATTACTTCGAACCATTGAAAAGATAGCTAATTAAATGGCTTGTTGTACCTTCATAATTATCAATATCCTACACTAACAAGTCACAATAAATATTTCTCACTTCTTATCAGAACTTATAAATGTGTTGACACTTGTCTTTATTCCAAAGACTTTATGTAGGAATTTGGGTGTGTGGAAAATTCATCCTAGAATAGAATGATATATAGAATTGATATTTTCACCACCCATGCTATGAATTTTATCGGCATACTAGTTTTATTCACCACAAAAATATTTAATTAGTTTGAATACAAGTTTAATTCGCCAACAAAATTATTTTATTGGTTTCAAAACATGTTTAATTCACCAACATAAATATTTTATTGATTTAGAAATAAGTTTAATTCACCAATAAAATATTTTATTGGTTTGAAAAAAATATTTAATTCACCAGTAAAAATATTTTAAATTCATTTGAAAAAATGTTTAATTCGCCAATAAAATATTTATTGGTTCAAAAATAGGTTCAATTCGCCAAATAAAATATTTTATTGGTTTGAAAACATGTTTCATTCACCAATGAAAATATTTTATTAGTATCTGTATGCGTGGTGAATCATGTAAAGTGAGTAAATTAGTAATTAAACCACACAATCAATGAAACATATTACATTAGAGAATTGAATCACAAAACTAATCAAATTGAAACAAAGAAAATTCCCTAAAATCTTTCCATTGTTTCCCATCTTTAGGGATTCATTAAATCATATTGGCTCTCAGATTTGTATATACACTTATGACTGTTAGAATGACAACCTAAGGAACAAAATGCTGGAAATGCATTAAATCTATTCCTATATGATGATTGATCTACATGACTAATGTTGTAAATGATAATGGTGATATGATTATGATGATGTTGTGTTTAAAATGATACTAAGATGATGCTATGATGAAATGCAAGACTAATTACAATGTTCTATGAAGATACAATAAAACTAATGCAACAATTAGGATTCTAGAAATGAAATTGCCATGGTAACATTACTTTAAACTAAATGCAAAAATGCTAAACTAGAATGATATGCTAAGCTCACAAATGCTGATATGATTTTTGTAGAGTAAGTTTTCTCATAGATGGGATCTGAAAAGCTGGAGAATGAGTTGTATTTATAGGATTTCCAAGGCATAAAATGATGTGGCAGCAACCAACGGTCAAGATTTCAGTTGGAGAGATGAAGGGTGGAGAATGAAGAAGTTAGAGAGAATCATGAAGATGGTCCCCTTTAAAAGAACATCATGCCAAGTGTGAGAGAGAATGAAATGATGGAGAGAGCCAAGTGTCCAAGGTTTGTTTCAAAATTGGTTGAGGACAATTCTAATTAAAAAAATTAAGAATAATTAAATTCATGAGACACTTGATGTTGTGGCAAGAGGAAAAATTGGAGACATGTGACCAAATTCAAATTTTAGAATTTAAATTTAGTAAAGAGATATTAATTAAATAAAACAAAATATTGGAATTTGTTTATTTAATTAAAATTAAAAGAATGTGATTTAAGATGGAAGAACTTAGAAAATTTGAACTATATAAATAAATTTAGAATTTATTTATAAGTAGAAAAAATAAAGATTTATTAATTAAATACCTTGTATTTAATTAATTGAGTATCATGACCGATTTTAGGTGTATACATTTTGCCCCTCTTTGAAGTGATGCATTTACACATTGCATCAAAGAAAAAATTGATGCTGATATTGACAAAACATTTTCAATATGCCCTAGACGTTGATTTTCGAGTGATGATGGATATATGCCCCCTTGGGAGATAAATCGATGAATTTTTGAATTTTTGTGATTTTTTGAATTTTTTGAAATTTTGATGATTTTCTGATGATTTCAAATTTTAATGATGCCAAAACAATTTATCTCTCAAAAAATGATGATGAACCTGCTAGATGATGAAATGATTAAGGCCCTTTGAAAAATAAAATAAATCAACCCCATTAAATTATGACTTATTTACCCCCTTAAAAGTTAAAAAGATGTGATTTTGAGCTCATTTGTGCATTTGCAATTTGAAAATTTGGAGTGATTGAGTAACTTTTGAGCAAGATGGTGATTCCAATCTAGACCCACCGATTTGAGTGTGTGCAACATCACAACTGCCTGGCCATGTATGGGCCTCTGGTACATACCATGAAAAACTCTCTCCTAAATTTTGAATATCATTTTTCATGCTTTTTTCCCGTTTAAATTATGTCTTTTCGTGTTTTAGTGCATAGAAACTTTGATGTAGCACATTGATTGTTTGTTCTAGCACATCTCATAGTTTAGCGCATAGGGCTAGATTTTTAGCATATCCATGCAAAGTGATAGCACATACAATAAAATAGCACATGCATACTTAGATTTAGCACATCCATAGGGTCTTTTAGTGCAACAATAGTTTTGGTGCATTGGGCCAAATTTTTAGCACATAGGTTGTTTAGCGCATTGATAGAGGTAAACAATGCATTGATGAATTTTGATGGCGCATACAGAGATTTAGCACTTTTCGACCTTGTTTTGGTGCATTGATGAACTTTTTTAGCGCATAGAATTGTTTAGTGCATTGAAGTATTGTTCTAGCACATCTGGGTCAAAATGGTGAATTTTTTATTAGACTTCTTGTTTTTGATGATTGATGATCGTGTCAGCGGTTGATTTGATGATGTTGACTGATTAGATGATGATTGATCTCGTGATAAGTGAGATTCAATGATAGGATGATAATAATTGACCTCATGATAGGTGAGGATCAATGACAGATTGATGATCGACCTCATGATAGGTGAGGATCGATGAAAGATGCTCATGAGATGTAATCAAAATCTAGTCAGAGCTAATTAGATTGATAGGTTGATTGATGTTGATTGATTGATTTTCTGATTTACGATATGTTATGATGATAGGAGCCTTTATCAGTCTTATAGATTTAAGAGCGTTTCCTGAGGACTTGGGATTTGATTCCAAATTTGGATCAGGCTAATCTAAATGTGATTGGACAATGTGGATTGACCTATTTACTTGGAATGCCCCAACATAGGATTAACAGGGGACTTCAGACCACTTTGGCAGAGAGGTGGCACATTGACCAAAACATCTTCCAGTTACCCACAGATCCAAGGGCAGATACAGGCATAGGTATAGACTCAGGCTTAGGAATAGGCACAGATTTCCACCCTCACAGTGGAGAGAGACACCCTGAGATAGAGGGTTGAGCAGGTAGAGGGCGTGGCTGAGAGATTACAAAGAGTAGCTGAGGGAATATCCACAACTAATTACCTTAGAGAGGTACGATGCTCTACCAGTGAGGTTGAGTACTACAAAGGACAATACCATGAGGTAGTGCCTCCAGAGCGTTGGGTCAGCTATGCTCAGTCCACTAGTGCCCATACTCATACCAAGACTACCAATAGGGGTGTTATAGGGCCACTGTGCAGAGATCTAGGGGTTGGGACATCAGGTGCAACAGGAGGTACAAAGCCAACACCATCTGGGGGTAGCACCACATAGTTCTAATGTTGACATATGATGTACTGATTTTTTATGATGTATACACTGATTCAAAGACATTATGGGTTCTGCCATTTTTTTGATTTTATATCTCTCCACATATTTGGACATAATTGTATACTTGACATTATTATTTTGGTATTTATATGAGATGCAACAATGATTAGCGATCTATACGTGTTTATGATTCTATGATGGATGCCTATGATGATTGTATTTAATTTATACGTTATGACGCCTATATGATGTTTATATGATGATATGATAATCTATATGATTTTATATGTTCTTATGCATGATGCTTTATGCTATGAGATGGATGCGAATGAAATGTGATGCCCCTTATGTTTTTGTATTTTCATTATGCAAATACATGATACCTTTATACTATATGGGATGAATTTGATTATGCAAGTGAGATGCGATGTGCTTCTTTTTGTGTTTTAAAATGCAAATATTATGATGTAATGCATGGATTGGTGAATGATGTGATATTGTTTTCTAATGTATGCATGATATGCAAATGATTATGCAACTACATGAGAATGATATGTTTTTGTTAATGCCAAGTATACTTAGTCCATTAATGACATAAATAACATCATTTTAAAAATTGAGCCAACCTTGGAAAATCCATAAATATAGATGCAAAACGAATATGGATGTAATCTAACTTAACCATGCAAAACTAATATGCAATGTTGTCATCGTAGCAGCTGATTTGTCGTGCTTTTATCATCATTGAGCCTTTGAATTGTTGAAATTGAGTACAAACATCGATGGTATAGTTAGACCATGATGACCTGAGTACTAAAACTTCCACAATTTTTGATATTGCAAGTTAACACAAGCATCTAGGTATAATTAGACCAAATGACCTGAGCATTCCTCACGTAAACAGACAAGAGTCAATCCTTTTCCTATGCATATTATAAATGTCATCAATGATACTTTGTAGATCATGTCCCACAACAATTTTCATAGTAGTAATGATTAACTCACAGACAGTAGACAAAGAAAATGTCATTCTCCTTCCTAGCTCCTCTAGTCCATGACATCATCAAGTTGCTCCAGAGAAATGATAACAAAAATCAAAGTACAACAATTGAACATGCATGCTAATGTGATAAAGCCACGATTCAATTGAACATCATCCATTTAACTATTTGTTTTGATTTGATTGATTTAGCTATTTGATATGGATGGTTGATGTTTAAAGTGTGATGATCGATGCTCAATGTTAAGTTGCACTATGACCGTTGTGTTTGTTGTGTTGTCTAACTATTGTTTTTCTGTTGATTTAAGCTCAAAGTTTATTTCCCCTAGTGAGTTCAGGATTTTGACCCCAATCTAGGGTGAGACAAGACCACAATGCTAGGATATGTACATGATGTTTTCCGATGACAGGTGGGATGTTGGAGAAAGCAAATGGTCAAAACATGCTCAAATAGATGGAAAACTAATCTATCACAAATAGCGCTTGTTGCTAGGTTTTCACTACTTGTTTTTATTGCACTTTTTCAAATTTTATGATTTTTTTGATTTTTCACTTTTTTTTGTATATTTTTTCTCTTTTTTGCTCTTTTTTGCTTTTTTTGTATTTTTGACTTTTTTGCTTTTTTTGTAATTTTTTTGTTGTGACCAAGATGCCTGTTTGCCAGGTTTTCATCAACGTAACCATTTTTTTAGGACATTTTCTAATTTTTTGTTTTTTTTAGGACTTTTAACATGCACTAGATGAACTAGGTATAAAAATTCTTGAGATGCAAGTTGTTGATAGGTTCCTTAAACAAATCCCCTTCAGGTGTAGACAACTGATAGGCTCCAGATCCATAGACTGATACGTATGACGAAGCTCCTCTCCTTTGTGAATGATTGTGTTGGATAAAATGACCCGATTAGAATGAAGAGTATGAGTGGAAAGTATGGAGGATGATAGATGTGATGGGTAAAAGAGGCTATGATAGGATCCCTAGTGTGGACATTACATGGGCCATCAGGCTTCAAACAAAAAGGAGCTTGGGCAACCAATGAGTTATAGTACGTGAAGGGGTCGCCATTAAAGGCATATTGAAAGACATCACCAGTGGAGGTGTAATGATATGATAGACATGTGAACATGGATGGGTGGAATGGAATATGTGGTATGAGTGATATGGATGAAGACCATAGATCAACAAGTTCTTTCTTTCTTTGGTTTTCTTCCTTGATTGATGCCCCCAATAATTTTCGAGGGAGAGGCATGTTTGGAGATCAACTTTTTCATGCTTTTATTTTTGAATTTTATTTTTGATTTGTCTGATAGCTTTTTATTTTGGCTAAGAGACTTGTTTGGATCTTTTTTTCTTTTTGATGTGTCCAATATCTTTTTATTTTGGCTAAGGGACTTTGTTTGATCCTCTTTTTCTTTTGGTTTGTCCTATAGCTTTTTATTTTGGCTAAGGGACTTTTCTTGATCTTATTTTCTTGGCATGCTTTCTTTTGATTTTGGATCTCCATTTGAAAAAGACATTTTGACCTTTGATTTTTGAATTTCCTCTTTTACATTTTATTTGGGTGATACTTGTTGATCCACATCTATGAGGTGGATGGATGTGGGTGAGATGGATGAAATGAATGAAGTGAGAATGGGAGTGGTGATGCCATCAATAGAATCTTTGTGACTATCCTTTTTGGTACTAATAACATCAAAGGAGGCTTGCACATCCTTTGTGACTTGGAAATATGACTTAGTAGAGGCCACAATAGGAGATTCATATCCCAGCCCAGGGAAAATGTGATGAAAAGATGATAGTTGGATATCCTCATTAGGGTCATGATCAAAGAGTGGGTTATCATAGATGTCCTGGTCAAATAGGGAGTTATCATAGGTATCAAAAGCTTGAGTATGGGAAAAGTAGGTGTATCATCAGGATCCCAAAAGGTTTCACTCCAAGCATGGTCATCTTTTTGCATGTCTTTTTTAGTTGTCTTAGCATCATTTTTGGAAGTTTGACCTTCTTCGACGACAGTAGTAGTGTCTTTTATTGTCAACTTATCCAAACGGTGTTCTCCACATCCCAGATCATGAATTTGGACCTTGGGGTTTGATAGTGTAGTAATTGGAGTGGATGCATGTAAGGATTCAGGATCAACACATGTTTGAGAAGAAGGTGCTTCATGCTTATTAGGAAGATGATTTCAACTTTAGGACTTAGATTATGGCCATGCATGAAAGGATTAGGATCTCCTTGGATTGTGATTTCAACTCCATCATGAGAAAATTTCAAGCACTGATGGTATGTAGAGAGTGTTTCTTGCATTTCATGTATCCAAGGTCTTCCAAGAAGAATATTATAGGTCAAAGGGAGATCAAGGACTTGGAAAACCACCTCTTTAATCACAGGACCAACTTTGATTGGTAAAGTAACTGATCCTTTAGATAAGTGCTCCTTTGCATTATATGCCTTCATAGTAATCTTTTTATTGGAGTCTATTGTATTTTTTGAATATCCCAATGCATGGATAAATTTTAAAGAGAAGATATTTAGACCAGCTCCTCCATCTATTAAAACATGTTTGACCAATGATTTATGGATCAAAACCTCAATGTGAAGTGGAGCATTATACGGATGGGTGAGTGATGCATCATCGTGTTCTAAAAATGTTAGACAATGAGATGTGGTCAAGTGTCTCACCATAGCTTGGGATTGACAAAATTCCAAATTAGCTGGTACAATGTCTTGTTTATCATTGATTTGATTACCAACAATAGAAATGTTAAGAATGGTAGTGTCATAGACATAGTTTACATTCTTTCCTTTGCTATTTGAGGAAGAGGACTCCCCTTTTTCATAGTTGGATGTTCCATGATCAACATTGGTTGTAGGTTCCTCAATGGATATTTCCTTTCGATCTATCAAGTCTTGTATCAAATGTTTTAGTTGTATACAATCATTTTTTTTATGTCCCTTGTTTTGATGAAAGTCACAAAAATGTGCTCATTCCACCATGATGGTTTAACTTGTGGGTTATAATCTTGTGCTTGCGGTAATGTTATAAGTTTGGCTTCAAGAAGCTCTTTCAATGTTGATTCAAGAGACTGCCCCAAAGGTGTGAATTTTCTTCAATTTGATAATTTTTGATATGGTGGTGGTTTGGTTTCAACATTTCTTTGATTGTTGTTTTGATTGGAATTTTTATTGGTGTTTTGGTTAGTGTTTTGATTGTTCTTGGAGGTAGCAGCTGTCAAGTTAAATACTAGTTTTGCAATTTGTGTTTCAATTGCACTGTCATTGTTACCAACATATTTATTTCTTTGTCAAAATTTTGGTTTATCACTTCTATTATAATGATTAGAGGAGTTTTTCGAGTTGTTTCCTTCATTGTAAATTTTCAAGACTCATCTCTTGACCAAAGATTCTTTAATTTTGATTTCATTTTCAATCATTTTCTCAAAGGTAGGCGAACATTGCAATTCAATTCTATAGCTCATCTCATCATTTAGATTGTCAATAAATATTTCCATCTTTTCCTTTTCAGGTATGGGATGAGCACATCTTGCAAACAACCTTCTCCATATTTGTAAAAATATAAGGAATGATTCACCCTTTTTCTGTTTTGTATTACAAAGGTCTTTCATGGTTATCTCGTGTTGGATTTTGTAGGAGTATTGGGTGATGACTTTGTTGACCATCTCTTCAAAGGTCTTAATACCTAGTGCAAGTTTGGAGAACCATTCCATGCATTGTCCACGTAAGCTTCGTGGAAGCAATCTTATCGAGTATGTTTCTTCATGTGCAAATTTAAGGCTCATGGTTCAAAATTCCCTTACATGATCTATTGGATCTGTTTTACCATTGTACTTGAAATACTTTGGAAATTCACAATGTTTGGAAAAAGGAATCATGTTGACAGCTTGATCAAAAGGATATGGGAAATGTCTTGCAACAGATATCTTTTTGTGGTTCCTCTAAATGCATGTCTTGAATATGCTATTGGATATTTTTCATTTGATTGGTTAGAGTAGCCACTAGATCTGTGTTTGGTGGATTAGTTTCAGTTCTTTTAGGTGGCACTTTCAGTTTTTTTACATCAAAATCATCAGGTAATTTCACTCCTTAGCTTGCCAGCATTAAAAGGTATTTCTCTCCATCTCTTTCTAGAATTTTCCCCATGAATTTATGGAAATTTAGATCTTGTTGAGCATGTTGGATGTCTTCCTCAGTTATTTCATCACCTTCAAATTGGTGGAATCTATGGAATGGACTTTCTTCACCTTCAACCATGGTGTTTTGAGTTTCAATTTCTTTTTCTTTGAGTTTCAGCTTTTGTGATCTTATTTGAATGGGCATACAAGTGTTAAAATTTGACTAAAATTTGATCTTTGTTTGAGAAATGCCAAGGATAAGAACTAACTCAAATAGAATGAAAAATTCTATTGATGAGACTAAGTTTAATCTGATTATACAATGTTGTTTCGTGATGAAGGATGATAAATCCTGATGATGAAAATTAGTTTAATAATCAAAGGTGTGATGGGTTTGATGATTTAGGCACTTTAAGGTGTTAGATCTTGGTTTAGTTTGAAGAATTTCACTTGCAAAGACCAATTTCAACAAGTTTAAGGCACTAGTGTGACTAAGGAATGATTATGTTTTGAAAAGGGTCCTGAATTCTAGTTTAAACCAATGAATAGATGGTAAATTTAACTCTCTGGTTTGAATTTACTGGATGTGCTAAAATAGGGACCGGATGCGCTACAAGATGGCATAGATTCACTAGAATGTGACCTGGATGCGCTAAATTGTTCCCTAGATGTGCTAAATTATTCCCTAGATGAGCCAAAAAATGGACTCAATGCGCTAAAATATGTTATAAATGTGCCATAGAAAGTATTGAATGCGCTAAAAATTGGACTCAATATGCTGAAAAATTACTTAGATGCACTAGAAAATGGATTAAATGTGCTAAAAGATGTTAGTGATGTGCTAGACTACCCCTAAATGTAATTTCAACTTGGTATTTCCTATAGGTAAATGTGCTAAATGGATGTGAAAATGTGTTGTAAGACGGAACACATGTGCCAAAAAATGCCCTAGATGCACTACATGATAGACTTAATGTGCTATAAAATGACTCAGACGCGCTAGACTGTACCCTAGATGCGTCAGAAAACAAACTCAATGCACTAAAATATGTTATTAATGTGCTAGAAAATGCCCTAGGTGCGCTAGAAAATATCGTGAACGCGTTGAAACAGAGAACGGATGTGCTAAACTGGAAATGTTCAATGTTTTTGACAGTTTGTCTAGTTGTTTTGTTTCTAAATCAGTGAATCTGAATGTTTCCAAGGTAAAATCTTCTGAAAAATGAATTTTGCTTGGTTTATAGTTTGTGAATTATGTGAATTAAGTGCTTTAAATGGATGATTTCTTGAATAATGACTTCAAACACAAGTTGTAAAATAATTGTTTCCAACCTAAGAACTAAACATTGAATGTGTATTCAAGAATATGGTCTGATTCCTTTGATTTCCATAGGTATAACACAAGAGAATACAAATCAAGCACTTTTCTAATGTCAAGGGTCACTTATAATATCACAACCCACATCTTAGAACTATGTCAGCTCACACAGCCCTGTCACCCCCTAGGGGGCACCCGTGTTTTTTCCTTTCCTGGGTCTTAACCAAAGCCGAATCCTCTGCTTTTGGCTAGTAATCCCTGATAGTTATATGGTGAGTATCTTGGGGGAGATTCTTACCTCCCCTTGCACTATAATATTAAAAGTGTTCGGAGACTGACTGGCTGGATTCTAAACTTAAGGTTCGTAGTAAGGGTTTCTGTTTGGTACGAAAAATGATAAAATATCGCAAGAGACCTCCCAACCTTTAGAACAAAGGCTTTGGGGATGGTTATCTTGCACACTACCGTTGAATTAGCAGGTTTCCCTGAATTCACTTTTGATTATAGTGGGTCAAAAAACCTGGCTTTGGTTATTTCCACTTAGGTTGTTCTTGTAGGGTGAGTACTTTTTCCCACTACGACAGGCCTTCTAAAGGTGCTAACAAAGCATAAAATAGTGAGTCTGGCATTTTGGTCACCCAGTTAAGGGGAGAGCATAGGCCTATCACTTTACAAGCATAGTAAACAAGGGGTTCATTAACTTTCTAATTAAACTAGGTTCCTAATTTAATTAAAAAGCAAGCAATAAAACAACTACAACCCCTGCAAACATCATCAATAGTTTGATATTATTATCTTTGGCCAGTGTATTAAGCACTTGCAAAACAAAAAATATTGATTAGCTCTTTGAATTTTGAAATTCTGTGAAATAAACTAGATGCGCTAAAACAAAAGCCAGATACGCTGAAAGATTGCACATATGTGCTAAAAGAACTATTCTATGCGCTATAATAACAACCAGGTGAGAACAACTCTATGCGCTAAAATATTGCCCAGATGCACCAGAATAACTACCCTATGCGCTATAGAAACTACTGAATCATGCACTAAAGTATTAAACAAATGTGCTAAAAGACTCCCTGGATATGCTAAAATATGAGCCCTATGCACTGAAAGATGCTCTGGATGCACTGTAATAGGAACCAAATGCGCTAAAATATGTTTCAAATGCACTGAGTGAATTAACGGTCACGCTAAAATAAATTCACATCCAACTTGTAAAACAACTTTCCAGAAAACATCAATAAAAAGGGGCTAGGCCCCATGATGGGTGCCAAAATGTATGTGTGGTGAATCGTGTAAAGTGAGTAAATTAGTAATAAAACCACACAATCAATGAAATGTATTACATTAGAGAATTGAATCACAAAACTAATCGAATTGAAACAAAGCAAATTCCCTAAAATCCTTCCATTGTTTCCTATCTTCAAGGATTCATTAAATCATATATTGGCTATCAGATTTGTATATGCACTTATGACTGTTAGAATGACAACCTGAGGAATAGAATGTTGGAAATGCATTAAATCGATTCCTACATGATGATTGATCTACATGACTGATGTTGTAAATGATAATGGTGATATGGTTATGATGTTGTTGTGTTCAAAATGATACTAAGATGATGCTATGATGAAATGCAAGACTAATTACAATGTTGTATGAAGATTCAATAAAACTAATGCAACAATTAGGATTCTAGAAATGAAATTTCCATGGTAACATTACTTTAAACTAAATGAAAAAATGCTAAACTAGAATGATGTGGCAGTAACCAACAGTCAAAATTTCAGTTGGAGAGATGAAGGGTGGAGAGTGAAGAAGTTAGAGAGAATCATGGAGATGGTTCCCTTTAAAAGTTCACACCATGCCAAGTGTGAGAGATAATGAAATGAGGGAGAGAGCCAAGTGTCCAAGGTTTGATTCAAAATTGGTTGAGGATAATTCCAATTAAAAAAATTGAGAATAATTAAATTCATGAGACACTTGATGATGTGGCAAGAGGAAAAGTTGGAGACATGTGACCAAATTCAAATTTTATAATTTAAATTTAGTAAAGAGATATTAATTAAATAAAACAAACTATTGGAATTTGTTTATTTAATTAAAATTAGAAGAAAGTGAACTATATAAATAAATTTAGAATTTATTTATAAGTAGATGAAATAAAGGTTTATTAATTAAATACCTTGTATTTAATTAATTGAGTATCCTAACCAATTTTAGGTGTATATAGTATCAATAAAATTATAATTCGCCAAGATTTTCTATAAAATTCTAGTGATTAAAAAGGATTCACCAATTGAATTTATATAATTATTTTCCCAAAAAAAGAAAAAGATTGCCAATAAAATTAATATTTTTCTTGGGAATTATACAAGATTCACTGGGTTTTACACCTTTTCCTAGGGGGGTTCTTAAAGTTATCCTTGATGTCCACATGATAGAATGAGAAAATGTCAATCTAGAATCCTGTGAATACTAACATAGACCAGTATCCAAAGATAGTGATGATGGTGGGCCAATATTGATGATTTGATTGTCATGAAAGAGGAGATGAATGTCCTCAAAATAATCCTTCAAATCTCCACAAACAAGGATGATATGTCTATAAGATACAAATCCTAAGTAGTTATGTCTAGAAGACGATGAATGTCCTATTTGATTGAATCAATAGGGTCCATAGATGTGGTGATACCAAAATGATTAGTAACAAAAAAAATATAGAGATTGGGTTTCAATATAAGGAGTGGTAACACAAACACAAGTTGAACCATCAAACACGTAAGACTTGTGATATACTCAAGCTTCTATGAAGTATCACCATCAAATGGTATGCAATATGCACCATCAAGGGGATTGAGGCAATTTGTAGCAAGATTATCTAGGAATGGAGAAATATGAGGGTCTCCATGGATCTCCCAAAGACTAGTCTAAATTTTTGTGGGACAATCAATTGCAAATACAAAACACATAGTGTCATGATCAACACTAGAAAAAACCACTCCTATAACCTGATCATTGATAATACCCCAAGTTGATCTACTCCCTAGTGTGTATACTTATGAGTCCATACAAATAAGGAAAAAGATCAAGCCACCTAAGATGTGTCAAGATTTCATTTCACCAAGACTCATAATTATCATTTTCCAAGATGACCACAAAAAGGATGAACAAAAAAACTTATGAATATCCTAAAATAAAAAAATCAAAGACCAATAATCTCAATGCATGTAAAGCAGATCAAATGAAGTCATCTCACACGAACAAATCATTTCCAAGTGTGAAGATTTATAACAAATTAACTAAAATGTGAAATCACAAACAGATGAATACAATGTACTTGGGAAATATTATGGAAAAAGTGCATGGATAGATCTAAAGAGCTTTAAAATAGCTTTCCAATAACACAAGAATCATGAAAATTGGAGAAACATGTGAAACTTGTGAGCTCAAAACCTAAAACTGATGATCTGACTTCAATAGCTGATAAACTATCCTATTAGAAAAAAATGATGATGATACCTACACCACTAGAAAGTATGTGGAACCAAATTTTCAACGATGTCTCATTTTCCCAATTTTGACATCGTATGCCCAAGTTAAATAGCCAAAAAAATAGCTCCCTTATGGAAAGTCAGGGCTAGAAGGGGGGCTACCAAGGTACAATTGTTGACATCATGCTGACATCAACATGAATTCAATAGTGAAATATGATCTCCTTGGTGAAATGTTCCCATTGCTAGAAAAAATGGCTGGGTTCTTGAAAGAGGTCAGAATATGCTAAGCTAGCACAAAATATTCTCTTTGGTCATATAGGATAGAATATTCACTTGACTAGAATCTTCACTGTCAAGTTTATGAGCTTTTGTTAGGGATTTTTGGCTAGTTGCTAGTGGGTTTATGGGGTCGAGGCGCTAGTTAGGAAAGGATGTCGAGAAGTCGGTGACAAAAAAAATGTTAGAAGGGACACGTAGGATCATCATGAAATTAGAGACTTGTAGGCTTGTTGTGATAGGGTAACATGTACCCTAAAAAGTTTTTTTTTTAGTTTTTTAATTTTTTATTATAAATATGAAAATTTTATAAAAAATAGATTTTTTAAATTAGTTTATACCAAAAATGCAGGAGAATTAATGGCAACCAAGGTCATAGGACCATACATATTATTGTGTGAGATTCCTTGGCCCCTAGAAATATTTTTTTTCAACTACTTCGATTTTAGTGATTTGATAGGGAATCTTAGGGCTTTGACCATTTTGGACTCAACAGTGATTTTTTTTATCCAAGATGAGCCAATTATTCCCTCAAAGTTGGATCTCTCAAAATTTGGATAGGAAGTCACAGATCTACTGATTTGATACAATGTTGGAGTTGATAGTGAACCCCATAGCTCCTAGAAATCACTTGGAACAAAAACTCATATTAGATGAAGAGAAAAAAATCCATTGATGTTCTCATGCAACCTTGATAAGAGAATGGATCTGGAAAAGTAATTATATGTGCATTGAATTAATCTAAAATAAATACAATTGGACGATCAAAATGTACAAATGAATGCTTATAAAATAAAAAGAAAATCTAGATGAAATCCTAGGTGAGTACTAAATTAGATCGTGAAAAATTTCCTCATCCTAGTATACTATGAGACAACATGACCTAAATACAGATTAATCTATAATAAAAATCACTCCTAGGTTTAACTTAAGTTAATAAAGTCAAAGGGGTCTAATAATTAATTAATTATTAAGTGATTTTCCTATTTACTCTAACAAGTGAGCTCTACCTCTACCAATCAAAAGTATGTTGTGAGTAACTTCTTGGATGAATATTTATTCAATGCACCATAAGAGGGGTGGCTAAAAGGTCTTATCTAGGCTATACATGCATTCTAAGGGAATCCTTAATATGCCACAAGGGAAAGTGAGGCCTAGTCATTGAATTTGAAAGTGCAAAAATGTCAAACAATCAATAGAAGAGGGAAACCTACCCTTCCCCTTCACTTTCCCAAGGAATAAAGTTCTTGGGGCTTCGCTTAAATGAAAAAATCGTAACTTCCAAGAGGTGCGTCTTTTGATTCACCCCCACTCTTTAAACTCTATTGGAACACTAGAGTTGAGGTCATCGCCTTGATGATGAAATACAAGGCAAGCCTCCTAGTAGGAAAAAAGAAGAGGTTTCTAATTCTCAAGGTAACACAAGCATGTGAGGGAAGAGCATATGGAAAGCACTCCTTTGGGGTTAAAAAATAGTTCTTTGATTAACCATATTGAAATGTGTAGGTTTATTTTAATCCCTCAAAGAAACAGTTTTAAAAAAGCACAAAATAAACAAAGAAAATAAAAGAGAAAACAATCAATAAAAATTCTTATAAACAATCCCTACAAAACCAATGAGTTATAAGTCTTATGGTTTTTTATTTGTTTTGCTCTTTGGCTTGTGAAAAGGATGGATTTTGGAGTTTTATGCTTTGACCATGAAAGGATGTTGCATTAAATGATTAGCCAAAAAAATGAAAAATAAGACATCAAACTAAAAAAAAATCAACTACACTGTTAGATTGCTCAAGAAATTCTAATATTTTTTTTTAAAATCATCAAAATTGGAGTTTGCATGTGAAATTTATGCTTGTTTGAAGATTAAAAAAAAACTTATTTTGAGAAAATTATCTGATTTGTAGTGTGTGATTTGAGGAAATGGCCTAATCCATTATGTTCAGCTTGGAAACAACTTACCAATGCTAGTAAAAATAAAACAATTGATTAGTGTAGCAAAAGTTATTAGAGGTTAAAAATATAAAATTAAAAAGCACACAAGAATATGTGAATATGTGGGAATGGGTATATTCTAATATGGGAACGAGGGAGTATATGAGTAGGGGTGTATATATATATAGTCTTTATGCAAGAAACTATGTATATTTGCAGGGTGATGTGCATGTAGCATGGTAAAACTAAAGATGTGTGTATATATTAAAAGTATTTTTTGTGTATATGCTATGAGATGGGTGTATATTGTGGGGTGTTTCTAGAAGTATACATAGGGAATATGATGTATATGTAATAATTTTAGGTGTGCACATATGTTGGTGAGAGTATATGTATTTATTGCATAGGGTAGTATGTATACTACATGGTGTGAGTATATCTCATGATATGATGGATGTATATACATTTTTTTTGTGTATATCATAAATATATTTATGTATATATACTATGTAAATCTTATGTGACTATTTATACCACAAATAGAAGACCTTATAAAAACATATATATGGTGAATATCTATTGAAATGCATGTAAAAATGAGTAAATAGTATGGTATAGTATGGACATATGACATTACATATTTCATATGACCGTACAAAATTTCATACCAAAAAAACCCTTAAGACCCTATAAAAACATAAATATTCTCTTCTATCCAAAACATAAAGTGTTATACATCTCACTTCATTTCTTAGCCTTTTTGAATGCAACTGTAGAATTTGTTTCACCTTTAAAAGTTGATTTCTAGAATCTCTTGAAAAGACCTACATCTTGCGAGACAAGAAAAGACATACACTCACATAGAATAGAGATTAAAGGTTAGCATGTTTACATCAAGTTCACCAAAATGTAAGCAACAAAATAGAAAACAAGAAACTAATAACTTGAAAACACAAAAAAACACTAGCATTAACTACTCATATTCCTATTTAACAATCGTTGCAAACCTCAAGATATAAATGTTGATTCATTTCAATATGGATGTGATTCAACATCACAACACTAAATTCAATTGAAAAAGTATTTCAATAGAATGGATTTTCATAAAGTGTGACTAATCATGAAAATGATGAAGGAATGATTATATTTATAGACTTTCTAAAAAAGGTCATATTAATATGAGGATAAGATCATGGACTTGGGTTAACTGGATTGACTATGTAGTCAACTAAACTAATAAATGAATGTTTTCCATTTCAAACTAATAATTTTTGGATTAGCAAATTTAAAATAAATAAAAAACCATTGTATGATTTATTAGATGGAAAAGCAAAAAAGTATTGTAATTAAACAATGAAAATAGAATTTGGTGATATTGTCCACTTTTAAATAATTGAAAAAATTAATAAAAAATCATTGCACATGTAGATTTTTGTTTTTCTTTCACAGATTTACTTATTAAATGGAAAAAACAAAAAAATATTGTATTTAAACAATAAAAATAAAATTTTGTAATATTGTCCACTTTTAAATAATTGAAAAAATCAATAAATCATTGCTTATGAAAATAGAAAGTAGATTTTTGTTTTTTTTTTACTCAATGTAAATTGTGGAAACTTTATAGATGGAAAAACAAAAAATAATGACTTATAGATGTAAATTGTGGAAACTTGATATCTTTAATTGATTTATAGATGGAAAAACAAAAAATATTATAATTAAATTGTGGAAACTTGATATCTTTAAACCCTAGAATATTCTTTTAACTAGTATTAATGGATGCTTGAAACTTGTATGTGCATGTTGCAAATGGTATGACTTTCTGAATGTATTGAGAATAGAGTTTGATTCTTTTCATGAAGCCAATACTCTGCATACTTTAGTAGAACCAATGGTTTTTTCCATTTTACAAGACTTTTTCACATTTAATGCAGGTCAACTTCTATCAGGTGTGGTGGGCAGCCCTGCATATGTTGCTCCTGAAGTTTTGGCAGGGACATATTCAGAAAAGGTGGATATGTTGCTCCTGATATTAATCTATGTACAACATTCTGAAATATATGATTTTCTGTATATAGTTTTTCAATGAAGGGAAAAAAAACAACCCACAATTCAGTATTCAATTTGCATGGTTAACTATCAAATAATGACTCTCGTAAGATTTTGAAGTGTTTGTAAGCCTCTTGACATCATGGTGTACTACTGACATAATACAATAGAATTAATTGGATATGCTTTTTTGTTCTGTGTACAAGGCATTCTTGAAATAAATGTTGCTAAAGCCATCATTATGTAAAATCATCATTTTACGTGTTATGATATGGAGCACAGTACTTTGAACATAATTACAATGATTTGGAACTTTGTCGCTACAACAAACCTTTACTATAGTCTGGAATCTTGCTTTATCCCCTGTGATGCTCTAACAAGCTTGCAGAAGACATGGTAAACCCTTGAGGGTATTTTGTCGAAGTTACTAAAATGTACTAGAAAGATTTCTGCATGCTTTTGATTAAATTGAATATGTATGATACTGGAGTTCATACTGGGTGCTTGTTTTTTCTCGAGTTCTATTTGTACAGGAATCTGCTCTTACACCTAGTCATTTGGTCCACCAGTGTGATTGACTATGTAGTCAACTAAACTAATAAAAAAATGTTTTCCATTTCAAACTCATTTATTAGAAACTGGATTGAATATGTAGTCAACTAAATATTTATTTTAAATTTGCTAATCTCAAAATTATATTTTGGCTTGTGGTTCTTTATGTTGTTGTGCTCTCTGTGGCTTTGTGTCATTTGGCTGAACTTTTGTTAAGGCCTAGGTATCTCTGGCTGCTTGCCTTTGGGCCTTATTTGTTGAGGATGATGTTTTTCCTCCTGGCCCCTAGTTGGTTGATGTTGGGGTTTGTGGTTTTCTCTTGGGCTGAGTTGCTTCATATTTGGTTTCTGCTGGCTCAGTTGTTTTGGACTTCTATGAAGGCTCAGAAGTGGGTGAGCGATTGGCTTGCTGCGGGGTTTTTTTCTATGGAAGCCCAGATGAGTTCTTATGTGAATATTGTTAAGGTGGACCTTTGGAATTTACTGGAATCTCTTCTCCTTGTCCACAGTTTATTCTTGGTGCAGTGTTTACCAAAGGATGTTGTGGGGGCATGCTTGGTTACTGTGTTGGTGTTCTCCTTTGGTCCTATGGAGGTGGACCCCCCTCAGCTATTCTTATATGGGAAGATCTCCTATGGAGGTGGAGGTGGAGGTGGAGGGTACTGGTGAGTTCTAGTTGTGGTGGTCTTTCTGCTTGTAACATCTTCTCCAATAGAGGGGAGCTTATTCCTATAGAGGTGGTTTTGGAGTTGGTTTCCTATGACCAGAGTGTTGTGAAGGAGTTGTTGCTGCTAGAGCTGTTCATGGTTGATTTGGCTTCTTCGATTTGTCATATTTTGCTGTAGACTAGGTGGTATTCTAAAGTTCTCTCTTTATTCCAGCATGTTGTGTTGATTAGGGATTTAATGGTGTTCTACACCTTCAGTCTGGTTATCTTTCTTAGTTCTATGGTGTCTTCCATGTGCGACAGGTTTGCTGATGCATGGAAGATGCAGGTAATTTCTCTATATCTCTTTGGGTTTTTGATCTTGGTTAAAATTGGGTTGTTATACAAGGTTTTTGGTCCTGGTTAAAACCAGGTTGTTTAAGGGTCTCAAGCCCTTGCTTGTTTGTAAGATGCAACATGTGTAGTATTGCTAATCTTTAGAGGCTGTTGTGGGGTTGCTAATGGTTTATGATGTATCTTAATTACAACCTTCCTTCCTTTGTTCTAGGTTCCGAGCCCCATCAAAACCTGTATTTTACCTCTAATCAAAAACTACTCATATTCCTATTTAACAATCACTGCAAACCTCAAGATAAATGTTGATTCATTTCAATATGGATGTGATTCAACATCACAACACTAAATTCAATTGGAAAAGTATTTCAATAGAGTGGATTTGCATAAAGTGTGACTAATCATGAAAATGATGAAGGAATGATTATATTTATAGACTTTCTAAAAAAGGTGATATTAATATGAGGATAAGATCATGGACTTGGGTTAACTAGATTATGGAGTCAACTAAATTAATAAATGAATGTTTTCCATTTCAAACTCATGAGAGGATAAAAATAAAATATTCAATTTAATAAATGGATAAATAACAGGAATAAGTTTTCATTCAAAGATGAAGCAAGTTGATAAATGAAGAAGTTTAGAACTAAAACAAGACAAAGTTGACTTATGAGGGAAGAAGAAGTTAACTAATGAGATGTAAAAACTTAAATTTTTATTTAAAAAATAGATGATTAGCTCTCATTTGATTAATTAATAAATTATTTTATAATTAAATCCAGATAAATAGATTAATAAATGATAAGTAATTAGTTAACTATGTAATAAATGGTAAATAGATAAATGATTAATAAATGTTAAATTAATGATGATTTACATATGATTAATTAATGGTATGACAAATGGCTATAATTAATGATTAGTGGATGATATGATCTTAATAATGGTTTACTAATTAGGTTATTAATTTTTAGTGTCCACTTCTCTATCTATTCTCCATCTCAAAATTAGAATATAATCAACTTTGTTGTGGGTGAATCATGTGGCTTTGAGTCACTTCTATAATCACACATCTATCTTGTGACTAGAGTCAAGGTATGGAATAATATACGCGTATGCTCTTTAATTCATAAAATTATTTGTTCTACACTAACTATTAATGATTAGTGGTATTTAAAAATTCCTTAGGAGGTTACCAAATCACAAGGGTTGTGTTCTCCTAACTTGACCCCCTTAATTAGATTAGCTTTATGATTATGTAAATGAGCAAAGACAACACTTTTTGGTCATGCAAATGCTCTCGAATGATGATGCAATATTATGTTCATTTTATTATGCCAAATCAAAAGGTTCTTGGAATGGTATGCTCCTTTTATATATGATTATTTTTAATGAATATTTAATACCCTTAAATAATAAACTAATGTACATTGACTTCCTTTGAATATTGCTACATAGTAATAAATCATGTGACATATGTACCAAGCTAGCTTATGGTGGGAATAAAATAGGTGAGACTAAACACAATTTGTATTTAACATTTTGAAATTTAGGGGTTAGTTTTAGGTGGTGAGAGATTGATCCTATATCATAGGAGTGACCTAGGGCAATGAAAAGCTAAAGTTGATACAAGGAATGAACATTTAGGCATGTAGGGTAGTAATAGGTATAATAAACAAACAAAGTTTAGGAATGTGTGCATAAATGAATAAGATATGGTTGGATGTATAGAAATAGGTGTAAATGCATAAGATTGCTAGACAAGGGAATGCTCAAATTCGTACAATGATTGCACCATTTGTTAATATGTAATTGTATTAATCAATTCTCTCAAAATGAAAATGGTCCCAAAACTAAATGGGAATCAACATGGGTATTCAAATTTTCCCACTATAATAAGTAACCTAGGTTAATTAAATAAATTTACAATAAATGATCATACAATTACCCTAAATTCATTAGTTCAAACATATTACTAAAATAAATATAATAACAGGATTAGGGGTTCTTAGCTCTAGAATTGATGATGTAAGAACACATCTAATGTCATGTCAAATTTGTTTGTCATTGTCTAAAAATGATGTCCTTGGTTTGATGAATGTGCTAGAGTTTTTGGAGTCTCAAAATTTTATTTGGTTCAATCCGAAGTGCTATGAGGTCCATCTTGAGTAGCATAGACAATCTAATTTGTGGAATCGATCTATGATGCATGGAAACAATCTAATAGAATGTGCTTCATTAAACTTGCTCACCATTGCCTTCTTCTAGTTAAATGTATCAAGGTGGTGTCTAGGGACACCATTTGAGAGTTTTCCAACTCAATAGGTGAACAAGTTCTCCTAGTTCGAACCCCTTTGCTGGATTAGATAGCAATGTTGATAGATATTGAAGATACCATTCATTGACATGTAGATAGCTTGCATGCAAATGATCTAAATTTGATTCTTTATCCCTTTGGAGCTTGAAGTGTACTCTAATGATCTTCTTTTCTCTTACTTTACTAACTTCCTCCTATATGAAATTTAATGCACAATGAATGTTTTTAAATACAACATAACAACATGTCACATAAATGCGTGTCAAGTTGGTTTACAATGGTTGGTAGAAGAGTGAGAGAGACTCATCATTCTAATTACAAATTTTAGATTTTAGGTACATTCCCATGCACCACAAGACTAATGTAAGTTAAACTACTTGAAAATAAACCTTAGGCTTGAGATGATAATTTTGAGGCAAGGAACAAATGTATAAAAGTAGGTATGAACAAAAATATAGTAATAGCTTATAAATGACAAATACATGAAAAATGGTATAAATAAGATGAAATGAATGTAAAATAAAAATTGAATCATAAGCCAAACTTAATACAAAAATACTACTTGTCAATATGTCATTGTAATCAAGACATAACCAATCAAAATAAATACAAAACTAAATATAAGTAACATGAATATGCTAATTACAATAATATTAATAAGTAAGCTTCCCATTAATAAATATATATTAAAGAGCATATCTTGCTTTAAATAAACAAATAATTAAAAATGAGGTGAGCTTATTAAAGAGTACACGTTTCTTTAAATAAAAACAATTAAGATAAAAGTCAAAGGGTAGATTTTGTAAATATTATTTTTCAATATATACAAATTAAAATTTACTTTATTTTATTAATAAATCAATGGGATCAGGCTTGAAAATGAAAAAAATAATATTAAATAAAACCTTTTTTTTTTCTCGAGCAAATAAAACAGACTAAAATACGCAAATTTTCTGTCAAAAATATTGTACGGAACGGTTTAATGCACTCCGAGTTCTATGGATTGAATCTCTACCTTACACGTCAGGGAAGGCCGTACGTTGACACGTGGCTCGTTAGGCTCCCAAACGATTCTGTGAAGTTTCCGTTATCTGCCGGGAATAAATCCTTCTGTCATTTAATGATTTTTATTGTCCCCCACGTGGTCTCCTTTATACCACGACTTCGTATGGTTTGTTATGTTGTATTTGTTTTAAATAAATGTCTCCGAAGTCACATACACCCTCCAAATCTGACTTTTATGGGAACCTTGAGAATCCAATCATGCCCTTCTTTATGAAACATGCAAATAATACAGGTCTTATCTTCAATCAAAAGTATTTCAACTACTTAATTAAAATATTAAATAAATGAAGTTTATTAAATTAAATTAATTATTAAACAAAGCATTACACATCTTTAAACATTTCAAACTTGTACTCAATTTCGTCATAGAAAATGAATTTAAAGTCAAATCTTCTAAATTAAAAGCCAAGTGTCCCATAAGGCATGTAGCATTCACACACTGAGGATTTAGGTATATGAAAATAGTTTTTTAATTGTTTTTAATATTATTTAGTCTAGTTGTGTAGGTAAAGTTTGATTAATAAATCAGTGGAGATGAAGTGTAAAATTATTATTGTTTATTTTATCATTAAAATATGTGATGTTTAAATAGAGTAGTTATTTTGTCAAATTCATTTAGGGTACAATTCTATTTTTGTTTTTAATAATATAAAGTTTGTGCAGTGAACAATATTATCCCAAATATTTTGTTTAACAATTCAAATTCAACAATAGATTAATAACCACTTGACAAAATTAATCATTTTAATCAACAATATGAAATGATATTATAAGCAATGCTAAAGCCCTTCTTGATCGTGTTCACATTGGATTACAAAATCATTAGATAGGAAATCATATTGTTATTTTTTTTGGAGATCCTCATAAAAATAGTTGAAGGATGAAAGGGGTCTTCAAGGGATTTGTTTGTAGAAAATATAAATTTTGAAGGTGTACTAATGTTTGATAGAAAATAATTTTAAAAATTAATAAAATATAATCAATAATTAACAATACTTTTGACCATAATCATGTGATATTTTTCATCAATATTCAAATCACATTTCATGCTTGATTATCCTCGACTAACATTTCATATCACAATCTATATTTCATCATCACCACAATCATATTGATAGAACATTGGGGAGAGGACATAGTAGTTGAGTATATACTAATAGTTGTGATAGCTTTTATTATTTTAATGCTCACTACTTTTAATATTAACACTAGTAGTTGCGACTTTAAAGTTGTTAGTGTTGATCATAATTACTCACAACTAGATGAATTCCTTAGATCTAAAAAGTAACAAATAAAGCAATACCACATTGATGCACCAATAAATATGACTTAATGCACAACTACTGGTCTATGCCTTTTTAGGGTACTTTTTAATATCTCAACAAAAGGTATGTTGATATGACATCATAGTTGATACTGTGAACCTTAAACCTTAATTATAAGATGTAATATTTTTACACTATTAATAATTAACTAAATTTTTTATTGTGAGGTTTATTATCAATATGCAAATCACACTCCATGTTTGATTATCATTTATTAATATTTTAGATCACAATCCATATTTCATCATTAGCACAACCATATTGATTGAACATAGGGGAGATGATCTACTATTCGAACATATTTCAATAATTGTGATAACATTTGGCGAATTCCTTTGATCTAAAAAAGGAACAAGTTATGTGATGTCACATTGGTGTACCAATGAAACATGACATAAAACACAACTATTATAACTCAATTCACAACTATTAGTGGGTGAAGCCACAATAGTGGTTTACAATTTGATGGAGGAAGGAAAACTCACAAAAAATGAGCCCATGGCAAAATTTTTGATTTTGGGGGTTCAAACGAATTTGTTGGTTTGAACAAACCAAAAAAGAATTTGGTCGAACCAGGGTTCGAGCGAACCAAATTAATGCATGCACAAACAAAAAAAATTTGAAATCTCCTTTTGGGAAGGGGGTTTGGCCGAACCTGGGTTCGACCAAACCTAAGTTCAAGCGAACCCCTATGGGTTCGACCGAACCCCCCTTTGCCCTCATTCTCCCCCTCAAGCACTTTGAAAACCTAAATTTTTATGCTTCGAAGCTCAGGTTGAGGATGAAAATGGAGGAGTCTTCACAAACCCAACTGAAATTGATAGGTAGTCCTCAGAATGAGTTATCCAACGAATATAATTTTCATATGTTTTGGTTTTATTATGTATTTGTTTTTTTAGTTTTATTAAACATAGGTTTTTCATCAAAAATGAAGGTCTTTGTTCTGCACGTGTGGAAAAATAGTAGATTATCAAAAATAAAATTGAAAAATATGAGTGCACCAGATATTGAAGTCCTTAATCCAAAAAAAAAAAAAATGAATTTCGATATATACAAAAAAATTTACGTGTTATACAATCGCGCTATGTTTGAATTGTAATTGGGTTGACTTCAAAACTTGATTAATGAAAAAATATTCAACAAAAAACTATCTAACCAAGTGGAAGCACTAGATATCGGAGTTACAAATCTAAATTCGAAAGAATTAGAATTTTATCCTTCATGGGAAAAAAGTTATGTGTTATATGGTGTGCGTTACTTTTTAAAAATGTTGTTTTCTGAAAAAAAAAACCAGTTTTCGTGGGAGATGGAAAAAGAAGTGCAATCTCATTCTAAAAATTTTGAAAAAAATATTTTAAAAATCTACAGACAAAATGTGACGAGACTCTAGTTTGCATCATCTTCAAATTCCTCATGGTTTATCACTGAAGATTTAGTTAAAAATAATAATTTCAGTGTCCAGTTTAGTCAAAAATTGTAAACCACTATTGTGGGATCACCCTAGTCTACTTTTTTTTGGGACCTTTTTAAACATCTCAACAAAATGTATATTGATGTGACATCATATTTGATGATGTGAACCTCAAACTTTAATTATCAACACAAACCTTGCCAAAAAAAAAAATGATGTAAAAATTGAAAATAATTAACAATTGAAACATATGATTTTGAGAAGGCAAAATTAAGATGCTAAACTTCTAAATCCTTTTCTCCAAATTGTGATTCAAAACATTAAAGGAAAAAAAAATCATTAAGAAATCACCAAATACTCATTAATATATTCAACTTCAAATCTCAGTTGACAGCTCAAAGTTTGCCAATTATTTATTATGTGAGATGATGGCTTTTCTTTTCTTTAGTTCACTGCTTGTTCTAGGATAGACGTGCACGTCTTTCTCATCACGTGTCCCACTGATTCTTTTCATGGCACCTTCAACCAACTCTTTATTTATGAATTTGGCTGGCATTTCTAAGTTTTAGAATGTCAAATCCTAGAACAGTATGCATATAAAATCTACTTAAAATTTTGTAATTGTGCTAGATCCTGATTGTAATGGTCTCCTGAAATATAACCATATTTGACTTTACAAAAGTATTATTTTGTTTTCTAGTAGAAAACTGTTAGTTAAGTGCAGAGAAAAAATAAAGAAGACATTGACATTGAAGGGAATATATGCATCTGTCACCAAGTGAAAGTCAATCAAGTATAAAATAAATCTCTGAGCTTATCTAGCTGATTTATAGAAAGGAGTTTACAGTGCTATTCACATCAGCACATCTTGAGACGTCAAAGCCTAATTGTATATTTTATTACATTTAATCAGAGCAGTTATGGCTACCCAAATGGATCTTTTTTGTTTTAAGGGTACTGGTCTAGTTGCAAGTGCACTTGGACCAATTTAGTAATGTATTGATATTAAAAAAGTATAAGGGCATATGTTGTTTTGAAATTTCCAATCAAGATCAGTTCTACAGAGTTGAATAATAGTATCAAAATAAATAGAAAATTATTTTTGGGCATTAATGTCAACTCTTCCAAAGCTCAACATTTAATGAATCTTGGTTTTTTCACAAAAGGATATGATCTTCACTGGAAGGGAAAAGTTGAAGCAAAACAAAAAAAATATTCTTACAGTGCTGAGTTTTATTTATGTATTAACTATTGTTAAGTTTATTTAAATATGGCAATGAATAAAAGCTCCCCCACATATATTGAAATTGCTTTGACTATGGGGGAATTCTTCTGCAGAATCCACAAAATCATCATTGAAGCTTCTGCACTTATATTGTAGATATCGTATATCATATTAATCATGGCAGATTCATAAGTTTTGATGCATTTTTATTTTTTATTTATTTTAAAGTTGTTTACTACCTTGCCTACTGTGAATTATATATAAAATTTTTGGATGCATTTTCTTTTATCTTGTTTTCCATTAATTTAATATATAAAAGTTTAGATGTATTATAGTATATGAAAATTTTTGATGTATTTTTTTCTTTTCTCTATAAATTTATTTAACAATATAGTTTGACACATTTTCTTTCTTGTTCAAAGTCTTGTTTGATAATATGTAGAAATTTAAATAGAATTTTCTTTCTTATTTATATAATCTTGTTTATTACCAACAATAATATTTTAAGATTGCAATATGATATGAAAACAGCAAGAAGAAATTAAATAATAAAGATTTAAATTCAAAAAAATCTATGAATTCTTCTATCAATTAAGCTATCAAAAAGAAGATGGGTCCATAATCTCTCCTTAAAAAAATCCACAATGCAAATCATAAAGGGCTATGCATCTTAATAGCTAAGAACCCTATGAGGGATTATAAAGAATGTGTACATTTCATGGCTTCAATACATGAATTTTGTTATGATAAACATATTATAATTTCTTAGTATGATAAGCATATTATAATTTCTTATTTTCCTAATCCTTTAAACACCAACATAATTGTAAAAAATGCTTTAGATTCTTACATTTTTGCATCTCTATACATATGGGTAAACACATCCCCCACTTCTTAGTGTATTTTTAGTTAGTATTATTCGATTCTCTCTTCTTTTAACCACACACATGCTACAAATTTTATTAAGACTCCTACTAGACAATATATAGACCTCTCTAAATCAACATAATACTATATTATCCAATCCACTAATAGAATATTTAATGACCCTAATTATATCACTCCTTCTAAGGTTGTATGCGCATATCCAAAAGTAGTTTTAAGAGAGTGGTATTTTTCATCCTCTTCTATTGATAATAAAAATATTTTTCCCACCCCAAATTATATTGTAGTAGGTTCTACCTATGAAATTCAATGAAATAAGAAAAAACTTGAAAATTCCAAGTTTACTTGCTTCTAGTACTTTTAATATTCTTTGTCCACCTTGTATCACTTTTAGGGCTTCTAAACAATATGATCTCATAGAAAAACTACATGTTACACAAGATAAAATATCTCCTTGGAATCTCCTTCAACCCTCTTCTTCTTGAATTGTGATCTTATTCAAAAAGTTTTTAAAATATTGATGTTCAACCCACCATGGGACCCATCAAAGTTGCTTCTATGATTTAATGGACATTCAAGACAAATCCTTTTCTCTCTCTAAAATCCTTTCCTAGTTTGTTGTGGAAGAATCTTTACTCATAATTGTAGCTAGTTATAAAAAATAATAGAACAAAGTGTGTTCTTATAAATATTCATTCTAGAGTTTATTTATATATAGCATTTATTTCTTATGACATATTCATGTTTACTTCTCACACTTATATAAATATGATTTATACATCCACAATTTTGATAATATTAGTAGAGAACCTCATGGAATGATAACCTTATGTATTACAATTAGTTCTACCACTCTTCAAACACTTTTTTACACGATGCATGGTAAAATAGATTATAACATTATTCTTGGTTGACCTAAGATCCTCGAAAAGCATGCCATACCTTCTTCCTACATTGTTAACTTAAATTTGAGTACATAATAATCTATTATAGACAATCTAAATGGATGAGGCCCCCTTCCAATATTTCTAAATTGTTGAATCACGAATATTTTACCCCTTGCTCATCACATCTCCCCTATAATCCAAATTATTATTAAAAAGAATCCTTCTAACTGATCTATTGCAACTAGTAATTTTTCTCTCCCAAATGATCCTTTTGCTCTTCTTAGTCATTGTCAAATGACATGGTCTTATACATCCACTACACTCCATCCCAATACTTTGGTTGATCTTGATTCATATTCTCAACCTTTATCTCCACCCTATAATCCATTTCTTTGAGATTAGTAGGGCCCTTTAGAATCCACCCCTTATTATTTTGACAAAGGTCAATCTCCTTTCAATGAACTTAATATTCTTGAATTGCATATTGACCCTTATACATATGGTTTATTGCCACAAAATTATTTTTCTTCTTCTCCATCTTCAAATGCTACTCCTCTAGAATCTTCTAATGATACATGTTCTTAGAATTTCAATACTTGTTCAGGAGATAATTGGCATTGTCTAAATTTTACTCTATACTTAGTGAAAATAAAAATATCACAAGCTTTGATAATATTGCATTAAACGTAATGATAAAAATAATCAAAATTGTTCTTCTAAAGATCCCTCCTCATCTTATTTTTCTTCTTCACATGGTAAGTGCATCAATATTTTGATTCTATTAATTTAAATCAACCCTTCTCCTCTCTTAAATTTAAAAAACTTAATGGTAAATGATTTAAGATTTTTGTTGACTTTGGATATAAAGAAAAAGGCCTTGGTCCCCATTAGGATGGTATCACTAAATCTATTCAATTTAATCTTTATTTTTATAAATTTGATATTGTATATTGCCCTCCTAAATGCTCTTAAACTCATCGTCTTTCACCTGCTTCCTTAATCCTTTTAGCTTGTCTTGTGAGCACTCTATCACTCAAATCTAGATGTTCATAACAATACCCTTTGATTATGTATCCTATGATTGTGAAGAGTTTGTTATTTATCACCTTTATGGTTGTGCATACCCTCTTTATATTCCCTTTCTTCTTATTGCCTATCACTTTCTAGTTATATTCCATTATATCCCATAGTATATGTCTATTTTAGTTTCTTGTGTATAACATGTCATGGACCTAACTTTGCATTAATTCCTTGATTTTGAGGCCTTTGTATTTTGCATTGCCATGACCACATTTACTATCAATTTTATATGCATTCACCATCACGTGTTAAGTAGGCTTCCTACAATTTTTTCATGCTTGTATTTTACCTCCTATTTATCATAATATTCAATCTCACTTGTTCTTCCTAAAGGCTCATAGATGGATCATCGCCTTTCTCATCTTTTTCAAGCTTGGATTCCCATAAAAATGCATCTTTATAAAATATATCTAAATTTAATAGCATGCACATGTATGATGTGTGTGCTGCTAAGGCCTAGACCTTGATGATAAGACCTTACATCCTCCTAGTTGCATAGTTTTAGGTTATGAGGGTGAGATCCCTTAAAAAAGGAAAAAATGAAGAAATAAAATATTGAAAACTAAAAATTCAAAAGACATGTGTAAAAGCATATCATAATCACATTCCAAATTCCAAAAAAAAACTTAAAGTAAATCACAAAGCAAAAAACCACATTAGCACAATACCTTTCCTCAATAAACTCCACTTATAGAGTTATGTCCTCTTCTTATTTTCCCTTTCTCTTGATCTATCTTATTAACTCTTGAAGTTGACCAACTTTTTGTTGTTGGAGGAGTTTTATGTCTACCCAATTATTTTTGCAGTTCAATGTAGGAGCACAAGTTTAAGATAATTGTCCTCTTCTTCTTTCCCTTTCTCTTGATCTATTCTATTAATTCTTGAAGTTGACCAATTGTTTGTTGTTGGAGGAGTTTTATGTCTAGCCAATTATTTTTGTGCTTCAATGTAGGAGAACAAGTCTAAGATAGTTTGAGGGTATCCATTTTGTCAAAGTCGTCCAAGACACAATGTCAACCTCATCCTTTATTTATTGCACCTGAAGGACATCTGAACATTCGTAAATGACACGATTAAAAGCAATCCATCACTATCGCCAATTAAACTACAACCTATATAAATATATTATAGTGTCTTAATGACATTATAGAGTGAGCCAAATGTCTCTTCTAGAAGATATAAATTCATTTAAATATTAATAATAATTAGTTTCAAATTGTGAATTGATTTTAAAGATAAGAGTTTGCATTTGCCCAACGGTTGGATAATCTAGTCCCGCAGTCCAAAGACCATGTACGTTCACTAGACTTGCGCCAACTTCCAAACGTGTAAGACGCAGATTCAATCCAGAGAGCTTGGAAGTGCATTCCATAGAGGTCGGAGTGCACGTACACTAATCCGTACAGAATTTCTGACAGGAAATTTATATACAAGTCCTCTAAGCTGACCAAGTAGAATCTCACAACATTCACATGATAATCGTTAACGTTCTTGGATTGAATGAAGATTGTACGTTAGCATGATAACACCTGTTTAGAACGAATAAAGAGTGGATGAACATCTCTCATATTCAGGCCTACTCAATATGACAGTCATTCCATGATCCCACCTTTTCTTCTTCTCAACAGTCGATGATGGGCGTGACAGAAGGAATGTATTTATTAGGGTTTCTTCCATCTTTAAAGATTGTAAGAACTCTTCTGACGCTTTCCATTTGTGCAGTGATTTTTTCTTAGTGTCACATCACTGCTACGAAGGGGTCTTCTCCTTCTATCACAGATGGATTTAAATTATTTGGGTCGGGGTTTGAACAAGAGTGAGATGGATGTTCATTTGTTGGAGGAAAGGAAAGGAAGGAAAGGTCTTTTTATAGTCTACACTACCAGGGGATCTATTTTTAGGTCTACAAACGGCTTACATTATATGGGACTCCTCGTACTCCCAATATGAGGGAGACACCTAACTCGCGCTCCACAATACGAGGTGTACATACCTTACCCCCTCCAGGATTTGAACTTGTGCCCTCTCTTTCAGGAGGAAAGTATTGTCAACAACACTAGTTTTGTGACACTTCTTTCTTCTATGATAGGAAAAGGTTTATCTTGCTAAATAGACCACCATATTTTAGATGAATGCCTTGATTTAGTTTTCGCTGATACCTGTAGCAGGTCCTTTGTGTTTTGCTGTTTGGGGAAGCACCTAATATATGGGGATATTGTTTCTTGGATAAGATTTCCTTTGAGCAATATTGTTGTGCCCTTCATTTATTTATTGTAGTTTTTTTTTTTTCAATTGTGATAATGGTCAATGGTTTTTGGTAAGGGTGATATGTTTATGATTCCTTCAATGTCTTTCCTTAATCTAGAGATGGTTCCCATCACCTAAATTCCAATGTGGTCATGCATGTATAATCTACCATTGGTTATGAGAGACTTTGAGTCGATCCAAAGGCTAGTGGAACAAGATGGTGATTTTGTGAAATCACTTTTGAGTAGGTTAGCCTCTAGAACAAGTTTTTGAGGTTTTGCCTTAATATTAATATTTCTAAGTTAATCTTCCATTCCATTCGAATTATACCTTTTTTTAGGTTCATGGATTCAATTGCTAATTTTTGAGGGGTACCTTAAAAATGATTTCAAAGTAATAAGATTAGTCATATGAGTATGAGATGCCACTCTCCTTTTTCAATGGGTTATCACTCAATTTGTCTATAAAATGGATGAGGAAATTCGGCAATCCATATGCAAATTTTGTCTAGCTCATTCATGGTCATTTCTTTGAGAAAGTTTAGAGTCCATCCCATTTCCATCTGTTCACAACAAGGAGGTGGACAATAGGTCTAGGAAGCTTTTTGCACCATCTAAGGTGTTGGATAATGTAATTGTTCCAATTTCATCTTATAGTGAAAATAATTATTTAGTTGAGTCTATTGCAGATGAGATGTAATTTCTTTTAGATCTAAAGAAGGAGGTTGAGTCTCCAAAGTTCCTTAAGGAAGAAGAAACATAAGTATTTTTCTTGTATATTTTATCCATTTCCACATTGGAGAGCAAGAAGACCAAAGAAAATTATGGGCCTTAAGGCAAGCAAGTGTAGAGGGAGGTGGCCATAAGTAGAAAACTTGTGAATAAATACCTAAGATTTAGTTAGTGAGGCGACTCATTGCAATATAGAATCTTTCCTTTCATGTAAGGGGAGGAGGTCATCATTAGTATGTTTGAGAGTACATGACCTCTTTTGTAAGGATCAATGGTTCATTTTGTTGTGATTGGTAGATATTTCCTTCTTCATCTCTTTAGTTGTGGTGTAGGGTTGTTCTCTTAGTAGGTTAATTCTTTTGTTTTGTGCAAGTGGTTTCTTTTAGGTTTGTTTAATCATTATATAGTTCCTTTACTAGGGTAAGGGCTCAAATAGACCCTATTAATATTTATATATGAAAAGAATGATTAAATCAATTTCTAAAATCATGAAAATTTCCTCTACAAACCCTTTTCACTTTTGAAATCAAGTTAAGGTATGCCATGTCATCTCAAGGCCAAATTTGATAATTTTTTTAGTATAACACTAATTGTGTGATTTGTAAGTTTTTGGCACTTGTTTGGGATCCCAATCTTAAATCTAAGACATCCACAAGGTATTTTTAGAGGTAGTACAAATTTGAGCTAGAAATATTAATGCTTTTCCATACAAATCCACATTTTAGTTTTTCTCACCAAATAATTTTTTTAGCCATTTCCACATTTGGTCCATCACTAGTTTGTACTTAGCTAAAAATACTTCTCTATTTAAAGGTTCATATATTTTCTAATATGTGACTATTTATCTTTAATTTATTTAATATATATAGATAACTTGTTTAAAGTAATTAATGGTTTGTTCAATTGTATAAAGATGTATTATAAATAAATTGGTTTTAAGGTTCAAGTATAAACAATAATAAATAAATATGTATGGCCTATGAGATTTGACTAATTTTGAAAGGATTCCTATAATACTAAGGAACTTATTCCTTAATTATATGGTTACATAGCATATAAAAAGTGTTTATGAGGTGTAGAGTGTTAGCTTACCATGATATTAATTGTAATCCTAGTGTAAATGTATATCATGCCTTCAAAATATTGGAGAGGGTACATGTATGACTCTTATGTGGATGAGAAATAATATTATTTATTTATTTTCCCACATGACTTGGATATTAATTGTAGTGGCATTTGTGCAGAAAGTGGGGCACAGTGGTGAAAGTTACATATCAATTAGATCTTATTTATAAAACTTTCTCCATTCTAGGTGCTAGAATTGGGAGTAAAGGATCATTGTATAATGGATGGGACCCACATGAGTTGAACCACTACGGTGGACTACTAGACATGGATATATGATTCATTGGGAGTTATTGGTCAAAGATTATTTTTGAGTTATATTTATTTATGGATATAAATTGATTGAGGATATATGGGCATTAGATTTTTTTCACACTATGTTTTTTATGGTATATGGTTTGAGGAATCCACTTGTTGCTTCCTTTCAAATATCATCTATAAATTAGATTATTTGGGTATAGGTTTTATGATTTATTTTTAGGCTCATGTAGGTGTTGTCAAAAGAAAATTATGCTTCCTATTTGATTATCCTTATGATTCATTCATATCTCTCAAATACTTGCTAGTTAGTCATGTTGTTCTTAACAACTAACCCAACAATCAACTTTTCCTTGCTCATGAGATGAGGTAGGAGTGAGAAAGTAATTGGTGGGTTCAAGTTGATATTATTGGATTGCCTAGAAAAGTGTATTATTTTTGTAGTCTTGTTCATTAAATATTAATACATTCTTGAGCCTCTCTTTAATGGTGGGTTTTTTCTTGAAAGGGTTTCTCCATGTACATCTAATGTTATGTATAAATTACCATGGCTTGTAAATTTTAAATTTTTTATACACTTCCACACAATCTCATAATCATTAATTGAATGTTGCATTAATAAAATCATATCTACATACTCTTTGAAGATCTATTATTTGTACTACTTTACCTTGTTTTAATAAAAAAATTAATCAAAGGGATTTTCTTGAGAAGGGAATATATTTTTTTAAGTTTTGGAGATTGATGATATCCTTGAAGAGATACTAGTGGAGAGATGTTATAAATAAAGAGAAACTAGATAGTATGTTTAATAATAATTGGAAAAAATAGATAAAAAGGTATGAGAAGTAATATAGTTTCATTTTGCTAATTTATTTTGAGGAGGGCACTGCATATCTCCTATGGAAATAGATTGGTTCGAGATCTACCAAACTAAGAATCTAGTAAAAAACCTTATTTAAAGAGGAAATTACATTCATTTAAAATGAAAGATGAAGGCTCTAATGCAAAGAATTTGAACTCATTTAATTTGATTTTGATCCAGTTAGATCCATTGATGTTAATATTGAAGAAGAAGATACATGTATTTTATTAGTTTTTATTTTCCTAAATCATATTAAGAAAAATATAATCTTTCCTCTAACTGGTTTAATGATATATCCAAAGTTGAATGCATTTGATGCTACTTTAATTGATGAAATGAGACGATATATGGATGATGAATCAAAGAATGCATTAAATTTTTAGGGGAGGTCTAGGGATAAAATAGGGTCAAAATGGGATAGGAAAATTTCCATTAAGATATCTAAGTCTTGAGGTTATTATAAGACCCCAAGAAAGAGCAAAGTAGAGTTCTAGAACTATGTAAAATGGGAGCATACTAAGGAGTACAAAAATAAGAAAATTTATGACTCCTATACCACACAAATCTTAGATGTACATGGAAAATAGGAAAGAAAATAGTGAATTTTGAGTCCAAGGTTAAAAATAAGGAAGATGTACATGTTGAAGAATATAATTATGGATTAGAGGATGGAGAGGTAGAAGGGGGTTTATATGAGAGTTTTCTAAGTAGGATGAGTAGGTTGATCATGCCAAAGAATAAGTAGAACCCCATACTCCTACTTTGAGATGATTTATAAGATAAAAGAAACTAGTTGATATATGCATATCCCACTAAGTTTTTATTGTTTATTTTATTCATTTTGTACTACTGATGAACCAATATCTTTGAAGGAAGCTACATCTTTAGAGGATAATAATTCTTGGATGAAGGGCATACAAGAGGAGATGATGAATTTATACAAATATGACACTAAGGATCTTGTAGGGAAGAAATCCTATTGATTGCAAGTGGTTATATAAAAATAAAACTAGAGTATATGGATGGTTAAAGAGATACAAGATATGAGTGGTGGCTAAGGAATACTCCTTTAGAGAGGGAATTGATTTTAGTGAAATTTTATCTCCTATTTCTAAGTTATCTTTTATTATATTCTTGTTATATATATTCATAGCTTGTGATTTTATGATTGAGAAATTAGATGTCAAAACTACTTTCTTGCATGGTGATCTTGAAGAGGGTATTTATATGTGATATATCTTGATGGTTTTATTGTTAAGGAGAAATCAATTTTGGTTCAAAAGATAGAACATTACTTGTATGGTTTGAAATATTATCCCTACATGTGGAATCAAAAGTTTTACACTTTTGCATTAGATTTGGTTTTGGTTCAAAGTGAATATAATCGGTATGCATATCTTTAATTTATTAATGATCAATTTATAATCATTATCTTATATGTGGATGGCATGTTGTTTGTTGGGAACAAGGGGATGATTATGGAGATCAAAACTTAGATTCATATAATTTTTGGCATGAAGGATTTAGGAGTAGATAAATTCATCATTAGTATAAAATCCATACATATTGAGTCCACAATTTATCTGGTTAACTTAGAGTAAATATGTTGAAATCATTCTTTAGTGGTTTGGTATGTAAAATTACAAACTTGTGAGTATTCAATTTCCTATTGGCACTAAGATTTTATTAGATATTTGTTTCCTAAGTTGGATAGTTATTTTAAGAAAATTTATAACATTACTTATACTAGTGTTGTTGGTATCTTGATGTATACAATGGCTTGCATTAGATAGGATATTGCCCAAGTAGTGGGAGTTTTAAATAGGTTTATGTCTAACCCTGGTAGAGAGTATTGTACACATGTCAAGAGAGTGTTTGTATATTCACATGTGAAATTTAATCACTATATCCATTATCATGATTTTAATAATTAGGTCAAGAAATTGGACACACATGGGTTGGTATAGATTGGGTAGGTAACTTGGATAACTTCAAAGGTCCACTAGTAGCTACATGTTCTCTTTGTTTGGTCATATAATTAGTTGGATGAGTAAGAGAAAATACATTAGTATGGTAATAAGAAATTATTAGATATTAGAAATATTTAATGGTTATGTTGAGAAGACTAGTTATAGGAAGATATGAATAAATGATTGTAAGGGAGATTAAATTTTATTGAAAGCATATTCTAAAATTATTTCATTGTGGTCTTCCCTCTAAAAATTTAAATTTAATAATGCATAGCTCATAACAATAGTCATATCTTCAAAGAATTCCTTTCTCTATTGAAAGGTACAAAACATTAAATTTTAGTGGCATCTACAATTACCCAAAATCATGTTCCTAATGAAGTTAGGGATAATGAAGTTAGGGATCACTTGCCAAAGTACAGTGGTGAAAGATCTTAGTTAGAAAGTAAATGTATACAAGAATTTATGAATTTAATGAGAAATTATGAAGTAGATGTTGAAAAAGTTAAGAAATTATTTGAACTCAATTTTTGAAAGAAGATGAAAAAAATGGTTTTCACATTTTCCTATATGTTTGCCTCATAGGATGAGTTCAGGGTAGTTTTCATTGATTAATTTTGTCAAAGTATTGATGTATGCTTGAATTGATCAATAAGCTTGTGGATATTCAAAAGGATGAAGAAGAGTTGTTCCTAGCTTTCAATCTAAAATTTGTAAAGACAGTGAGAGACATTCACGAAAACATCATACCAAATGATGTAATATATTTGGTCATTTATCTTGGTGTTATTGATTAAGAAATGAGTTTCTTGTTGAGGGATAAAGATCTAGAAATACTTCATCAAGCACATGCCATTAGTAGGGATATTGAAAATAACTTAAGACATTCAATGGTGAAAGGGTATATTTCTGCAAGTATTGGTTATCCTAGAGTATCTGATGCAAATGAAATGTATGGATCAGAAAATAGAAATGAATATCAAGATAACAATAATAATGTTGTTATAGTTAGTTCATATTTGCATAATTTAAATCACAGCGAACTTCAAATAGCATGTGAGTAGTGTTGATCCTATTTTTCTTGTTCATGCATTGTTTGACCTAAAAAGATATGACATAGAATCACCATATGACATGTATGCAAGGTTTTTGTATGATTTATTGTCAATCCCTTAATATTTTAGACTTAAAAGTTCAGTGTGCATTCATTTCTTATGTGAATCTTTTGAGTCAGGTCTAAGTACTATCCCAAAAATGTTGAAACATCATTATATTTTTCAAAAATATGAGTGGATTTGAATTATTGAGAAGATTAGGTAAGATTATATAAAAAAATATTTTCTCAACCATTGATGGTACTGGTCAGAAGGCATTGTGTGAGAAAAATAATGACGGTAAATATGGATGAAGAGAGTACATCAAAAAATAAAAATACATCTTGTAGTAGTGAAGATGAGGTTTTTTTATCATCTTATGAACACAATATTTACAAATAAAGATTGCACTCATGACAACCAAGATGAAATGTATGATGAAGTAAAATAAATAAATGAGGCCATGCCTTATCAAATCTTAATCAACAAAGGAATAAAATAATTTTTAGATATACAATGTAATGGACCAACTTGGATGATCAATGACTACGCTGATGGCTAAAGTA
>VDFB02000008.1:139646703-139677122 GCA_007258455.2 Sequoia sempervirens
TAGATCAACAAGTTCTTTCTTTGGTTTTCTTCCTTGATTGATGCCTCCAATAATTTTCGAGGGAGAGGCATGTTTGGAGATCAACTTTTGCATGCTTTTATTTTTTACTTTTATTTTTGATTTGTCTGATAGCTTTTTTATTTTGGCTAAGAGACTTGTCTGGATCTTTTTTTCTTTTTGATGTGTCCAATAGCTTTTATTTTGGCTAAGGGACTTTGTTTGATCCTCTTTTTCTTTTGGTTTGTCGTATAGCTTTTTATTTTGGCTAAGGGACTTTTCTTGATCTTATTTTCTTGGCATGCTTTATTTTGATTCTGGATCTTCATTTGAAAAAGACATTTTGACCTTTGATTTGTGAATTTCCTCTTTTACATTTTATATGGGTGATACTTGTTGATCCACATCTATGAGGTGGATGGATGTGGGTGAGATGGATGAAATGAATGAAGTGAGAATGGGAGTGGTGATGCCATCAATAGAATCTTTGTGACTATCCTTTTTGGTACTAATAACATCAAAGGAGGCTTGCACATCCTTTGTGACTTGGAAATATGACTTAGTAGAGGCCACAATAGGAGATTCATATCCTAGCTTAGGAAAATGGGATGAAAAGATCATAGTTGGATATCCTCATTAGGGTCATGATCAAAGAGTGGGTTATCATAGATGTCTTGGTCAAATAGGGATTTATCATAGGTATCAAAAGCTTGAGTGGAAGTAGATATGGGAAAAGTAGGTGTATCATCAGGATCCCAAAAGGTTTCACTCCAAGCATGGTCATCTTTTTGCATGTCTTTTGTAGTTGTCTCAACATCATTTTTGGAAGTATGACCTTCTTCGACGACAGTAGTAGCACCTTTTATTATCAACTTATCCAAATGGTGTTCTCCACATCCCAGATCATGAATTTGGACCTTGGGGTTTGAAAGTGTAGTAATTGGAGTGGATGCTTGTAAGGATTTAGGATCAACACATGTTTGAGAAGAAGATGCTTCATGATTATTAGGAATGGTGATTTCAACTTTAGGACTTAGATTATGGCCATGCATGAAAGGATTAGGATCTCCTTGGATTGTGATTTCAACTCCATCATGATAAAATTTCAAGCACTGATGGTATGTAGAGGGTGTTTCTTTCATTTCATGTATCCAAGGTCTTCCAAGAAGAATATTATAGGTCAAAGGGAGATCAAGGACTTGGAAAACCACCTCTTTCATCATAGGACCAACTCTGATTGGTAAAGTAACCAATCCTTTAGATAAGTGCTCCTCTGCATCATATGCCTTCATAGTAATCTTTTTATTGGAGTCTATTGTATTTTTTGAATATCCTAATGCATGGATAAATTTTAAAGAGAAGATATTTAGACCAGCTCCTCCATCTATTAAAACACATTTGACCAAAGATTTATGGATCAAAACCTCAATGTGAAGTGGAGCATTATGCGGATGGGTGAGTGATGCATCATCGTGTTCTAAAAATATTAGACAATGAGATGTGGTCAAGTGTCTCATGATAGCTTGGGATTGAGAAAATTCCAAATTAGCTGGTACGATGTCTTGTTTATCATTGCTTTGATTACCAACAATAGAAATGTTAAGAATGGTAGTATCATAGACATAGTTTACATTCTTTCCATTGCTATTTGAGGAAGAGGACTCCCCTTTTTCATAGTTGGATGTTCCATGATCAACATTGGTTGTAGGTTCCTTAATGGATATTTCCTTTCGATCTATCAAGTCTTGTATCAAATGTTTCAGTTGCATACAATCATTTTTTTTATGTCCCTTGTTTCGATGAAAGTCACAAAAATGTGCTCATTCCACCAGGATGGTTTAACTTGTGGGTTATAATCTTGTGCTTCCGATAATGTTATAAGTTTGGCTTCAAGAAGCTCTTTCAATGTTGATTCAAGAGACTGTCCCAAAGGTGTGAATTTTCTTCGATTTGATGATTTTTGATATGGTGGTGGTTTGGTTTCAGCATTTCTTTGATTTTTGTTTTGATTGGAATTTTTATTGGTGTTTTGGTTAGTGTTTTGATTGTTCTTGGAGGTAGCAAGTGTCAAGTTAAATACTAGTTTTTCATTTTGTGTTTCAGTTGCACAATCGTTGTTAGCAACATTTTTATTTCTTTTTCAAAACTTTGGTTTATCACTTCTATTATAATGACTAGAGGATTTTATCGAGTTGTTTCCTTCATTGTAAATTTTCAAGACTGATCTCTTGACTAAAGCTTCTTTAATTTTGATTTCATTTTCAATCATTTTCTCAAAGGTAGGCGGACATTGCAATTCAATTCTATAGCTCATCTCATCATTTAGATTGTCAATAAAGATTTCCATCTTTTCCTTTTCAGGTATGGGATGAGCATATCTTGCAAACAACCTTCTCCATATTTGTAAAAATATAAGGAATGATTCACCCTTTTTCAGTTTTGTATTACAAAGGTCTTTCATGGTTATCTCGTGTTGGATTTTGTAGGAGTATTGGGTGATGACTTTGTTGACCATCTCTTCAAAGGTCTTAATACCTAGTGCAAGTTTGGAGAACCATTCCATGCATTGTCCACCTAAGCTTCGTGGAAACAATCTTATTGAGTATGTTTCTTCATGTGCAAATTTAAGGCTCATGGTTCAAAATTCCCTTACATGATCTATTGGATCTGTTTTACCATTTTACTTGTCATACTTTGTAAATTCACAATGTTTGGGAAAAGGAATCATGTTGACAGCTTGATCAAAAGGACATGGGAAAATTTCTTGCAACAAATATCTTTTTGTGGTTCCTCTAAATGCATGTCTTGAATCTGCTATTGGATATTTTTCATTTGATTGGTTAGAGTAGCCACTGGATTTGTGTTTGGTGGATTAGTTCCAGTTCTTTTAGGTGGTGCTTTCAGTTTGTTTACATCAAAATCATCAGGGAATTTCACTCCTTAGCTTGCCAGCATTAAAAGGTATTTGTCTCCATCTCTTTCCAAAATTTTCTCCCTGAATTTGTGGAAATTTGGATCTTGTTGTCATGTTGGATGTATTCCTCATTTATTTCATCACCTTCAGATTGGTGGAATCTATGGAATGGATTTTCTTCACCTTCAGCCATGGTGTTTTGAGTTTCAATATATTTTTCTTTGAGTTTCAACTTTTGTGATCTTATTTTTATGGGAATACAAGTGTTAAAATTTGACTAAACTTTGATCTTTGTTTGAGAAATGCCAAGGATAAGAACTAACTCAAATAGAATGACAAATTCTATTGATGAGACTAAGTTTAATCTGATTATACAATGTTGTTTCGTGATGAAGGATGATAAATCACAATGATGAAAATCAGTTTAATAATCAAAGGTGTGATGGGTTTGATGATTTAGGCACTTTAAGGTGTTAGATCTTGGTTTAGTTTGAAGAATTTCACTTGCAAAGACCAATTTCAACAAGTTTAAGGCACTGGTGTGACTGAGGAATGATTATGTTTTGAAAAGGGTCCTGAATTCTAGTTTAAACCAATGAACAGATGGTAAATTTAACTCTTTGTTTTTGAATTTACTAGATATGCTAAAATAGGGACCGGATGCGCTACAAGATGGCATAGATTCGCTAGAATGTGACCTGGATGTGCTAAATTGTTCCCTAGATGCGCTAAATTATTCCCTAGATGCGCCAAAAAATGGACTCAATGTGCTAAAATATGCTATAAATGTGCCATAGAAAGTATTGAATGCGTTAAAAGTTGGACTCAATGTGCTGAAAAATTACTTAGATGCACTAGAAAATGGATTAAATGTGCTAAAAGATGTTAGTGATGTGCTAGACTACCGCTAAATGTAATTTCAACTTGGTATTTCCTATAGGTAAATGTGCTAAATGGATGTGCAAATGCGTTGCAAGATGGAACACATGTGCCAAAAAATGCCCTAGATGCACTACACAATAGACTCAATGTGTTGTAAAATGACTCAGATGCGCTAGACTGTACCCTAGATGCATCAGAAAATAGACTCAATGCACTAAAAGATGTTATTAATGTGCTATAAAATGCCCTAGGTGTGCTAGAAAATGTCGTGAATGCGTTGAAACAGAGAATGGATGCGCGAAACTGGAAATGTTCAGTGTTTTTGATAGTTTGTCTAGTTGTTTTGTTTCTGAATCAGTGAATCTAAATTTTTCCAAGGTAAAATCTTCTGAACAATGAATTTTGCTTGGTTTATAGTTTGTGAATTATGTGAATTAAGTGCTTTAAATGGATGGTTTCTTGAATAATGACTTCAAACACAACAAGTTGTAAAACAATTGTTTCTAGCCTAGGAACTAAACATTGAGTGTGTATTCAAGAATCTGGTATGATTCCTTTGATTTCTAATGTCAAGGGTCACTTATAATATCACAACCCACATCTTAGAACTATGTCAGCTCACACAACCCTATCACCCCCTAGGGGGCGCCCATGTTTTTGCCTTTCCCAGGTCTTAACCAAAGTCGAATCCTCTGCTTTTGGCTAGTAATCCCTGATAGTTATATGGTGAGTATCTTGGGGGAGATTCTTACCTCCCCTTGCACTATGATATTAAAAGTGTTCGGAGATTGACTGGATGGATTCTAAACTTAAGGTTCGTAGTAAGGGTTTCTATTTGGTACGACAAATGATAAACTCTCACAGGAGACCTCCCAACCTTTAGAACAAAGGCTTTGGGGATGGTTATCTTGCACACTACCGTTGAATTAGCAGGTTTCCCTGAATTCACTTTTGATTATAGTGGGTCAGAAAACCTAGCTTTGGTTGTTCCCGCTTAGGTTGTTCTTGTAGGGTGAGTACATTTTCCTACTACGACAGGCCTTCTAAAGGTGCTAACAAAGCATAAAATAGTGAGTTTGGCATTTTGGTCACCCAGTTAAGGGGAGAGCATAGGCCTATCGCTTTACAAGCACAGTAAACAAGGGGCTCATTAACTTTCTAATTAAACTAGGTTCCTAATTTAATTAAAAAGAAAGCAATAAAACAACTACAACCCCTGTAAACATCATCAGTAGTTTGATATTATTATCTTTGGCAAGTGTATTAAGCACTTGCAAAACAAAAAATATTGATTAGCTCTTTGAATTTTGAAATTCTGTGAAATAAACTAGATGCGCTAAAACAAAAGCCAGATGTGCTGAAAGATTGCACATATGTGCTAAAAGAACTATTCTATGTGCTATAATAACAGCCAGGTGAGAACAACTCTATGCGCTAAAATATTGCCCAAATGCGCCAGAATAACTACCCTATGCGCTATAGAAACTACTAAATCATGCGCTAAAGTATTAAATAAATGTGCTAAAAGACTCCTTGGATGTGCTAAAATATGATCCCTATGCACTGAAAGATGCTCTGGATGCACCGTAACAGGAACCAGATGCACTAGAATATGTTTCAAATGCACTGAGTGAACTCACGGTCGCACTAAAAGAAATTCACATCCAACTTGTAAAACAACTTTCCAGAAAATGTCAATAAAAAGGGGCTAGGCCCCATGATGGGTGCCAAAATGTATGTGTGGTGAATCGTGTAAAGTGAGTAAATTAGTAATAAAACCACACAATCAATGAAATGTATTACATTAGAGAATTGAATCACAAAACTAATCGAATTGAAACAAAGAAAATTCCCTAAAATCCTTCCATTGTTTCCTATCTTCAGGGATTCATTAAATCATATTGGCTATCAGATTTGTAGATGCACTTATGACTGTTAGAATGACAACCTGAGGAACAGAATGTTGGAAATGCATTAAATCTATTCCTACATGCTGATTGATCTACATGACTGATGTTGTAAATGATAATGGTGATATGATTATGATGTTGTTGTGTTCAAAATGATACTAAGATGATGCTATGATGAAATGCAAGACTAATTACAATGTTGTATGAAGATTCAATAAAACTAATGTAACAATTAGGATTCTAGAAATGAAATTGCCATGGTAGCATTACTTTAAACTAAATGCAAAAATGCTAAACTAGAATGATATGCTAAGCTCACAAATGTTGATATAATTTTTGCAAAGTTTGCTCACAGATGGGATCTAAAAAGTAGGAGAATGAGTTGTATTTATAGGATTTCCAAGGCATAAAATGATGTGGCAGTAACCAACAGTCAAAATTTCAGTTGGAGAGATGAAGGGTGGAGAATGAAGAAGTTAGAGAGAATCATGGAGATGGTTCCCTTTAAAAGTTCACACCATGCCAAGTGTGAGAGATAATGAAATGATGGAGAGAGCCAAGTGTCCAAGGTTTGTTTCAAAATTGGTTGAGGATAATTCCAATTAAAAAAATTGAGAATAATTAAATTCATGAGACACTTGATGATGTGGCAAGAGGAAAAGTTGGAGACATGTGACCAAATTCAAGTTTTATAATTTAAATTTAGTAAAGAGATATTAATTAAATAAAACAAACTATTGGAATTTGTTTATTTAATTAAAATTAGAAGAATGTGATTTAAGATGGAAGAACTTAGAAAATGTGAACTATATAAATAAATTTAGAATTTATTTATAAGTAGACGAAATAAAGGTTTATTAATTAAATACCTTGTATTTAATTAATTGAGTATCCTGACCGATTTTAGGTGTATACAGTATCATTAAAATTATAATTCGCCAAGATTTTCTACAAACTTCTAGTGATTACAAAAGATTCACCAATTGAATTTATATAATTATTTTCCCAAAAAAAGAAAAAGATCGCCAATAAAATTAATATTTTTCTTGGGAATTATACAAGATTCACTAGGTTTTACACCTTTTCCTAGGGGGGTTCTTAAAGTTATCCCTGATGTCCACATGGTAGAATGAGATGATTTCAATCTAGAATCCTGTGAATATTAACATAGACCAATATCCAAAGATAGTGATGATGGTGGGCCAATATTGATGATTTGATTATCATGAAAGAGGAGATGAATGTCCTCAAAATAATCCTTCAAATCTCCACAAACAAGGATGATATGTCTATAAGATACAAATCCTAAGTAGTTATGTCTAGAAGATGATGAATGTCCTATTTGATTGAATCAATAGGGTCCATAGATGTGGTGATACCAAAATGATTAGAAACAAAAAAAATATAGAGATTGGGTTTAATATAAGGAGTGGTAACACAAACACAAGTTGAACCATCAAACATGTAAGACTTGTGATATACTCAAGCTTCTATGAAGTATCACCATCAAATGTTATGCAATATGCACCATCAAGGGGACTGAGGCAATTTGTAGCAAGATCATCTAGGAATGGAGAAATATGAGGGTCTCCATGGATCTCCCAAAGACTAGTCTAAATTTTTTGGGGACAATCAATGTCAAATACAAAACACATAGTGTCATGATCAACACTAGAAAAAAACACTCCTATAACCTGATCATTGATAATACCCCAAGTTGATCTACTCCCTAGTGTGTCTAGTGTACTTATGAGTCCATACAGATAAGGAAAAAGATCAAGCCACCTAAGATGTGTCAAGATGTCATTTCACCAAGACTCATAATTATCATTTTCCAAGATGACCACAAAAAGGATGAACAAAAAAACTTATGAATATCCTAAAATAAAAAAATCAAAGACCAATAATCTCAATGCATGTAAAGCAGATCAAATGAAGTCATCTCACACGAACAAATCATTTCCAAGTGTGAAGATTTATAACAAATTAACTAAAATGTGAAATCACAAACAGATGAATACAATGTACTTGGGAAATATTATGGAAAAAGTGCATGGATAGATCTAAAGAGCTTTAAAATAGCTTTCCAATAACACAAGAATCATGAAAATTGGAGAAACATGTGAAACTTGTGAGCTCAAAACCTAAAACTGATGATCTGACTTCAATAGCTGATAAACTATCCTATTAGAAAAAAATGATGATGATACCTACACCACTAGAAAGTATGTGGAACCAAATTTTCAACGATGTCTCATTTTCCCAATTTTGACATCGTATGCCCAAGTTAAATAGCCAAAAAAATAGCTCCCTTATGGAAAGTCAGGGCTAGAAGGGGGGCTACCAAGGTACAATTGTTGACATCATGCTGACATCAACATGAATTCAATAGTGAAATATGATCTCCTTGGTGAAATATTCCCATTGCTAGAAAAAATGGTCGGTTCTTGAAAGAGGTCAGAATATGCTAAGCTAGCACAAAATATTCTCTTTGGTCATATAGGATAGAATATTCACTTGACTAGAATCTTCACTGTCAAGTTTATGAGCTTTTGTTAGGGATTTTTGGCTAGTTGCTAGTGGGTTTATGGGGTCGAGGTGCTAGTTAGGAAAGGATGTCGAGAAGTTGGTGACAAAAAAAATGTTAGAAGGGCCACATAGGATCATCATGAAATTAGAGGCTTGTAGGCTTGTTGTGATAGGGTAATATGTACCCTAAAAAGTTTTTTTTTTTAGTTTTTTAATTTTTTATTATAAATTTGAAAATTTTATAAAAAATAGATTTTTAAAATTAGTTTATACCAAAAATGCAGGAGAATTAATGGCAAGCCAAGGTCATAGGACCATACATATTATTGTGTGAGATTCCTTGGCCCCTAGAAATATTTTTTTCAACTACTTCGATTTTAGTGATTTGATAGGGAATCTTAGGGCTTTGACCATTTTGGACTCAACAGTGATTTTTTTTATCCAAGATGAGCCAATTATTCCCTCAAAGTTGGATCTCTCAAAATTTGGATAGGAAGTCACAGATCTACTGATTTGATACAATGTTGGAGTTGATAGTGAACCCCATAGCTCCTAGAAATCACTTGGAACAAAAACTCATATTAGATGAAGAGAAAAAAATCCATTGATGTTCTCATGCAACCTTGATAAGAGAATGGATCTGGAAAAGTAATTATATGTGCATTGAATTAATCTAAAATAAATACAATTGGACGATCAAAATGTACAAATGAATGCTTATAAAATAAAAAGAAAATCTAGATGAAATCCTAGGTGAGTACTAAATTAGATCGTGAAAAATTTCCTCATCCTAGTATACTATGAGACAACATGACCTAAATACAGATTAATCTATAATAAAAATCACTCCTAGGTTTAACTTAAGTTAATAAAGTCAAAGGGGTCTAATAATTAATTAATTATTAAGTGATTTTCCTATTTACTCTAACAAGTGAGCTCTACCTCTACCAATCAAAAGTATGTTGTGAGTAACTTCTTGGATGAATATTTATTCAATGCACCATAAGAGGGGCGGCTAAAAGGTCTTATCTAGGCTATACATGCATTCTAAGGGAATCCTTAATATGCCACAAGGGAAAGTGAGGCCTAGTCCTTGAATTTGAAAGTGCAAAAATGTCAAACAATCAATAGAAGAGGGCAACCTACCCTTCTCCTTCACTTTCCCAAGGTATAAAGTTCTTGGGGATTCGCTTAAATGAAAAAAAATAACTTCCAATAGGTGTGTCTTTTGATTCACCCCCACTCTTTATACTCTATTGGAACACTAGAGTTGAGGTCATCCCCTTGATGATGAAATACAAGGCAAGCCTCCTAATAGGAAAAAATAAGTGGTTTCTAATTCTCAAGGTAACACAAGCATGTGAGGGAAGAGCATATGAAAAACACTCCTTTGGGGTTAAAAAATAGTTCTTTGATTAAAACCATATTGAAATGTGTAGGTTTATTTTAATCTGTCAAAGAAACAGTTTTAAAAAAACACAAAATAAACAAAGAAAATAAAAGAGAAAACAATCAATAAAAATTCTTATAAACAATCCCTACAAAACCAATGAGTTATAAGTCTTATGGTTTTTTATTTGTTTTGTTCTTTGGCTTGTGAAAAGGATGGATTTTGGAGTTCTATGCTTTGACCATGAAAGGATGTTGCATTAAATGATTAGCCAAAAACATGAAAAATAAGACATCAAACTAAAAAAAATCAACTACACTGTTAGATTGCTCAAGAAATTCTAATAATTTTTTAAAAAAATCATCAAAATTGGAGTTTGCATGTGAAAGTTATGCTTGTTTGAAGATTTAAAAAAAAACTTATTTTGAGAAAATTATCTGATTTGTAGTGTGTGATTTGAAGAAATGGCCTAATCCACTATGTTCAACTTGGAAACAACTTACCAATGCTAGTAAAAATAAAACAATTGATTAGTGTAGCAAAAGTTATTAGAGGTTAAAACTATAAAATTAAAAAGCACACAAGAATATGTGAATATGTGGGAATGGGTATATTCTAATATGGGAACGTGGGGGAGTATATGCGTAGGGGTGTATATATATATAGTCTTTATGCAAGAAACTATGTATATTTGTAGGGTGATGTGCATGTAGCATGGGAAAACTAAAGATGTGTGTATATATTAAAAGTAATTTTTGTGTATATGCTATGAGATGGGTGTATATTGTGGGGTGTTTCTAGAAGTACACATAGGGAATATGATGTATATGTAATAATTTTGGGTGTGTGCACATATGTTGGTGAGAGTATATGTATCTATTGCATAGGGTAGTATGTATACTACATGGTGTGAGTATATCTCATGATATGATGGATGTATATACAATTTTTTTGTGTATATCATAAATATATTTATGTATATATACTATGTAAATCTTATGTGACTATTTATACCACAAATAGAAGACCTTATAAAAACATATATATGGTGAATATCTATTGAAATGCATGTAAAAATGAGTATATAGTATGGTATAGTATGGACATATGACATTACATATTTCATATGACTGTACAAAATTTCATACCAAAAAAACCCTTAAGACCCTATAAAAACATAAATATTCTCTTCTATCCAAAACATAAAGTGTTATATGGACACACTTCATTTCTTAGCCTTTCTGAATGCAACTGTAGAATTTGTTTCACCCCAAGAGGCTCCTATAAAAAGTTGATTTCTAGAATCTCTTGAAAAGACCTACATCTTGCGAGACAAGAAAAGACATACACTCACATAGAATAGAGATTAAAGGTTAGCATGTTCACATCAAGTTCACCAAAATGTAAGCAACAAAATACAAAACAAGAAAATGGTAACTTGAAAACACAAAAAAACACTAGCATTAACTACTCATATTCCTATTTAACAATCACTGCAAACCTCAAGATATAAATGTTGATTCATTTCAATATGGATGTGATTCAACATCACAACACTAAATTCAATTGAAAAAGTATTTCAATAGAATGGATTTTCATAAAGTGTGACTAATCATGAAAATGATGAAGGAATGATTATATTTATAGACTTTCTAAAAAAGGTCATATTAATATGAGGATAAGATCATGGACTTGGGTTAACTGGATTGACTATGTAGTCAACTAAACTAATAAATGAATGTTTTCCATTTCAAACTAATAATTTTTGGATTAGCAAATTTAAAATAAATAAAAAACCATTGTATGATTTATTAGATGGAAAAACAAAAAATATTGTAATTAAACAATGAAAATAGAATTTGGTGATATTGTCCACTTTTAAATAATTGAAAAAATTATAAAAAATCATTGCACATGTAGATTTTTGTTTTTCTTTCACAGATTTACTTATTAAATGGAAAAAACAAAAAAATATTGTAATTAAACAATAAAAATAAAATTTTGTAATATTGTCCACTTTTAAATAATTGAAAAAATCAATAAATCATTGCTTATGAAAATAGAAAGTAGATTTTTTTTTTTTTTACTCAATGTAAATTGTGGAAACTTTATAGATGGAAAAACAAAAATAATGACTTATAGATGTAAATTGTGGAAACTTGATATCTTTAATTGATTTATAGATGGAAAAAAACAAAATATTGTAATTAAATGATGAAAATAGAATTTTGGTGATATTGTCCACTCTTAAATAATTGAAAAATCAATAAAAAGTCATTGAAAATAGAAAGTAGATTTTTGTTTGTTCTTTAATGAATTGCTGACCATCTATATATTGTGCTATCAGTAGCTAGGTCTCTTGCCAGTTTTTAGATAATTGTTTTAGATAGCTGTATTTTAAACTGCTAGAAATTTTAATACCAGACATCTGCTGGCTTTGTTTTAAACTGTATTTTATGGATCAAGAGTTGGGAAAAGGGGGAATCTGGAGTTGTCAGACTCTGCAAGAAAGAACAAGTCCACTGGAGAAAATGTTGTAACGCTGCGTTCTGTGTATGAAGATGCAGAGTCTTTGCACTAGCTGATATAAAACCCGAGAATATTCTTTTAACTAGTATTAATGGATGCTTCTTGTCTGTGCATGTTGCAAATGGTATGACTTTCTGAATGTATCGAGAATAGAGTTTAATTCTTTTCATGAAGCCAATACTCTGCATACTTTAGTAGAACCAATGGTTTTTTCCATTTTATAAGACTTTTTCATTTAATGGAGGTCAACTCTATCAGGTGGTGGCAAGCCCTGCATATGTTGCTCCTGATATTAATCTATGTACAACATTCTGAAATATATGATTTTCTGTATATAGTTTTTCAATGAAGGGCAATAAAACAACCCACAATTCAGTATTCAATTTGCATGGTTAACTATCAAATAATGACTCTCGTAAGAGTTTGAAGTGTTTGTGAGCCTCTTGACATCATGGTGTACTACTGACATAATACAATATAATTAACTGGATATGCATTTTTGTTCTGTGTACAAGGCATTCTTGAAATAAATGTTGCTAAAGCCATCATTATGTAAAATCATCATTAAATTACGTGTTATGATATGGAGCACAGTACTTTGAACATAATTACAATGATTTGGAACTTTGTCGCTACAACAAACCTTTACTATAGTCTGGAATCTTGCTTTATCCCCTGTGATGCTCTAACAAGCTTGTAGAAGACATGGCAAACCCTTGAGGGTATTTTGTCGAAGTTACTAAAATGTACCAGAAAGATTTCTGCATGCTTTTGATTAAATTGAATATGTATGATATTGGAGTTCATACTGGGTGCTTGTTTTTTCTCGAGTTCTATTTGTACAGGACTCTACTCTTACACCTAGTCATTTGGTCCACCATTGTGATTGACTATGTAGTCAACTAAACTAATAAATGAATGTTTTCCATTTCAAACTCATTTATTAGAAACTGGATTGAATATGTAGTCAACTAAATATTTATTTTAAATTTGTTAATCTCAAAATTATATTTTGGCTTGTGGTTCTTTATGTTGTTGTGCTCTTTGTGACTTTGTGCCATTTGGATGAACTTTTGTTGAGGCCTAGGTATCTCTGGTTGCTTGCCTTTGGGCCTTATTTGCCGAGGATGATGTTTTTCCTCCTAGCCCCTAGTTGGTTGATGTTGGGGTTTGTGGTTCTCTCTTGGGATGAGTTGCTTCATATTTGGTTTCTGCTGGCTCAGTTGTTTTGGACTTCTATGAAGGCTCAGAAGTGGGTGAGCGATTGGCTTGCTGCGGGGTTTTTTTTCTATGGAAGCCCAGATGAGTTCTTATGTGAATGTTGTTAAGGTGGACCTTTGGAATTTATTGGATTCTCTTATCCTTGTCCACAGTTTATTCTTGGTGTAGTGTTTACCAAAAGATGTTGTGGGTGTGTGCTTGGCTACTGTGTTGGTGTTCTCCTTTGGTCCTATGGAGGTGGACCCCCCTCAGTTGTTCTTATTGAGGTGGGAAGATCTCCTATTGAGGTGGAGGTGGAGGGTACTGGTGAGTTCTAGTTGCAGTGGTCTTTCTACTTGTAACATCTTCTCTAATAGAGGGGAGCTTATTCCTATAGAGGTGGTTTTGGAGTTGGTTTCCTATGACCAAGGTGTTGTGAAGGAGTTGTTGTTGCTAGAGCTGTCCATGGTTGATTTGGCTTCTTTGGTTTGTCATATTTTGCTATAGAGTGGGTGGTATTCTAAAGTTCTCTCTTTATTCTAGCATGTTGTGTTGATTAGGGATTTAATGGTGTCCTACACCTTCAATCTGGTTATCTTTCTTAGTTCTATGGTGTCTTCCATGTGCGGCAGGTTTGCTAATGCCTGGAAGACGTAGGTAATTTCTCTATATCTCTTTGGGTTTTTGATCTTGGTTAAAATCTGGTTGTTATACAAGGTTTCTGGTCTCGATTAAAACTAGCTTGTTTAAGGGTCTCAAGCCTTTGCTTGTTTGTAAGATGCAACATGTGTAGTATTACTAATCTTTAGAGGTTGTTGTGGGGCTGCTAATGGTTTATAATGTATCTTAATTACAACCTTCTTTCCTTTGTTATGGGTTCCGGGCCCCATCAAAACCTATATTTTACCTCTAATAAAAAACTACTCATATTCCTATTTAACAATCACTGCAAACCTCAAGATAAATGTTGATTCATTTCAATGTGGATGTGATTCAACATCACAACACTAAATTCAATTGGAAAAGTATTTCAATAGAGTGGATTTGCATAAAGTGTGACTAATCATGAAAATGATGAAGGAATGATTATATTTATAGACTTTCTAAAAAAGGTCATATTAATATGAGGATAAGATCATGGACTTGGGTTAACTAGATTATGGAGTCAACTAAACTAATAAATGAATGTTTTCCATTTCAAACTCATGAGAGGATAAAAATAAAATATTCAATTTAATAAATGGATAAATAACAGGAATAAGTTTTTATTCAAAGATGAAGCAAGTTGATAAATGAAGAAGTTTAGAACTAAAACAAGACAAAGTTGACTTATGAGGGAAGAAGAAGTTAACTAATTAATTAATGATTAGTGGATGATATGATCTTAATAATGGTTTACTAATTAGGTTATTAATTTTTAGTGTCCACATTCTCTATCTATTCTCCATCTCAAAATTAGAATATAATCAACTTTGTTGTGGGTGAATCATGTGGCTTTGAGTCACTTCTATAAGCACACATCTATCTTGTGACTAGAGACAAGGTATGGAATAATATACACGTATGCTATTTAATTCATAAAATTATTTGTTCTACACTAACTATTAATGATTAGTGGTATTTAAAAATTCCTTAGGAGGTTACCAAATCACAAGGGTTGTGTTCTCCTAACCTGACCCCCTTAATTAGATTGGCTTTATGATTATGTAAATGAGCAAAGACAACACTTTTTGGTCATGCAAATGCTCTAGAATGATGATGCAATATTATGTTCATTTTATTATGCCAAATCAAAAGGTTCTTGGAATGGTATGCTCCTTTTATATATGATTATTTTAAATGAATATTTAATGCCCTTAAATAATAAACTAATGTACATTGACTTCCTTTGAATATTGCTACATAGTAATAAATCATGTGAAATATGTACCAAGCTAGCTTATGGTGGGAATAAAATAGGTGAGACTAAACACAATTTGTATTTAACATTTTGAAATTTAGGGGTTAGTTTTAGGTGGTGAGAGATTGATCCTATATCATAGGAGTGACCTAGGGCAATGAAAAGCTAAAGTTGATACAAGGAATGAACATTTAGGCATGTAGGGTAGTAATAGGTATAATAAACAAAAAAAGTTTAGGAATGTGTGCATAAATGAATAAGATATGGTTGGATGTATAGAAATAGGTGTAAATGCATAAGATTGCTAGACAAGGGAATGCTCAAATTCGTACAATGATTGCACCATTTGTTAATATGTAATTGTATTAATCAATTCTCTCAAAATGAAAATGGTCCCAAAACTAAATGGGAATCAACATGGGTATTCAAATTTTCCCACTATAATAAGTAACCTAGGTTAATTAAATAAATTTACAATAAATGATCATACAATTAGCCTAAATTCATTAGTTCAAACATATTACTAAAATAAATATAATAACAGGATTAGGGGTTCTTAGCTCTAGAATTGATGATGTAAGAACACATCTAATGTCATGTCAAATTTGTTTGTCATTGTCTAAAAATGATGTCCTTGGTTTGATGAATGTGCTAGAGTTTTTGGAGTCTCAAAATTTTATTTGGTTCAATCCAAAGTGCTATGAGGTCCATCTTGAGTAGCATAGACAATCTAATTTGTGGAATCGATCTATGTTGCATGGAAACAATCTAATAGAATGTGCTTCATTAAACTTGTTCACCATTGCCTTCTTCCAGTTAAATGTATCAAGGTGGTGTCTAGGGACACCATTTGAGAGTTTTCCAACTCAATAGGTGAACAAGTTCTCCTAGTTCGAACCCCTTTGGTGGATTAGATAGCAATGTTTATAGATATTGAAGATACCATTCATTGACATGTAGATAGCTTATATGCAAATGATCTAAATTTGATTCTTTATCCCTTTGGAACTTGAAGTGTACTCTAATGATCTTCTTTTCTCTTACTTTACTAATTTCCTCCTAGATGAAATTTAATGCGCAATGAATGTTTTTAAATACAACATAACAACATGTCACATAAATGCGTGTCAAGTTGGTTTACAATGGTTGGTAGAAGAGTGAGAGAGACTCATCATTCTAATTACAAATTTTAGATTTTAGGTTCATTCCCATGCACCGCAAGACTAATGTAGGTTAAACTACTTGAAAATAAACCTTAGGCTTGAGATGATAATTTTGAGGCAAGGAACAAATGTATAAAAGTAGGTATGAACAAAAATATAGTAATAGCTTATACATGACAAATATATGCAAAATGGTATAAATAAGATGAAATGAATGTAAAATAAAAATTGAATCATAAGCCAAACTTAATACAAAAATACTACTTGTCAATATGTCATTGTAATCAAGACATAACCAATCAAAATAGATATAAAACTAAATAAGAATAACATGAATATGCTAATTACAATAATATTAATAAGCTTCCCATTAATAAATATATATTAAAGAGCATACCTTGCTTTAAATACAAAGAATAATTAAAAATGAGGTGAGCTTATTAAAGAGTACACGTTTCTTTAAATAAAAACAATAAAGATAAAAGTCAAAGGGTAGATTTTGTAAATATTATTTTTCAATATATACAAATTAAAATTTACTTTATTTTAGTTAATAAATCAATGGGATCAGGCTTGAAAATGAAAAAATAAATATTAAAAAAAACCTATTTTTTTCTCGAGCAAGTAAAACAGACTAAAATACGCAAATGTTCTGTCAACAATATTGTACGGAACGGTATAATGCACTCCGAGCTCTATGGATTGAATCTCTACCTTACACGTCGGGTCAGGCCGTACGTTGACACGTAGCTCTTTAGGCTCCCAAACGATTCTGTGAAGTTTCCGTTATCTGCCGGGAATAAATCCTTCTGTCATTTAATGATTTTTATTGTCCCCCACGTGGTCTCCTTTATACCACGACTTCGTATGGTTTGTTACGTTGTATTTGTTTTAAATAAATGTCTCCGAATTCACATACACCCTACAAATTTGACTTTTATTAGATTCTTGAAAATCCAGTCATGCCCTTCTTTATGAAACATGCAAATAATACAGGTCTTATCTTCAATCAAAAGTATTTCAATTACTTTCTAGTGAGGCTAATTAAAATATTAAATAACGAGGTTTATTTAAATTAAATTAATTATTAAACAAAGCATTACACACCTTTAAACATTTCAACTTGTACTCAAATTCATCATATAAAATGATTTTAAAGTCAAATCTACTAAATTAAAAGCCAAGTGTCCCATAGGGCATGTAGCATTCACACACTAAGGTTTTAGGTATATGAAAATAGTTTTTTAATTATTTTTAATATTATTTAGTTTAGTTGTGTAGGTAAAAAATGATTAATAAATTGATGGAAATGAAGTGTAAAACTATTATTGTTTATTTAATCATTATGTTTAAATAGAGTGGTTATTTTGTCAAATTCATTTAGGGTACAATTTTATTTTTTCCTTTTATAATATAAAGTTTGTGTAGTGAACAATATTAATCCTAAACTTTTTGTTCAACAATTCAAATTCAATAATAGACTAAGAACCACTTGACAAAATTAATTATTTTAATCAACAATATGAAAGAATATTATAAGAAATGCTAAAGCCTTTCTTGATTGCGTTCACATTGGATTACAAAATCATTAGATAGGGAAGCATATAGTTATTGTTTTTGGAGATCCTCATAAAATAAGTTGAAGGATGAAAGGTTGCTTCAAGGGAATTGTTTGTAGAAAATATAAATTTTAAAGGTGCAATATTTGAAAGAAAATAATTTTAAAAAGCTAACAATACTTTTGACCATAATCATGTGATATTTTTCATCAATAATTTTAAAAAGTTAACAATACTTTTGACCATAATCATGTGATATTTTTCATCAATATTCAAATCACAATCCATGCTTGATAATCATCGACTTAACATTTCATATCACAATCTATATTTCATCATCACCACAATCATATTGATAGAACATAGAGGAGAGAACATAGTAGTTGAGTATATATCAATAGTTGAGATAGCATTTGTTATTTTAATGTTCTGTAGTTTTAATATTAACGCTAGTAGTTGTGACTTTAAAGGTGTTAGTGTTGATCATAATTACTCACAACTAAATGAATTCCTTAGATCTAAAAAGCAAAAAATTAGGTGATGCCACATTGATGCATCAATAAGCATGACTTAATACACAACTAATAGTCTATTTAAATATCTCAACAAAAGGTATGTTCGATGTGACATCATAGTTGATAATGTGAACCTTAAACCTTAATTATAAGATACACTATTTTTACACTCTATTAATAATTAACAATCTTTTTTATTGTGATTATGCGAGGTTTATTTTCAATATGCAAATCACACTCCATGTTTTATTATCATTGATCAACATTATAGATCACAATCCATATTTCATCATCACGACAATCATATAGATTGAACATAAGGAAGTTGACCTAAAAGTTGAACATATTTCACTAATTGAGATAGCATTTGTCGAATTCCTTAGATCTGAAAAAGGAACAAATCATGTGATGTCACATTGGTGTATCAATAGAACATGACAGAAAGCACAACTATCATAACTTCATACACAACTATCAATCTATCCGTTTTTCACGGTCATTTTAAACATCTTGACAAAAAATATGTTGATGTGACATCATATTTGATAACATGAACCTCAAATTTTAATTATAAACAAAGATCTCGCCAAAAAAGCTGATGTAAAAATTGAGAATAATTGACAATTGTCCCATATGATTTTGAGAAAGCAAAATTAAGATGCTCAACTTCTAAATCCTTTTCTCAAAATTGTGATTCAAAACATTAAAGAAAACAGAAGTCATTAAGCAATCACCAAATACTCATTAATATATTCAACTTCAAATCTCAGTTGACAGCTCAAAGTTTGCCAATTATTTATTATGTGAGATGATGGCTTTTCTTTTCTTTAGTTCACTGCTTGTTCTAGGATAGACGTGCACGTCTTTCTCATCACGTGTCCCACTGATTCTTTTCATGGCACCTTCAACCAACTCTTTATTTATGAATTTGGCTGGCATTTCTAAGTTTTAGAATGTCAAATCCTAGAACAGTATGCATATAAAATCTACTTAAAATTTTGTAATTGTGCTAGATCCTGATTGTAATGGTCTCCTGAAATATAACCATATTTGACTTTACAAAAGTATTATTTTGTTTTCTAGTAGAAAACTGTTAGTTAAGTGCAGAGAAAAAATAAAGAAGACATTGACATTAAAGGGAATATATGCATCTGTCACCAAGTGAAATTCAATCAAGTATAAAATAAATCTCTGAGCTTATCTAGCTGATTTATAGAAAGGAGTTTACAGTGCTATTCACATCAGCACATCTTGAGACGTCAAAGCCTAATTGTATATTTTATTACATTTAATCAGAGCAGTTATGGCTACCCAAATGGATCTTTTTTGTTTTAAGGGTACTGGTCTAGTTGCAAGTGCATTTAGACCAGTTTTGTAATATATTTATATTAAACAACTATAAGGGCATATGTTGTTTTGAAATTTCCAATCAAGATCAGTTCTACAGAGTTGAAGAATAGTATAAAAACAAATAGTAAATTATTTTTGGGCATTAATGTCAACTCTTCCAAAGCTCAACATTTAATGAATCTTGGGTTTTTCACAAAAGGATATGATCTTCACTCGAAGGGAAAAGTTGAAGCAAACAAAAAAAATATTCCTACAGTGCTGAGTTTTATTTATATATTAACTATTGTTTAGCTTATTTAAATATGGCAATGAATAAAAGCTCCCCCATATATATTGAAATTGCTTTGACTATGGGGGACTTCTTCTGCAGAATCCACAAATACATCATTGAAGCTTCTACACTTCTCAATCTTGCATACTGTGAATAATATATAAAAGTTTTGGATGTATTTTCTTTTTTCTTGTTTTCCATTAATTTAATATATAAAAGTTTAGATGTATTTTTTTCTTTATAATTTAATTATTAATAGTATATGAAATTTTGATGTATTTTTCTCTTTTCTTTATAAATTTATTGAACACTAGTTTGACACGTTTTTTTTTTCTTGTTCAAAGTCTTGTTTGGTGATATATGGAAATTTAAATAGAATTTTCTTTCTTATTTATAATCTTGTTTATTACTAACAATAATATTTTAAGAATGCAATATGATTTGAAAATAGTAAGAATAAATTAAATAATAAAGACTTATTCAAGAGATAACTGTGAATTCTTCTATCAATTAAACTATCAAAGAGAAGATGGGTCCATAATCTCTCCTAAAAAATCTACAATGCAAATCATAAAGGGCTATGCATCTTAATAGCTAAGAACCCTATGAGGGATTATAAAGAATGTGTGCATTTTATGGCTTCAATATATGAATTTTTTTATGATAAATATATTATAATTTCTTATTTTCCTAATCCTTTAAATAACAACATAATTGTAAACAATGCTTTGGATTCTTACATTTTTGCATCTCTATACACATGGGCCAAACGCATCCCCCACCTCTTAGTGTATTTTTAGTTAGTTAATATCCAATTCTCTCTTCATTTAACCACACACATGCTACAAATTTTATTAAGACTCCTACTAGACAATATATAGACCTCTCTAAATCAACACAATACTATATTATCCAATCCACTAATAGAATATTTAATGCCCCTAATTATATCACTCCTAAGGTTGTATGCACGCATATCCAAAAGTAGTTTTAAGAGAGTGGTATTTTTCATCCTCTTCTGTTGATAATAAAATTCTTTTTCCCACCCCAAATTATATTGTAGTAGGTTCTACCTATGAAATTCAATGAAATAAGAAAAAACTTGGAAATCCCAACTTTACTTGCTTCTAGTACTTTTAATATTCTTTGTCCACCTTGTATCACTTTCAGGACTTCTAAACAATATGATCTCATAGAACAACTACATGTTACACAAGATAAAATATCTCCTTGGAATCTCCTTCAACCCTCTTCTTCTTGAATTGTGATTTTATTCAACAAGTTTTTAAAATATTTATGTTCAACCCACCATGAGACCCATCAAAGTTGCTTCTATGATTTAATCCATTCAAGACAACTCCTTTTCTCTCTCTAAAATCCCTTCCTAGTTTGTTGTGGAAGAATCTCAACTCATCATTGTAGCTAGTTATAAAAAATAATAGAACAAAGTGTGTTCTTATAAATATTCATTTGAGTTTATTTATATATAGCATTTATTTCTTATGACATATTCATGTTTACTTCTCACACTTATATAAATATGATTTATACATTCACAATTTTGATAATATTAGTAGAGAACCTCATGGAATGATAACCTCACCTATTACAATTAGTTCTGCTACTCTTCAAAAAAAATTTACATGATGCATGGTAAAATAGTTTATAACATTCTTCTTGGTTGACCTAAGATCCTCACAAAAATTTACATGATGCATGGTAAAATGGATGAGACCCCCTTCCAATATTTCTAAATTGTTGAATCACAAATATTTTACCCCTTGCTCATCACATCTCCCCTATAATCCAAATATTTATTAAGGAGAATCCTTCTAACTAATCTATTGCAACTAGTAATTTTTCTCCCCCAAATGATCCTTTTGTTCTTCTTATTTGTTGTCAAATGACATGGTCTTATACATCCACTACACTCCCTCCCAAGACTTTGGTTGATCTTGATTCATATTCTCAACCTTTATCTCCACCCTATAATCCCTTTCTTTGAGATTACTAGGGCCCTTTAGAATCCACCCCTTATTATTTTGACAAAGGTAAATCTCCTTTCAATGAACCTAATATTCTTGAGTTGCATATTGACCCCTATACATATGGTTTAAACTACCACAAAATTATTTTTCTTCTTCTCCATCTTTAAATGTTACTCCTCTAGAATCTTCTAATGATACATGTTCTTATAATTTCAATACTTGTTTAGGAGATAATTGACACTCTCTAGATTTTACTCTATACTTAGTGAAAATAAAAATATCACAAGCTTTGATAATATTGCATTAAATGTAATGATAAAAATAATCAAAATTGCTCTTCCAAAGACCCCTCCTCATCTTATTTTTATTCTTCACATGGTAAGTGCATCAATATTTTGATTCTATTAATTTAAATCAACCCTTCTCCTCTCTTAAACTTGAAAAAATTAATGGTAAAGGATTTAAGTTTTTTGTTGACTTTGGTTATAAAGAAAAAGGCTTTGGTCCCCATGAGGATGGTATCACTAAATCTATTCAATTTAATCTTTGTTTTTTATAAATTTGATATTGGATATTTCCCTCCTAAATTTTCTTAAACTCATCATCTTTCACCTTCTTCCTAAATCATTTTAGCATGTCTTGTGAGCACTCTATCACTCAAATCTAGATGTTCATAACAATACCCTTTGATTATGTATCCTATGAATGTGAAGAGTTTGTTAATACTGTTTATCACCTTTATGGCTATGCATAGGTCCTCTTTATATTCCCTTTCTTCTCATTACCTATCACTTTTTAGTTATATTCCATTATATTCCATAACATATGTCTATTTTAGTTTCTTGTGTATAACATGACATGGACCTAACTATGCATTATTGCTTGATTTTGACGCCTTTGTATTTTGCATTGTCATGACCACATTTACTATCAATTTTATATGCATTCACCATCACGTGTTAAGTAGGCTTCCTACAATTTTTTCATGCTTGTATTTTACCATTCCTATTTATCATAATATTCGATCTCACTTGTTCTTCCTAAAGGCTCATAGATGGATCATCACCTTTCTCATCTTTTTCAAGCTTGGATTCCCATGTGCTAATGCATCTTTATAAAATATATCTAAATTTAATAGCATGCACATGTATGATGTGTGTACTGCTAAGGCCCAGACCTTGATGATAAGACCTTACATCCTCCTACTTGCATAGTTTTAGGTTATGAAGGTGAGATCCCTTAAAAAAAAGGAAAAAGTGAAGAAAGAAAATATTGAAAACTAAAAATTCAAAAGACATGTGTAAAAGCATATCATAATCACATTCCAAATTCCAACAAAAAACTTAAAGTAAATCACAAAGCAAAACACCACATTAGCACAATACCTTTCCTCAATAAACTCCACTTATCGAGTTATGTCCTCTTCTTGTTTTCCCTTTCTCTTGATCTATCTTATTAACTCTTGAAGTTGACCAACTTTTTGTTGTTGGAGGAGTTTTATGTCTACTCAATTATTTTTGCAGTTCAATATAGGAGCACAAGTCTAAGATAATTGTCCTCTTCTTCTTTTCCCTTTTCTCTTGATCTATTCTATTAATTCTTGAAGTTGACCAATTGTTTGTTGTTGTAGGAGTTTTATGTCTACCCAATTATTTTTGTGCTTCAATTTAGGAGAACAAGTCTAAGATAATTTGAGGGTATCCATTTTGTCAAAGTCGTCCAAGACACAATGTCAACCTGATCCTTTATTTATTGCACCTCAAGGAGATCTGAACATTGGTAAATGACACGATAAAAAACAATCCATCACCATCACTAATTAGACTACAACCTATATAAACATATTATAGTGTCTTAATGACATTATAGAGTGAGCCAAATGTCTTCTATAAGATATAAATTCATTTAAAAATTAATAATAATTAGTTTCAAATTGTGAATTGATTTTCAAGATAAGAGTTTGCATTTGCCCAACGGTTGGATAATCTAGTCCTGCAGTCCAAAGGCCATGTAGGTTCACTAGACTTGCGCAAACTTCCAAACGTGTAAGACGCAGATTCAATCCAGAGAGCTTGGAATTGCATTCCATAGAGCTCGGACTGCACGTACACTAATCCGTACAGAATTTCTGACAGGAAATTATATAGAAGTCCTCTAAGCTGACTAAGTAGAATCTCACAACATTCACATGATAATCGTTAACATTCTTGGATTGAATGAAGATTGTACGTTAGCATGATAACACATGTTTAGAACGAATAAAGAGTGGACGAACATCTCTCATATTTACTCAATATGACAGTTATTCCGTGATCCCACCTATTCTTCTTCTCAACAGTCGATGATGGGCGTGACAGAAGGAATGAATTTATTAGGGTTTCTTCCATCTTTAAAGATTGTAAGAACTCTTCTGACGCTTTCCTTTTGTGCAGTGATTTTTTCTGAGTGTCACATCACTGCTACGAAGGGGTCTTCTCCTATCACAGAAATGGATTTGACTTATTTGGGCCAGGGTTTGAATAAGATTGTGAGATGGATGTTCATTTGTTGGAGGAGGAAAGTATTGGCAACAACACTACGTTTAATCTTGTGGGTTTAATCTTGGAGAAAACTTTGTGGTTAAGCGCGCTTGAGCATCACTTAGATGTGCTAAGTGGACTATTCATTATCATGAGAGATGGGTTCTTGTGAACCACTACTCATGAAACGTGGGTCAATGAGTTTGACTTGAAACTACACGGTTGAACCCTGATAGCAATATCATAACACTAGGTCTGTGACACTTCTTTCTTCTATGATAGGAAAAGGTTTATCTTGCTAAATAGACCACCATATTTTAGATGAATGCCTTGATTTAGTTTTGGCTGATACCTGTAACAAGTCCCTTGTGTTTTGCTATTTGGGGAAGCACCTAATCTATGGGGATATTGTTTCTTGGATAAGATTTTCTTTGAGCAATATTGTTGTGCCCTTCATTTCTTTATTGTAGTATTTTTTTTTTTTCCAATCGTGATAATGGTCAATGGTTTTTGGTAAGGGTGATATGTTTATGATTCCTTCAATGTCTTTCCTTAATCTAGAGATGGTTCCCATCACCTAAATTCCAATGTGGTCATGCATGTAAATCTACCATTGGTTATGAGAGACTTTGAGTCGATCCAAAGGCTAGTGGAACACGATGGTGATTTTGTGAAATCATTTTTGAGTAGGTTAGCCTCTAGAACAAGTTTTTGAGGTTTTGCATTAATATTAATATTTCTAAGTTAATCTTCCATTCCATTCAAATTATACCTTTTTTTAGTTCATGGATTCAATTTCTGATTTTTGAGGGGTACCTTAAAAATGATTTCAAAGTAATAAGATTAGTCATATGAGTATGAGATGCCACTCTCCTTTGTCAATGGGTTATCACTCAATTTGTCTATAAAATGGATGAGGAAATTCGACAATCCATATGCAAATTTTGTCTAGCTCATTCATGGTCATTTCTTTGAGAAAGTTTAGAGTCCATCCCATTTCCATCTGTTCACAACAAAGAGGTGGACAATAGATCTAGGAAGCTTTTTGCACCATCTAAGGTGTTGGATAATGTAATTGTTCTAATTTCATCTTATAGTGAAAATAATTATTTAGTTGAGTCTATTGGAGATGAGATGTAATTTCTTTTAGATCTAAAGAAGGAGGTTGAGTCTCCAAAGTTTCTTAAGGAAGAAGAAACATAACTATTTTTCTTGTATATTTTATCCATTTCCACATTGGAGAGCAAGAAGACCAAAGAAAATTATGGGCCTTTAGGTAAGCAAGTGTAGAGGGAGGTGGCCATAAGTAGAAAAATTGTGAATAAATACCTAAAATTTAGTTAGTGAGGCGACTCATTGCAATATATAATCTTTCCTTTCATGTAAGGGGAGGAGGTCATCATTGGTATGTTTGAGACTACATGACCTCTTTTGTAAGGATCAATTGTTCATTTTGTTGTGGTTGGTAGATATTTCCTTCTTCATCTCTTTAGTTGTGGTGTAGGGTTGTTCTCTTAGTAGGTTAATTCTTTTGTTTTGTGCAAGTGGTTTCTTTTAGGTTTGTTTAATCATTATATAGTTCCTTTACTAGGGCAAGGGCTCAAATAGACCCTATTAATATTTATATATGAAAAGAATGATTAAATCAATTTCCAAAATCATGAGAATTTCCTCTACAAACCCTTTTCACTTTTGAAATCAAGTTAAGGTATGCCATGTCATCTCAAGGCCAAATTTGATAATTTTTTTAGTATAACACTAATTGTGTGATTTGTAAGTTGTTGGCACTTGTTTGGGATCCCAATGTTAAATCTAAGACATCCACAAGGTATTTTTAGAGGTAGTACAAATTTGAGCTAGAAATATTAATGCTTTTCCATACAAATCCACATTTTAGTTTTTCTCACCAATCAATTTTTTTAGCCATTTCCACATTTGTTCCATCACTAGTTTGTACTTAGCTAAAGCTACTTCTTTATTTAAAGGTTCATATATTTTCTAATATGTGACTATTTATCTTTAATTTATTTAATATATATAGATAACTTGTTTTAAAGTAATTAATGGTTTGTTCAATTGTATAAAGATGTATTATAAATAAATTGGTTTTAAGGTTCAAGTATAAACAATAATAAATAAATATGTATGGCCTATGAGATTTGACTAATTTTGAAAGGATTCCTATAATACTAAGGAACTTATTCCTTAATTATATGGTTACATAACATATAAAAAGTGTTTATGAGGTGTAGAATGTTAACTTACCATGATATTAATTGTAATGCTATTGTAAATGTATATCATGCCTTCAAAATCTTGGAGAAGGTACATGTATGGACCTCTTACGTGGATGAGAAATAATATTATTTATTTATTTTCCCACTTGACTTGGATATTAATTGTAGTGGCATTTGTGCAGAAAGTGGGGCATAGTGGTGAAAGTTACATATCAATTAGATCTTATTTATAACACTTTCTCCATTCTAGGTGCTAGAATTGGGATTAAAGGGTCATTGTATAATGGATGGGATCCACATGAGTTGAACCACTACGGTGGACTACTAGACATGGATATGTGATTTATTGGGAGTTATTGGTCAAAGATTATTTTTGAGTTATATTTATTTATGGATATAAATTGATTGAGGATATATGGGCATTAGATTTTTTTCACACTATGTTTTTTATGGTATATGGTTTGAGGAATCTACTTGTTGCTTCCTTTCAAATATCATCTATAAATTAGATTATTTGGGTATAGGTTTTATGATTTACTTTTAGGCTCATGTAGGTGTTGTCAAAAGAGAATTATGCTTCCTATTTGATTATCCTTATGATTCATTCATATCTCTCAAATACTTGCTAGTTAGCCATGTTGTTCTTAACAACTAACCCAACAATCAACTTTTCGTTGCTCGTGAGATGAGGTAGGAGTGAGAAAGTAATTGGTGGGTTCAAGTTGATATTATTGGATTGCCTAGAAAAGTGTATTATTTTTGTAGTCTTCTTCATTAAATATTAATACATTCTTGAGCCTCTCTTTAATGGTGGGTTTTTTCTTGAAAGGGTTTCTCCATGTACATCTAGTGTTATGTATAAATTACCATGGCTTGTAAATTTTAAATTTTTTATACACTTCCACACAATCTCATAATCATTAATTGAATGTTGCATTAATAAAATCATATCTACATACTCTTTGAAAATCTATTATTTGTACTTTACCTTGTTTTAATAAAAAAATTAATCAAAGGGATTTTGTTGAGAAGGGAATATATTTTTTGAAGTTTAGAAGATTAAGGATATCCTTGAAGAGATACTAGTGGAGAAATGTTATAAATAAAGAGAAACTAGATAGTATGTTTAATAATAATTGGAAAAAATAGATAAAAAGGTGTGAGAAGTAATTAGTTTCATCTTGCTAATTTATTTTGAGGGCACTGCATATCTCCTATGGAAATAGATTGGTTCAAGATCTACCAAACTAAGAATCTAGTAAAAAACCTTATTCAAAGAGGAAATTACATTAATTGAAAATGAAAGATGAAGGCTCTAATGCAAAGAATTTGAACTCATTTAATTTGATTTTGATCTAGTTAGATCCATTGATGTTAATATTGAAGAAGAGGATACATGTATTTTATTAGTTTTTATTTTCCTAAATCATATTAAGAAAAATATAATCTTTCATTTAGCTAGTTTAATGATATATCCAAATTTGAATGCATTTGATGCTACTTTAATTGATGAAATGAGAAGATATATGGATGATAAATCAAAGAATGCATTAAATTTTTAGGGGAGGTCTAGGGATAAAATAGGGTCAAAATGGGATAGGAAAATTTCCATTAAGATATCTAAGTCTTGAGGTTATTATAAGACCTCAAGAAAGAGAAAACTAGAGTTCTACAACTATGTAAAATGGGAGCATGCTAAGGAGTAAAAAAATAAGAAAATTTATGACTCCTATACCACACAAATCTTAGATGTACATGGAAAATAGGAAAGAAAATAGTAAATTTTGAGTCCAAGGTTAAAAATAAGGAAGATGTACATGTTGAAGAATATAATTATGGATTAGAGGATGGAGAGGTAGAAGAGGGTTTATATGAGAGTTTTCTAAGTAGGATGAGTAGGTTGATCATGCAAAAGAATAAGTAGAACCCCATACTCCTACTTTGAGATGATTTATAAGATAAAAGAAATTAGTTGATATATGCATATCCCACTAAGTTTTTATTGTTTATTTTATTCATTTTGTACTAATGATGAACCAATATCTTTGAAGGAAGCTACATCTTTAGAGGATAATAATTCTTGGATGAAGGGCATACAAGAGGAGATGATGAATTTATACAAATATGACACTAAGGATCTTGTAGGGAAGAAATCCTATTGATTGCAAGTGGTTATATAAAAATAAAACTAGAGTAGATGGATGGTTAAAGAGATACAAGTCATGAGTGGTGACTAAGGAATACTCCTTTAGAGAGGGAATTGATTTTAGTGAAATTTTATCTCCTATTTCTAAGTTATCTTTTATTATATTCTTATTATATATATTTATAGCTTGTGATTTTATGATTGAGAAATTAGATGTCAAAACTACTTTCTTGCATGGTGATCTTGAAGAGGATATTTATATGTGATATATCTTGATGGTTTTATTGTTAAGGAGAAATCAATTTTGGTTCAAAAGATAGAACATTACTTGTATGGTTTGAAATATTATCCCTACATGTGGAATCAAAAGTTTTACACTTTTGCATTAGATTTGGTTTTGGTTTAGAGTGAATATAATAAGTATGTATATCTTTAATTTATTAATGGTTTTGGTTCAAAGTGAATATAATTGGTATGTATATCTTTAATTTATTAATGATCAATTTATAATCATTATCTTATATGTGGATGACGTTTTTTTTTGGGAGCAAGGGGATGATTATGGAGATCAAAACTTAGATTCATATAATGTTTGGAATGAAGGAATTAGGAGTAGATAAATTCATCATTAGTATAAAATCCATACATATTGAGTCCACAATTTATTTGGGTAACTTAGAGTAAATATGTTGAAATCATTCTTTAGTGGTTTGGTATGTAAAATTACGAACCTGTGAGTATTCAATTTCCTATTGGCACTAAGATTTTATTAGATATTTGTTTCCTAAGTTGGATAATTATTTTAAGAAAAATTATAACATTGTTGTTGGTATCTTGATGTATACAATGACTTGCATTAGATAGGATATTGCCCAAGTAGTGGGAGTTTCAAATAGGTTTATGTCTAACCCTGGTAGAGAGTATTGTACACATGTTAAGAGAGTGTTTGTATATTCACATGTGAAATTTAATCACTATATCCATTAAATCATGATTTTAATAATTAGGTCAAGAAATTGGACATACATTGGTTGGTATAGATTGGGTAGGTAACTTGGATAACTTCAAAGGTCCACTAGTAGCTACATGTTCTCTTTGTTTGGTCATATAATTAGTTGGATGAGTAAGAGAAAATACATTAGTATGGTAATGAGAAATGATTAGATATTAGAAATATTTAATGGTTATGTTGAGAAGACTAGTTGTAGGAAGATATGAATAAATGATTGTAAGGGTATGTGTAGGATCATGATGGGCCAAAAAGTGGCAATATGATGGGTATGTGGCTGGCGACCTTTTTTTTACCCAAAATTGATGAAACGAAAAGGGTTTTTAAAGAATATTCTCAGCTTTCCACCAATGTAAATTATGCTTTACTTTGAATTTAATAAGTAATTATTATTCATTTTCTATTCAAATT
>VDFB02000008.1:139677222-139791731 GCA_007258455.2 Sequoia sempervirens
AGAAAAAATAAAGAAGACATTGACATTAAAGGGAATATATGCATCTGTCACCAAGTGAAATTCAATCAAGTATAAAATAAATCTCTGAGCTTATCTAGCTGATTTATAGAAAGGAGTTTACAGTGCTATTCACATCAGCACATCTTGAGACGTCAAAGCCTAATTGTATATTTTATTACATTTAATCAGAGCAGTTATGGCTACCCAAATGGATCTTTTTTGTTTTAAGGGTACTGGTCTAGTTGCAAGTGCACTTGGACCAATTTAGTAATGTATTGATATTAAAAAAGTATAAGGGCATATGTTGTTTTGAAATTTCCAATCAAGATCAGTTCTACAGAGTTGAATAATAGTATCAAAATAAATAGAAAATTATTTTTGGGCATTAATGTCAACTCTTCCAAAGCTCAACATTTAATGAATCTTGGTTTTTTCACAAAAGGATATGATCTTCACTGGAAGGGAAAAGTTGAAGCAAAACAAAAAAAATATTCTTACAGTGCTGAGTTTTATTTATGTATTAACTATTGTTAAGTTTATTTAAATATGGCAATGAATAAAAGCTCCCCCACATATATTGAAATTGCTTTGACTATGGGGGAATTCTTCTGCAGAATCCACAAAATCATCATTGAAGCTTCTGCACTTATATTGTAGATATCGTATATCATATTAATCATGGCAGATTCATAAGTTTTGATGCATTTTTATTTTTTATTTATTTTAAAGTTGTTTACTACCTTGCCTACTGTGAATTATATATAAAATTTTTGGATGCATTTTCTTTTATCTTGTTTTCCATTAATTTAATATATAAAAGTTTAGATGTATTATAGTATATGAAAATTTTTGATGTATTTTTTTCTTTTCTCTATAAATTTATTTAACAATATAGTTTGACACATTTTCTTTCTTGTTCAAAGTCTTGTTTGATAATATGTAGAAATTTAAATAGAATTTTCTTTCTTATTTATATAATCTTGTTTATTACCAACAATAATATTTTAAGATTGCAATATGATATGAAAACAGCAAGAAGAAATTAAATAATAAAGATTTAAATTCAAAAAAATCTATGAATTCTTCTATCAATTAAGCTATCAAAAAGAAGATGGGTCCATAATCTCTCCTTAAAAAAATCCACAATGCAAATCATAAAGGGCTATGCATCTTAATAGCTAAGAACCCTATGAGGGATTATAAAGAATGTGTACATTTCATGGCTTCAATACATGAATTTTGTTATGATAAACATATTATAATTTCTTAGTATGATAAGCATATTATAATTTCTTATTTTCCTAATCCTTTAAACACCAACATAATTGTAAAAAATGCTTTAGATTCTTACATTTTTGCATCTCTATACATATGGGTAAACACATCCCCCACTTCTTAGTGTATTTTTAGTTAGTATTATTCGATTCTCTCTTCTTTTAACCACACACATGCTACAAATTTTATTAAGACTCCTACTAGACAATATATAGACCTCTCTAAATCAACATAATACTATATTATCCAATCCACTAATAGAATATTTAATGACCCTAATTATATCACTCCTTCTAAGGTTGTATGCGCATATCCAAAAGTAGTTTTAAGAGAGTGGTATTTTTCATCCTCTTCTATTGATAATAAAAATATTTTTCCCACCCCAAATTATATTGTAGTAGGTTCTACCTATGAAATTCAATGAAATAAGAAAAAACTTGAAAATTCCAAGTTTACTTGCTTCTAGTACTTTTAATATTCTTTGTCCACCTTGTATCACTTTTAGGGCTTCTAAACAATATGATCTCATAGAAAAACTACATGTTACACAAGATAAAATATCTCCTTGGAATCTCCTTCAACCCTCTTCTTCTTGAATTGTGATCTTATTCAAAAAGTTTTTAAAATATTGATGTTCAACCCACCATGGGACCCATCAAAGTTGCTTCTATGATTTAATGGACATTCAAGACAAATCCTTTTCTCTCTCTAAAATCCTTTCCTAGTTTGTTGTGGAAGAATCTTTACTCATAATTGTAGCTAGTTATAAAAAATAATAGAACAAAGTGTGTTCTTATAAATATTCATTCTAGAGTTTATTTATATATAGCATTTATTTCTTATGACATATTCATGTTTACTTCTCACACTTATATAAATATGATTTATACATCCACAATTTTGATAATATTAGTAGAGAACCTCATGGAATGATAACCTTATGTATTACAATTAGTTCTACCACTCTTCAAACACTTTTTTACACGATGCATGGTAAAATAGATTATAACATTATTCTTGGTTGACCTAAGATCCTCGAAAAGCATGCCATACCTTCTTCCTACATTGTTAACTTAAATTTGAGTACATAATAATCTATTATAGACAATCTAAATGGATGAGGCCCCCTTCCAATATTTCTAAATTGTTGAATCACGAATATTTTACCCCTTGCTCATCACATCTCCCCTATAATCCAAATTATTATTAAAAAGAATCCTTCTAACTGATCTATTGCAACTAGTAATTTTTCTCTCCCAAATGATCCTTTTGCTCTTCTTAGTCATTGTCAAATGACATGGTCTTATACATCCACTACACTCCATCCCAATACTTTGGTTGATCTTGATTCATATTCTCAACCTTTATCTCCACCCTATAATCCATTTCTTTGAGATTAGTAGGGCCCTTTAGAATCCACCCCTTATTATTTTGACAAAGGTCAATCTCCTTTCAATGAACTTAATATTCTTGAATTGCATATTGACCCTTATACATATGGTTTATTGCCACAAAATTATTTTTCTTCTTCTCCATCTTCAAATGCTACTCCTCTAGAATCTTCTAATGATACATGTTCTTAGAATTTCAATACTTGTTCAGGAGATAATTGGCATTGTCTAAATTTTACTCTATACTTAGTGAAAATAAAAATATCACAAGCTTTGATAATATTGCATTAAACGTAATGATAAAAATAATCAAAATTGTTCTTCTAAAGATCCCTCCTCATCTTATTTTTCTTCTTCACATGGTAAGTGCATCAATATTTTGATTCTATTAATTTAAATCAACCCTTCTCCTCTCTTAAATTTAAAAAACTTAATGGTAAATGATTTAAGATTTTTGTTGACTTTGGATATAAAGAAAAAGGCCTTGGTCCCCATTAGGATGGTATCACTAAATCTATTCAATTTAATCTTTATTTTTATAAATTTGATATTGTATATTGCCCTCCTAAATGCTCTTAAACTCATCGTCTTTCACCTGCTTCCTTAATCCTTTTAGCTTGTCTTGTGAGCACTCTATCACTCAAATCTAGATGTTCATAACAATACCCTTTGATTATGTATCCTATGATTGTGAAGAGTTTGTTATTTATCACCTTTATGGTTGTGCATACCCTCTTTATATTCCCTTTCTTCTTATTGCCTATCACTTTCTAGTTATATTCCATTATATCCCATAGTATATGTCTATTTTAGTTTCTTGTGTATAACATGTCATGGACCTAACTTTGCATTAATTCCTTGATTTTGAGGCCTTTGTATTTTGCATTGCCATGACCACATTTACTATCAATTTTATATGCATTCACCATCACGTGTTAAGTAGGCTTCCTACAATTTTTTCATGCTTGTATTTTACCTCCTATTTATCATAATATTCAATCTCACTTGTTCTTCCTAAAGGCTCATAGATGGATCATCGCCTTTCTCATCTTTTTCAAGCTTGGATTCCCATAAAAATGCATCTTTATAAAATATATCTAAATTTAATAGCATGCACATGTATGATGTGTGTGCTGCTAAGGCCTAGACCTTGATGATAAGACCTTACATCCTCCTAGTTGCATAGTTTTAGGTTATGAGGGTGAGATCCCTTAAAAAAGGAAAAAATGAAGAAATAAAATATTGAAAACTAAAAATTCAAAAGACATGTGTAAAAGCATATCATAATCACATTCCAAATTCCAAAAAAAAACTTAAAGTAAATCACAAAGCAAAAAACCACATTAGCACAATACCTTTCCTCAATAAACTCCACTTATAGAGTTATGTCCTCTTCTTATTTTCCCTTTCTCTTGATCTATCTTATTAACTCTTGAAGTTGACCAACTTTTTGTTGTTGGAGGAGTTTTATGTCTACCCAATTATTTTTGCAGTTCAATGTAGGAGCACAAGTTTAAGATAATTGTCCTCTTCTTCTTTCCCTTTCTCTTGATCTATTCTATTAATTCTTGAAGTTGACCAATTGTTTGTTGTTGGAGGAGTTTTATGTCTAGCCAATTATTTTTGTGCTTCAATGTAGGAGAACAAGTCTAAGATAGTTTGAGGGTATCCATTTTGTCAAAGTCGTCCAAGACACAATGTCAACCTCATCCTTTATTTATTGCACCTGAAGGACATCTGAACATTCGTAAATGACACGATTAAAAGCAATCCATCACTATCGCCAATTAAACTACAACCTATATAAATATATTATAGTGTCTTAATGACATTATAGAGTGAGCCAAATGTCTCTTCTAGAAGATATAAATTCATTTAAATATTAATAATAATTAGTTTCAAATTGTGAATTGATTTTAAAGATAAGAGTTTGCATTTGCCCAACGGTTGGATAATCTAGTCCCGCAGTCCAAAGACCATGTACGTTCACTAGACTTGCGCCAACTTCCAAACGTGTAAGACGCAGATTCAATCCAGAGAGCTTGGAAGTGCATTCCATAGAGGTCGGAGTGCACGTACACTAATCCGTACAGAATTTCTGACAGGAAATTTATATACAAGTCCTCTAAGCTGACCAAGTAGAATCTCACAACATTCACATGATAATCGTTAACGTTCTTGGATTGAATGAAGATTGTACGTTAGCATGATAACACCTGTTTAGAACGAATAAAGAGTGGATGAACATCTCTCATATTCAGGCCTACTCAATATGACAGTCATTCCATGATCCCACCTTTTCTTCTTCTCAACAGTCGATGATGGGCGTGACAGAAGGAATGTATTTATTAGGGTTTCTTCCATCTTTAAAGATTGTAAGAACTCTTCTGACGCTTTCCATTTGTGCAGTGATTTTTTCTTAGTGTCACATCACTGCTACGAAGGGGTCTTCTCCTTCTATCACAGATGGATTTAAATTATTTGGGTCGGGGTTTGAACAAGAGTGAGATGGATGTTCATTTGTTGGAGGAAAGGAAAGGAAGGAAAGGTCTTTTTATAGTCTACACTACCAGGGGATCTATTTTTAGGTCTACAAACGGCTTACATTATATGGGACTCCTCGTACTCCCAATATGAGGGAGACACCTAACTCGCGCTCCACAATACGAGGTGTACATACCTTACCCCCTCCAGGATTTGAACTTGTGCCCTCTCTTTCAGGAGGAAAGTATTGTCAACAACACTAGTTTTGTGACACTTCTTTCTTCTATGATAGGAAAAGGTTTATCTTGCTAAATAGACCACCATATTTTAGATGAATGCCTTGATTTAGTTTTCGCTGATACCTGTAGCAGGTCCTTTGTGTTTTGCTGTTTGGGGAAGCACCTAATATATGGGGATATTGTTTCTTGGATAAGATTTCCTTTGAGCAATATTGTTGTGCCCTTCATTTATTTATTGTAGTTTTTTTTTTTTCAATTGTGATAATGGTCAATGGTTTTTGGTAAGGGTGATATGTTTATGATTCCTTCAATGTCTTTCCTTAATCTAGAGATGGTTCCCATCACCTAAATTCCAATGTGGTCATGCATGTATAATCTACCATTGGTTATGAGAGACTTTGAGTCGATCCAAAGGCTAGTGGAACAAGATGGTGATTTTGTGAAATCACTTTTGAGTAGGTTAGCCTCTAGAACAAGTTTTTGAGGTTTTGCCTTAATATTAATATTTCTAAGTTAATCTTCCATTCCATTCGAATTATACCTTTTTTTAGGTTCATGGATTCAATTGCTAATTTTTGAGGGGTACCTTAAAAATGATTTCAAAGTAATAAGATTAGTCATATGAGTATGAGATGCCACTCTCCTTTTTCAATGGGTTATCACTCAATTTGTCTATAAAATGGATGAGGAAATTCGGCAATCCATATGCAAATTTTGTCTAGCTCATTCATGGTCATTTCTTTGAGAAAGTTTAGAGTCCATCCCATTTCCATCTGTTCACAACAAGGAGGTGGACAATAGGTCTAGGAAGCTTTTTGCACCATCTAAGGTGTTGGATAATGTAATTGTTCCAATTTCATCTTATAGTGAAAATAATTATTTAGTTGAGTCTATTGCAGATGAGATGTAATTTCTTTTAGATCTAAAGAAGGAGGTTGAGTCTCCAAAGTTCCTTAAGGAAGAAGAAACATAAGTATTTTTCTTGTATATTTTATCCATTTCCACATTGGAGAGCAAGAAGACCAAAGAAAATTATGGGCCTTAAGGCAAGCAAGTGTAGAGGGAGGTGGCCATAAGTAGAAAACTTGTGAATAAATACCTAAGATTTAGTTAGTGAGGCGACTCATTGCAATATAGAATCTTTCCTTTCATGTAAGGGGAGGAGGTCATCATTAGTATGTTTGAGAGTACATGACCTCTTTTGTAAGGATCAATGGTTCATTTTGTTGTGATTGGTAGATATTTCCTTCTTCATCTCTTTAGTTGTGGTGTAGGGTTGTTCTCTTAGTAGGTTAATTCTTTTGTTTTGTGCAAGTGGTTTCTTTTAGGTTTGTTTAATCATTATATAGTTCCTTTACTAGGGTAAGGGCTCAAATAGACCCTATTAATATTTATATATGAAAAGAATGATTAAATCAATTTCTAAAATCATGAAAATTTCCTCTACAAACCCTTTTCACTTTTGAAATCAAGTTAAGGTATGCCATGTCATCTCAAGGCCAAATTTGATAATTTTTTTAGTATAACACTAATTGTGTGATTTGTAAGTTTTTGGCACTTGTTTGGGATCCCAATCTTAAATCTAAGACATCCACAAGGTATTTTTAGAGGTAGTACAAATTTGAGCTAGAAATATTAATGCTTTTCCATACAAATCCACATTTTAGTTTTTCTCACCAAATAATTTTTTTAGCCATTTCCACATTTGGTCCATCACTAGTTTGTACTTAGCTAAAAATACTTCTCTATTTAAAGGTTCATATATTTTCTAATATGTGACTATTTATCTTTAATTTATTTAATATATATAGATAACTTGTTTAAAGTAATTAATGGTTTGTTCAATTGTATAAAGATGTATTATAAATAAATTGGTTTTAAGGTTCAAGTATAAACAATAATAAATAAATATGTATGGCCTATGAGATTTGACTAATTTTGAAAGGATTCCTATAATACTAAGGAACTTATTCCTTAATTATATGGTTACATAGCATATAAAAAGTGTTTATGAGGTGTAGAGTGTTAGCTTACCATGATATTAATTGTAATCCTAGTGTAAATGTATATCATGCCTTCAAAATATTGGAGAGGGTACATGTATGACTCTTATGTGGATGAGAAATAATATTATTTATTTATTTTCCCACATGACTTGGATATTAATTGTAGTGGCATTTGTGCAGAAAGTGGGGCACAGTGGTGAAAGTTACATATCAATTAGATCTTATTTATAACACTTTCTCCATTCTAGGTGCTAGAATTGGGAGTAAAGGATCATTGTATAATGGATGGGACCCACATGAGTTGAACCACTACGGTGGACTACTAGACATGGATATATGATTCATTGGGAGTTATTGGTCAAAGATTATTTTTGAGTTATATTTATTTATGGATATAAATTGATTGAGGATATATGGGCATTAGATTTTTTTCACACTATGTTTTTTATGGTATATGGTTTGAGGAATCCACTTGTTGCTTCCTTTCAAATATCATCTATAAATTAGATTATTTGGGTATAGGTTTTATGATTTATTTTTAGGCTCATGTAGGTGTTGTCAAAAGAAAATTATGCTTCCTATTTGATTATCCTTATGATTCATTCATATCTCTCAAATACTTGCTAGTTAGTCATGTTGTTCTTAACAACTAACCCAACAATCAACTTTTCCTTGCTCATGAGATGAGGTAGGAGTGAGAAAGTAATTGGTGGGTTCAAGTTGATATTATTGGATTGCCTAGAAAAGTGTATTATTTTTGTAGTCTTGTTCATTAAATATTAATACATTCTTGAGCCTCTCTTTAATGGTGGGTTTTTTCTTGAAAGGGTTTCTCCATGTACATCTAATGTTATGTATAAATTACCATGGCTTGTAAATTTTAAATTTTTTATACACTTCCACACAATCTCATAATCATTAATTGAATGTTGCATTAATAAAATCATATCTACATACTCTTTGAAGATCTATTATTTGTACTACTTTACCTTGTTTTAATAAAAAAATTAATCAAAGGGATTTTCTTGAGAAGGGAATATATTTTTTTAAGTTTTGGAGATTGATGATATCCTTGAAGAGATACTAGTGGAGAGATGTTATAAATAAAGAGAAACTAGATAGTATGTTTAATAATAATTGGAAAAAATAGATAAAAAGGTATGAGAAGTAATATAGTTTCATTTTGCTAATTTATTTTGAGGAGGGCACTGCATATCTCCTATGGAAATAGATTGGTTCGAGATCTACCAAACTAAGAATCTAGTAAAAAACCTTATTTAAAGAGGAAATTACATTCATTTAAAATGAAAGATGAAGGCTCTAATGCAAAGAATTTGAACTCATTTAATTTGATTTTGATCCAGTTAGATCCATTGATGTTAATATTGAAGAAGAAGATACATGTATTTTATTAGTTTTTATTTTCCTAAATCATATTAAGAAAAATATAATCTTTCCTCTAACTGGTTTAATGATATATCCAAAGTTGAATGCATTTGATGCTACTTTAATTGATGAAATGAGAAGATATATGGATGATGAATCAAAGAATGCATTAAATTTTTAGGGGAGGTCTAGGGATAAAATAGGGTCAAAATGGGATAGGAAAATTTCCATTAAGATATCTAAGTCTTGAGGTTATTATAAGACCCCAAGAAAGAGCAAAGTAGAGTTCTAGAACTATGTAAAATGGGAGCATGCTAAGGAGTACAAAAATAAGAAAATTTATGACTCCTATACCACACAAATCTTAGATGTACATGGAAAATAGGAAAGAAAATAGTGAATTTTGAGTCCAAGGTTAAAAATAAGGAAGATGTATATGTTGAAGAATATAATTATGGATTAGAGGATGGAGAGGTAGAAGGGGGTTTATATGAGAGTTTTCTAAGTAGGATGAGTAGGTTGATCATGGAAAAGAATAAGTAGAACTCCATACTCCTACTTTGAGATGATTTATAAGATAAAAGAAACTAGTTGATCTATGCATATCCCACTAAGTTTTTATTGTTTATTTTATTCATTTTGTACTACTGATGAACCAATATCTTTGAAGGAAGCTACATCTTTAGAGGATAATAATTCTTGGATGAAGGACATACAAGAGGAGATGATGAATTTATACAAATATGACACTAAGGATCTTGTAGGGAAGAAATCATATTGATTGCAAGTGGATACATACAAATAAAACTAGAGTATATGGATGGTTAAAGAGATACAAGACGTGAGTGGTGACTAAGGAATACTCCTTTAGAGAGGGAATTGATTTTAGTGAAATTTTATCTCCTATTTCTAAGTTATCTTTTATTATATTCTTGTTATATATATTTATAGCTTGTGATTTTATGATTGAGAAATTAGATGTCAAAACTACTTTCTTGCATGGTGATCTTGAAGAGGATATTTATATGTGATATATCTTGATGGTTTTATTGTTAAGGAGAAATCAATTTTGGTTCAAAAGATAGAACATTACTTGTATGGTTTGAAATATTATCCCTACATGTGGAATCAAAAGTTTTACACTTTTGCATTAGATTTGGTTTTGGTTTAGAGTGAATATAATAAGTATGTATATCTTTAATTTATTAATGGTTTTGGTTCAAAGTGAATATAATTGGTATGTATATCTTTAATTTATTAATGATCAATTTATAATCATTATCTTATATGTGGATGACGTTTTTTTTTGGGAGCAAGGGGATGATTATGGAGATCAAAACTTAGATTCATATAATGTTTGGAATGAAGGAATTAGGAGTAGATAAATTCATCATTAGTATAAAATCCATACATATTGAGTCCACAATTTATTTGGGTAACTTAGAGTAAATATGTTGAAATCATTCTTTAGTGGTTTGGTATGTAAAATTACGAACCTGTGAGTATTCAATTTCCTATTGGCACTAAGATTTTATTAGATATTTGTTTCCTAAGTTGGATAATTATTTTAAGAAAAATTATAACATTGTTGTTGGTATCTTGATGTATACAATGACTTGCATTAGATAGGATATTGCCCAAGTAGTGGGAGTTTCAAATAGGTTTATGTCTAACCCTGGTAGAGAGTATTGTACACATGTTAAGAGAGTGTTTGTATATTCACATGTGAAATTTAATCACTATATCCATTAAATCATGATTTTAATAATTAGGTCAAGAAATTGGACATACATTGGTTGGTATAGATTGGGTAGGTAACTTGGATAACTTCAAAGGTCCACTAGTAGCTACATGTTCTCTTTGTTTGGTCATATAATTAGTTGGATGAGTAAGAGAAAATACATTAGTATGGTAATGAGAAATGATTAGATATTAGAAATATTTAATGGTTATGTTGAGAAGACTAGTTGTAGGAAGATATGAATAAATGATTGTAAGGGTATGTGTAGGATCATGATGGGCCAAAAAGTGGCAATATGATGGGTATGTGGCTGGCGACCTTTTTTTTACCCAAAATTGATGAAACGAAAAGGGTTTTTAAAGAATATTCTCAGCTTTCCACCAATGTAAATTATGCTTTACTTTGAATTTAATAAGTAATTATTATTCATTTTCTATTCAAATTATGACTAAAGTCTTGATTGATAGGTGATTGAAAAACATCTATAGCTTTCAAATGGTATCACATTTTTTTGAATCCAAAACATGTGTCACATTCTATGTTTCACATACTATAGGATTAAAAAATAAAAATTGAATTTCATGAATTTTTGACCAAGTTAAGGTGGTTAGACACCACGAGTTTTTATATTTTTAAAAGTTGTAATAAAAAATCATAATTAATTATTTACTTGGAAAAAAATTACAAAAATATGCATCACATCAAGACATGAATCCTCTACTTATATCTAAAATATTATAAAAAAATATTATCATTTTGTGGTTAGGGTGGTAAGAGTGACATCTCCTTATTTTTCCAAATTTAAATATCGCTACATTGAAATTTCAAATTTTCACCAAATAGATTTTTTTTTTAAACAAACCTAGTAGTTTAGAAACTAAATTCAATTTTCTATAGATTCTATTCTTACATATTTCTGAAATAATATAGATAAATTATTCAAATTTTTAAGTCAAGTTGTCTAACTCTGATTTTTCTGAATTTTTTGCCACTTAAGGCCCTGTTTTTTCCATGATGATCCTGCGCATACCCGTAAGGGAGATAAAATGTTATTGAAAGCATATTATAAAATTATTTCATTGTGGTCTTCCCTCTAAAAATTTAAATTTAATAATGCATAGCTCATAACAATAGTCATATCTTCAAAGAAGTCCTTTCTCTATTGAAATGTACAAAACATTAAATTTTAGTGGCATCTACAATTACCAAAAATCATGTTCCTAATGAAGTTAGGGATCACTTTCCAAAGTACAGTGGTGAAAGATCTCAATTAGAAAGTAAACGTATACAAGAATTTATGAATTTAATGAGAAATTAAGAAGTAGATGTTGTAAAAGTTAAGAAATTATTTGAACTCAATTTTTGAAAGAAGATGCAAAAAAATGGTTTTCACATTTTCCTATATGTTTGCCTCATAAGATGAGTTCAAGGTAGTTTTCATTGATTAATTTTGTCAAAGTATTGATGTATGCTTGAATTGATCAATAAGCTTGTGGATATTCAAAAGGATGAAGAAGAGTTGTTCCTAGCTTTCAATGTAAAATTTGTAAAGACAGTGAGAGACATTCATGAAAACATCATACCAAATGATGTAATATATTTGGTCATTTATCTTGGTGTTATTGATTAAGAAATGAGTTTCTTGTTGAGGGATAAAGATCCAAAAATACTTCATCAAGCACATGCAATTAATAGGGATATTGAAAATAACTTAAGACATTCTATGATGAAAGGGTATATTTTTGCAAGTATTGGTTATCCTAGAGTATCTGATGCAAATGAAATGTATGGATCGGAAAATAGAAATGAATATCAAGATAACAATAATAATGTTGTTACAGTTAGTTCATATTTGCATAATTTAAATCACAGTGAACTTCAAATAGCATGTGAGTAGTGTTGATCCTATTTTTCTTGTTCATGCATTGTTTGACCTAAAAAGATATGACATAGAATCACCATATGACATGTATGCAAGGTTTTTGTATGATTTATTGTCAATCCCTTAATATTTTAGACTTACAAGTTTAGTGTGCATTCATTTCCTATGTGAATCTTTTGAGTTAGGTCTAAGTACTATCCCAAAAATGTTGAAACATCATTATATTTTTCAAAAATACGAGGGGATTTGAATTATTGAGAAGATTAGGTAAGATTATATAAAAAAATATTTTCTCAATCATTGATGGTACGGGTCAGAAGGCCTTGTGTGAGAAAAAAATGATGGTAAATATGGATGAAGAGAGTACATCAAAAAATAAAAATACATCTTTTAGTAGTGAAGATGAGGTTTTTTATCATATTATGAACATAATATTTACAAATAAAGATTGCATTCATGACAACCAAGATGAAATGTATGATGAAGTAAAAGAAATAAATGAGGCCATGCCTTATCAAATCTTAATCAACAAAGGAATAAAAGAATTTTTAGATATCTAATGTAATGGACCAACTTGGATGATCAATGACTACGCTGATGATTAAAGTATTGGAGATATTCCATTGCAACTCAATGATGATGGCAATGAAGATGAATATTTATGGTATTCAAAGTGAATAACTTCAACATGATTTTAATAATGACAATATTCTTGATGGTGTTGATTATAATATTAATGGATATTGTTTCTTCTTTGTTTCTCATGATTGTTATTATGAAATAGAAATCGAATCCTTTGCTTCATATGAAGAAGATATTAATGTGTATGTTATTGAAAACGTATATTCACTCTTCAATGAACATTTTTTTGTTGTGATGAACATATGGATTTTGGGTCAATGTTATTTCCTATTGATAACATGAAGGAATTTAAAAATTCCTTTGACCATGCTAATCCAAAATGTGTTAATATTGTAAAAGAATTAGACATTTATGTGCAGCAATCTAATAATAAAATCAATGGTGAGACTCCTTGTCTTTTCAATCATGGTGATTATGAGTATGATCAATTCTTTGTTGATTATAACTTCTTTTATGAAGATGAGTTAAATATATTTTATTCGGATAAGGGGTATGTAATTGTGGAATTAAATGAGGTTATATGTTCATTTGTGAGTGAACAAAATGAATGTTATGGTGAGTCTACAAAGTATAGGCTAGAATTTTTATCTATTAATGATATAGAAGATTAGGAATTTAGTTCCACGCCCTTTGATTAATCATGTTAGTTTTTTGAATGTTGATGCTAGGATAAATTTAAGTCTTTTTGATGACAAGTTGAAAGTCATTATTGACGATGAGATATATTACATCAGTAGTCATGTATAATAATAAATACCAATGAGGGGTTTGATGTTGAGAAATTTGGCACAAGGTTGTATACTAAAATATTTTAGCCTTCTCTTAAAGTGTTCTAGATGGAATTAGAAGATGATTCATAGGATTGGTTAGATCTTGCCTTTGAACCTAAATTTGAAAGGTTTTTTAACATAGTGGATGTTGATGAAGCAAAGTATTTCCACAAAAATCATAACTTGAGTTTTGATAAATAAATTTTTAATGCTAATAACTTGTAAAATATTGGAACATGTAATAATATGAATAAGTTACAAGTAAATATGAATACCAATTTTATCCAAATTAGAGGAAAGAGGTTTCCATATATGATTGTTTGTAGGATGTGGAATAAATTTTAGATGATAACTCAATGTTTGTAGATGGGATTATTAAACAAATTTTTTATGAGAGTTTCAAGCTTGATGTGCAAACCAAGGATGAGGTAAAACTTCATGATGCAAGACATTTAATGAAATATGAATGTTTTAAATTCTCAATTTAGTTGGGCAAGCATTTAATGGAGAATGAGAGTGAATTTGGTGAGGTAAAGTGACATGTGGTGACTGTGGGGTTGACATAATTGATGGGTGTGACATGTGTTCTACATGGTAATGTGTTTCAATTGACATGTATATTAGAAAAGCTCATATAAGAAGGGAATATATTAACAATAATGTATACAAAAATATGGTGATAAGTATCAATGGAACTATCAGTGATGGGAAGATTGTGACTGTGCTTTCAAATTAGTCTCGTGGTAATTATCAAAGAAAAATGTGTTTGATAGATCTATAAATTTTGTTTCTTCATTTTTGGGGGCTTGAAACCACAAAACGAGGTTTGAAATAAGAGAAATTACTGTAGTACAAATGAGTAGTTACATAGTTTTCAATCAACTAGGCACATGGTCTACACCATAGATACATCGAGAATCTTGCTATGTTTCACTAAAGTATACATCCTTGAACAAGAGGCACTATTAGCACCTAGAAATTTCTCTCATTTATAGTGCATGAAAACCTTTCAGTTTGTGACCAAAAATCATTTTTAAACCCCATGGTAGCTATTTTTCTTAAAGCTTCCAACATTAAAATTTTGTAATTCAAAGCTCATCTTCAAAATTTGGTTGGTAGAAAGTTTCTATAATTTTTCATGAGTATGCAAACTTTTTTCATGGTTCTATAATGAGTTGTAATGCTCATTTTAATGTGTCACCATTTTCAAAAGGGTCTATAAGGTCTTGTAAAATGTATCATATTTATTTGTTCTGGAGACTACCTAGTTGTTCATTTGTCATAACTAGGCTCTGGCTCCAATTTTGTGATAATTAGAGAAATTTTGAGGTCTAAACCAAACATTTGTTAAATGACATATTAGAAGACCATGTTTACAAAGAAAGTCATGAAATCTGGTGTGATATGAAAAAATTGAGATAGGGTGAGGCTAAAAATTAATTATGGCGCCTCTTAGTAAAACTTCTCAACCTCCATATGTTGTTTGCACCTACTGTAATGATCCAATTGTTTGACTTGTGGAAAAATTTAAAGTGCCAGTTTCACTATGTTATAATTTTGAAGTTATAAAGACACTTCATAAACTTTAAATACATTCAAAGAAGTAATATTGGCTTAATTTTTTTCCTTATAGCTCTTCTCGAAACTCAGATTTATTATTTTTAAAATAATTTTAGGCCCCTTCAAGCTGCATCTTAATGTGCAAAAATAAAAGCTTAAGTGATTTATTCCTATTGGTATGAGTTGACACATACCTTAAAATTCAATCCATGTAGCATATTGTTAGAGTTTATAGTGAACCCCACAACTCCCAGCAATCTTCTGTAACCAAAATTCTTATCACATATAAAGATAAAAAATCATGTTTGAAATCCATGCAACCTTGAGAGAAGAATTGATCCACACAAGCATATGATATTAAGATTGAATATGAATAAGTACAATAATGAATGAATATAAAAGAAAAAAATCAAAACCTAGATGATAATTTTATTAGATTGTGAAAAGTGTCCTAATCCTATGCAATGAGACAACTTGACCTATAAATAGACCAATCTAATGAAAAAAGAACTCCTAAGTTTAGATTAAGTAATTAAAGTAATAAGGGACCTAATAATTAATTAATGACTAATTAATCATTAGGTGATTATCTTAATTACTCCAAAATCCCCCCTTAAGATCAACTTAGGGAGAAGCTAAATCCCTAATGAATAATGCAATGATGGATACATGAATTGGTCCTAGCTACAACTCTCGATGAGGTACCTATGTACAAATAAATGAAATCTCTCATAACGAGAGAAAAAGGAGGAAACCGCATGGGAAAAAACTCCTCTCCAAAAGAGAAAATGAAATAAATATACTAGTAAAAGAAGGATAGAAGGAAGACACAATGTGACTCCCAAGGACTTCTATCACACAAGTACAATAGATGTCCCCTAATAGGAGAGAGAAAATGAAGATGTGAATCCCCCATAAAGAAAGATCTCATGTACCAATGATGAATTATTGAAGATAAAACACAATCCACTACTACAAACAAAATTTATCCCCGTAGGAAGAAACAAATCCACTAGTGATTCAAGATGCTAGCTACTCACAATATATGGAAGAATTAGGAATCCAAATCTAAATGATGTGTGCCTCTAAAAACTACTCCAATGTCCACATGTTGGAATGAGATGATGTCAATAAAGAAACCTATGAAGATTTATGTAGAAAAAGTTGAAAGGATAATGAAGATGATGGAACAACAATGATGATATGGTTTTCAAAAAATAGGATATGGATGTCCTCAAATTAATCCTCCAAATCTATAATTTGAGACTCTACAAACAAGGATGACATTTCTACAAGATACGATCCTAAGTAGCTATGTATGGAAGAAGATGGATATCATGTTATACCAAAACAGTAGGGGAAAAGGATGTAGTGATGAAATTTTAATCAAGAACAATAAAATATGGAGTTTAGGTCTTTATTTGAAGAGTGGTAACATGAAGAAAAGTCTCTAAACTATTGGAACATGCAAGAACTATGATATACTCAAGCTCATCTAAAGTATCATCACGAAAGGGTATACAATTTGAATTTGTACGAGGAATGAGACAATATACAGTAGGATCCTCTAATAATGGAGAGATGTGAAGGTCTCCTTGGATCTCCCAAAGTCGAGTCAAAAGTGTGTGGGGACAATAAATATCCAATACAATACACATTTTGTCATGCTCAACACTAGAAAAAATTACTCCTATGACATGATAATTGATAATACCCTATTCTAATCTACTCCCTAGTGTTTCTGGTGTAGGTATGAGTCCATAAAGATAAGGAAAAATATCAAGGCACCTGAGATGTGTCAAGATGACATTTCACTAAGAATCATAATTACCCTTTTCTAAGATGACCATAAAAGGATTAAAAAAGCCCATGATAAAAATGTGCCAAAACATGCAAGCAATTGATAAAAATGTGAAATCGCAAATAATTGAATAAAATGTACTTGGGGTAGATTCTATAAAAAATGCATGTACGTGGATCTAAAGAGCTCTAAAATACCTTTCCAACACCACATGAATAATGAAAATTAGAGATATAGGTGAAAAATTATGATCTTGAAAGTAAAAAATGATGATATAACTTTGATTAAGAATAAAATGAACCACCAAAAAATATGATGATGACACCTACACCATAGTAAAGTTCTTGGAAATAGCTTTCCAATAGTATATTGTTTTCTCAATTTCAACATTTTATGCCCAAGTTATGCCAAAAATAAAATGTATAGCTCCTTTAGAGAAAATGGAGGCTAGGAGGGGTCCAAGGGTACACTCTAATGATGTCATGTTGATGTCATCATGACATCATAAGATGAATATTTTATGCCTTGATGAAATATTTTCTTGGTCACTAGAAAAATGGTAGGCCATTCAGAAAAGAAGATTCCACAAAATATTTTATAAAGATGCTAGAATATTCCTTTTTCACAAAAAATTTCGTGTTTGTTGACATGATGAATGGTGAGCTGCCATCGGGAAGGGTAAAACTACCACGAAGGATGTTTTCATTGTCGGGTAGTGGGAGGGGGGTGACTAGGAAAGGGCTAGGTGGTAAGGAAATGGCCACTGTCGGCCACAAAATCTCATCACCCAAGGTACATGGCCCCATGACCAAGGTACGGACCCATAAGGCCCACAACCATATGTACCTGATAGGTACCAAAATTACCCTTTACTTTTATTTTTCATTTTTTATTCCTTTTTAAAAAAATGTTTTAATTTTTTTAGAAAAAGTGGATTAAAAAACCAAAATTATTTTTCCACTACTTAGATTTTAGTGAATTGACAAGCATTGTTAAGGTTTAAAGCCATTTTGGATTGAACAATGATGCCCATTTTGTTCCAAGATGAGTTCATTTTTCCCTCAAGGTTGGATCTCTTAGAATTTATACAAGAAGCTATAGATCTAATGCTTTGATATTATGTTGGATTTTATAGTTAACCCCACAACTCCTAGGAATATTTTGTAACCAAAATTCCTATCACATCTTAAGAGAAAAATCCATGATTGAGTGTTATGCAACCTTGAGAGAAGAATTGATCCACAAAAGCATTTTATATTGAGATTGAATGCGAATATCTAGATTTTAATGATTACAAAGTATAATAATGAATGCTTAAAAAAGAAAAAAAATAAACCCTATATGTGGATTTGATTAGACTGTGACAAGTATTCTAGTCCTATGCAATGAGACAACTTGACCTATAATAAACTAATATATAATAATAAAAAAGAACTCCTAAGTTTACCTAATAATTAATTAATGTAATAAGGGACCTAATAGTTAATTAATGACTAATTATTCTTTAGGTGATTACCCTAATTACTCCAACATATATTATTGATCCATCACAAGTTTGTGAAGGGAGAACAATTAAAACCTATAATAGTTCAAGGGCCACAATAAAACTTATATTGATTGTTTATTTGTTGATTTGGAATGTGTTGGGTATCAAGTTAAGCTATTTTTAACATGCATTTTATGGAGTGTTAACCATTGATGAAATATTATATATTCTATTTGGTTGGTTCCGCATGTGATCCTCTTTCCACACGACTTAAATTCACATCATCATAATTTTGAAGGGAGCCAGCTCAACTAAAATTATGATGACTAGTTTCTTAGTGATGTAATATGGCTGGTCTATCTCAGTAGGTGATTATATGATTTGGTGCTACAAGAGAGCTCATTTATCACATGGAAGTTTGTTTTTAAATATGTTTTTTCTCTTTCAATGCAACACAATTTTGGGCACCATTTCTCATCTACACTTGGAATAATCGTATCCCAATATTGAAATGGTCTTGTATCATTGAGGAGGCTTAGGAGAATATTTTGGAGCCATTTAAGTGATGAAATATATTGTTTTAATCATCCAAATTGACCTAGCAAGTTGTTCTAATGATTGGGCATCATTTCTAGTGGGTTTTGGGCATTCCTTTTATTGTCAGTAAGTTGAAAATAACTTGCAATCCTCCAATGCCAATTTGGGGTGCTTTTCTCACTATTTTAACTTATAGTAATCTTCAAATGGTGATAAAATAAGATATGGATTTTTAGTGAATGGTTTGAGTTAGGATTTTAAATATTTTAAACAACATATTATCACTTCTCTATACTCTAAGAAGTTGAATGTGGCATCTTGCACACCTCTATTGCTTTCTTTAGTAGTGTTTGTAATATTTTCAAGTGAACTAGTGCCTTTGAAAATGCCTCTACAATGTGAGAAATGACCTACAAATTATTATAAAAAACATTGTAGTTGTTGAGATTTCCTAAGTCTAGTTTTCCTCAAAAAAATATTCATGCACATAAAACTAACGAGAAAGGGTCGCCAATATTAAGCATGTTAAATATTCAATAGGAAAGAATTGAAAATGACATAAAAATGGGACTCTCATTACAAATTTATTGACAACATAAATAATTAAACTATAGGAAATTAAGATGGCAAACCTGTATGTAATGATTCTGTCAAGAGATTTAGAATTGGACATTGCAAATAATTCTACCTAAAACATCTCATCAAAATTGCTAAGGATGAACCACAGGAGTCAAATTGTGAAGGAAGAATGGTTGCATGTGATATTCTTGAAAAATGCCTAAATTAATTATAGATTAACGAAGGGAGTTTTGAAGGTTAAAATACTTAGTTAAAAGAATATTCTAACTACTAGTGAGGAGGGTAAATTTCTAGGGTTGAAAATTTTCACTTGGCGGCTGAAAATATGTTTTTACATCATGTTAAAAGTTCATGTGAATGCAAGTTAAAAGTTAAAAATAAATTTTAGTTACAAATGAGAGGCAAGGTGAAGATAAAGGTACTAGGGCATATTCTAGATATCATTTTTAAGTTGAAAATTAGAGGGGTTATATTGTGTCAAGTGTCAAGTAGCTAATGAATATGATTTTTTTTCTCTTCTTTAAAATATAATTTCTCTTCCATTTGTAAGGGTTATGAGAGTTGGAATTGGAAGAGATTTGTAGAGAAAAGGTCAAGATAGAGTTTTGTTGCATAATTGTATGTATTTATATACAAAATTTAATAATAAACATTGTAATGTTTTCATTTGATTTATATGAATATATGTTGGTATGTGCATTTTTCTCCAACTTGCAATGTAAAAAATTTATTTGAACAACGAAATCAACGGTTGTGGCATTATTTTTTGCTCATTTGTAGTAATTATTATTTATGTGTTAGTATCCATTCAAGGGTCCTAGTGTAATTTATTTCATGGAAAACAGTTAGAGTGTTTAAATTGCAAATGGATTGTTGATTAGAATTGTGTAATTCAGTCATTAGTAGGTCATGTTATTGTAAGGAAATAACATTTGTTTGGAATGACTATTATGACATATTAAATGTTATGATAGAAGTATTAAAATGGAATTTTCACTTTGTAGCCCCTAACAATCAACCAGTTTGATCTTGTGTTATTTCTCCCATTCTTAGAAACAACTCTTAAATTCAAACCAAAATCCATTTTCTATAATTTATTCATAATTATTTTCATGCTTCACAACAAGGTTTTGAGGATAATAGGGAATGTACTACTCATGCTTAAAAATATTCGAATCATTGTTTATTTGTGTGAAGTCTAGTATCTTCTTGGCATTGTGAAATAACTTTATGTAACATTCATATTTAAATTCATTAATGGGTGACCCCCTAGGTTCTCTAGAGCCTAAAGTGTAGAGGAGGACAATTGTGAAGTTGTCTCCTATTTTTTGGCCAATTAATTGAAGTATTTAAGCATAATACGTGGCTACTCTTTAGAGGATTCCAGGAAATAAATTGGACCAACATAAAATTATTATTACACTTTTATTTGTTTGCATTTTTGAGCAATCCTTTTACCTAGGTGTAAAACATATTTATCATATGTAGTTCACTTTGTGAGAAAAAATAACCTAGAATAATTATCTATTTAATTAGAAATGTGAAAAATTCAATTGACATGTCATTTTATCTCCCAAAATATTTCAAGTCCCTCTATTTTCTTGTAGCTAATTTGACTTTTTTTCAAACATTTTTCCTACAACCATTCCTCTATGCATTTTTCCTATGAAGAAAAAACATGAAGATACCAATGAACTGTAGTCAAACAATATGTAATATGCATCATGCCTTGACAAAGGTGAAGTATTCATGACTACATAGGCTATGGAAGATCACTATTGGCATTGCAAGCACCTTACAAATAATTTTTCATCATATGAAGAACATTTTAATAGATAGAACAAGGTTTAACATAAATTGAAAATTATTTATCATATATGGGTTGTTTCTCATAGTGATGAATATATTAAAACACAAAAAATAGTACTCAAAATATTGTAGAGGAAAAAACAATGGTCACTAGGAATTTTTAGAATTTGCAAGTCATTTTTGTCACATGTGTCATTTTTGAGCTTGCCAACACTCCAAAAATATTCAAAATCTTGCTTAAGATACTTCCAAGTCATAAGAAATGTTTTGGGAAAGTTTTAGAATGAAAAAAATGTGTATCAATTTACAAATGGATACAAAATCTTCCCTAACACCTTTGCACGTGTAATTCACATTCCAACACTATTTGCAAGTTAAAACAATGAAAGGACATACCCAAACAAGTGTTGTAATTTGAGGATAGGAATAGCATGCTCTAGGTGTAGAGGAGGAGATTTGATACTCCCGAGACTCTAGGACTTGAGGTAGAGTCTACAGGGAGAAAATTTCCCTCAACTACCTCATGGAAGCAATCTCAAGTGATGGGAGATAACTAAGGGAGACTTTCTAATATGTTTTCATGTTTTATGATTGTTTATGGAAAAATAAATTCAAAAATTGAGTGAGTAGGCCTCAAAATTCTTGGGAGACAAACAAACTAGCTCTCGGTTAGAGGATGGAAGCACAGGTCAAGGATGAAAGTGTGATGCACTAGAATCTCAGTGGGGTGCTAACGTCTCATACATAACATAGGAAAAGTCAGTCATACAAAATGCATAAAGTGTGCTAACTACTCAAAATTCAGAGTTTGACAGTTTTGGATAATTTGACAAAATGTAGAAATTAAAGGAAAATCCCAACAAGAAGAATACTAAAGGAACAAGTAGATAAAATATTAAATTAAATGACAAAGAGTGAAGGAAAAGAACAAACTCATAGGTGGTCTAGCTATGAAGCCTCCTACAAAGCTCCACATGGAAAACCTACACACATAGAAATAGTAAAAATGTTGGGGCTGTTTTAGGGCTTGCCTTGGTCAAACCTCCGTTTTGGTGTTTCCACCTCCACGGACAACCAAAGAGACAACAAGATGGGGAAATAGACAATAGACAACGTGAAATGACAAGATAAGGAAATAAAACATGCAAAATATCAATATGCTACTTCAATAAGAATGATAATGTAACACAAGGAAATGTTACCCTCCCTCCAACGAGCTTGTGAAGCCGAGAGGAAGTGTAATTCCTTGAGAGAACTTGGGAAGAATGTGAAAGAACCTTGATGTAGAAGAGATTGATCAAGCAAGAGAGAAAGAAGAGAGTAAATGTTGAGAGAATGGACTTGCAAGAATGAGAGATTGAGTTGCTAGAAGTGATAATCAATGAATTGAATGAATGAGATGGAGGAATATGAGTTCAAATGAAGAATTGCAAGTAGAGGGCCATTTTTGGGCACGATTGTGACTGTAGAAGCATTACACTTCATGAGTAGGCAAAAGTGAAGATTGATGTAATGTGAAATTGCATTAAGGGTGCAATTTTACACCATTACGTTAGGAAATACAATACATGTGTGAATAAAGTAAAAGAAGTGCCAAAATCCATTCAAATTATAACTGATTTGGGAAAATGAAATCCATCACTAAGGCTTAAAGCATCACAACTTCATTTCATTTTTTTAGTTTAAGCTTGTAATAAAGCACAATTATCACATGTGGACAAGGTTTTAGTTGACACCAATAATGTAGTTATTTCATGGCACATAGGAAAAAAATATTTATGCACATGAATATAAACATAAAATTTGCACCCAACACACTCCAACTCAACATAAAGCAAACCAATCAAAGGCCCATTGCAATAAAGATAACCATCACAAGTTTGGAGGATCCAAAAATACTTAAGGATGTGATAGTGTGCAAGGTTTACACATGAAATAGTCAATAATTGGGTGCATACCTAAGCAATCACTTAAAATCCTCTTTTAGACATGTGTAAATTATTTTTGAAATATCAAACTCTCCATGAAAAATTGAAAATTACAAGCCAAAGCTTGGAATATAATAATTAACATTTTCAATTTAGAAATACAATAAAAATGTAGATGTGCTAGAGGAGCCTTGGGGGGACATTTAAAAACCTTCAAAATTATTATTTTTCCCATTTCCAAACATTTAAAATAGTTAAAATGTTTTAAATATTCATAATTTTAAAATCATGAATAAATTGACACTTAATTTTTCTACAAGTCAAATGATGGAATTATCACCACAAATGCAAATGATATCTAAATGCCACAAAATTTTGTGGAGAGGATTTATTTTTAATTTTGATCCTTGACATGTCTTAATTTTACATAGCACACCAAATTTTGGGACTTCCCTTGTAAATTGGGCCTTCTAACAAGTAGTTTAACAAAAAAATGGTTGTCCCTTGAAACTTCTCTAATCATCATGAAATTGAAGGTAGTGGCTAGTGGTGACAAATTAACAATAGGGTAGTTACTAGAATAGAGGAAATTAATTTTTTGTATAGAACCTTATAGACCCACTTGAAAATGGTGACACATTAAAATCAATATTAAAACTCATTAGAAAACCATAAAATTAAGTTTACACTCATGAAAAATTATAAAACTTCATGCCAACCAAATTTTGAAGATGAGCTCCAAATCGCAAAATTTTAATGTCGAAAGATTTAGACCAACTAACTACCATGGGGCTTAAAAATGAGTTTTTTTCAATTGTCATGCACTAGAAATGAGGAAAATTTCTAGGTACTGACACCAAGATAAATTTATTTTCCAACTTCCATGTAAAAATTTATAAAATTGTACACTAGTTTATACATAAAAGTATAACTTGGTCACTATGGGTCCATAACATAAGGTAGAATCACATGGGTATATATTACCATTAATTTTTTTATGCACCTAGCGATATAATATTATAGTGTAATAATTTTTTAATAAATAAGGATTGGGGTGCATATTATTTGTAAGTCATCCCACTAATTGATTAGATTATATGTATTGACCCCACATGTATAGTAATGTTAGGTAGTTGAGTGTTATTGGATGTAGGAAAGAGACTCATACAATGGCGATGGATAATATTTAATGTGTTTATATCTCATATTTAAATATTTTGAGTACTATATTACCCCCAATAAGGAGCATTATATCATGTTTCCCTACCTCAAGGGTTTGATCTATATTCTAAATACATTAGGTTATTTCAATTATTGAGTTTTGAGATCTATCTTCTATTATATGAAGCATTTCTATTATTTATATAGATTCTTAACATTAAATATCAAATTTTATTTTAAAGAAAAGTGGGGAGGATTTTTTTTCTATTTTATTTCCAATAAGGGATGTATTTCTTATAAAGGGTCATGTGTCTCACACAAGCTTTCAAAAAAAGTGAATTTGGATTAATTATAAAGAAGAATTTGAAATATTTTTAAAAATTACATGAATTTCAAATCATATTTACTCTAATAATTATTTATTACTGCCTAATACATTGTACTGTCATCTCCCTAGGTATATTAAATTTTTTCCCTAGTTTGAATTGCATGCAAACTACTAAAAATAGATTTCAAGTAATTCAAGTGGTGAATGTGGAGATTAAATAATTGATACACACATAAATGATAAAAATATGAATGTCAATCATGTGTACTCATATTTCCATAAGTGCCCCTTATTGAAAACTTGCAAGCATAGAATAAAAGTTCCAATGATTAGTATCTACCAAACATTAAAAAATGAGTATAATCATAACTGCTTAAATTATTACAAAAAAAGAAGTAAAGGGATTAGGGTAAGGTATTCCAACTAAGTGGAATGTACTCATACTTTGACTAAATAAAAAATAGAAAGGACTTTGACCAAGTAAAAAGGGATTTTGACTATGCAAATATCTTTGACAAAATAAATTTTATCATGAAAAAATATTCTAAATTTATAGAACAAGTGACAAAGACTTTGACTATGCAATAAACCTATATAATCCATCTCAAATATTGATAAGACTTTATCTATACATCAAATGATCATATATTTTCATAATATAATCATACAATTTTCTAGTTATGCAAGATCTAATAAGTCTCTAAAGACCACATAAAATTTCACATGTGCAACTATGAAATAATAACCATGCATACATTACTAATACATGCTCATTAAGATAGAATATATAGGACTAGACTATCCAACCTAGTTACTTTCCTTCATATATAAATATTTATTGCAATAGGGAACACACTTCTTAAAACATTTTCACCAATGACCTTGAACAATTCTTTCCTTCAGGAAGAAAAAACAAGGAAAGCTAAATAATTGGATATAACTATTGCAAGCCTTTGTAAATATTATTTCTTTGGATTGAAATCTTTTAAGCCTATGCAAATCATTTTCACAAGAAAATAAATTAAATTCATTATTTCATCAGGTTCACGTACAAAGTTTTGACCTCTCCAAAGAAGATAAAATCTTCAAGTATCTAAAATTTCTTCATAGGTTGAAGTTATTTCTAAGTTCTTTTCACCAACAAAGCACTGTTATTTCATGAAATCTCCAAATGTGTTGGAACAAATCCTTCATCCAAGTATGAAAGTCTTTAATATCTTTGAATTTCTGACTCTTCCCCAAATGAATAATTATGGAATTATTCCCTAGCAAAGTTGTCAATTTGTTGGTTTCTCAAACTAATTCCTTGAAACCCTCTAAAGAATTTTCAATTCTTATGTTTAAGGACTTTAGATAGTTCGCCAATGAATAAGAGACAATTTCAAAATTGTTCTCCTTTGTAAACATCAAGCTCTGCAAGACCTAGGGGTTACCCTTTAATGACATTGAATATGAATATTAGACAAGGTTATTTCACAATTCCAAGTAGATATTGAACTTCATATAAATAAAAATGGAATGCACATTCACAAACACTATCCTATCATTCATTATATATCTTGAAACAATAGTATGAAGTGTAAAAATAATTATAAATAATCTATAGTTGATTTTTGATAAATAGATTTAGATTTATCATTTCAAAACAATTCTAGGAGAGGGGACTAGAAAAAAAATACTAGTGCCTATCCTAGGCTAGAAAGTCATAATAGATTTCATCTTCACATCATAGTGTCATAACATAACTCGATGATCTAATTAAACACATGACACCTTATGATGGTAATATCTCCATGAGCTTGCAACATGATTCTACTTAACAATCCATTTGACATAATAACAATCTTGTTAACCTTAGGCAAAAATTTACACTATTCCTTAAACATATAGCAAAACACAAGAATAAATCATTACAAAAAATATGTATTGAAGAAGTTTATAACCCTTGATTATTTTCTTCAAAAAGTGTTTTTTCAAAGTTGGAGACAATTATATTGCATTTTGATTTTCATATATGCTACAAATTAGACTACAAAACCATTATCATGAAATGACATACAACATATACTACAAATATGACATATTTAAAACCAATTTTTCATTTACACTATTTCCTACTTACAAACTTACTTCTTGGGTTTTTCTACACCTAGAATTTTTGAAAAGAACATAACCCCTTTCAAATGACTAGAAGTTACATTTAAAGGATAGAGGAAAACTCAAAGTAATCCTCTAATTAACACTTGACACACTTGAATCCTCTAATCTACAATAAACTAGCATTTGGAATATGTCTTAGCATCTTTTAATGTCTCTTTTATTTTCCCTTTATTGCCAACCAACATAAACTTTTTATTACCTTTCTATTTGTTTGCATTTTGATGCAAGCCTTTTACCTAGATGTAAAAAGACATATACCATCTATAGTTCACTTTGTGGAGTACAAAAACATAACCCCAAATAATTATCCCTTTAATTGACAATGAGAAAAGTGCACTTAACATGTCATTTTATCTGCCAAAAAATTTCAAATCCCTCTATTTCCATATAGCTAATTTGACATTTGTTGAAACATTTATTTTGCAACCATCCTGAATTGTGCATTTTTCCTATGAGAAAAACATAGGAAGATGCTAATGAATTGTAGTACGTAGTGTACATCATGCCTTGACAAAGGTGAAGCATTCATGACTGCACAAACTATGGAAGATCACTATTGGCATTGCAAACACCTTGCAAATAATTTTTCATCATTTTTGTCACATTTGAGTCATTTTTGAGCTTGCCGACATTCCTAAAATATTCAAAACATTGTTTAAGATGCTCCCAAGAATGATAAATGTTCTAGGAAAGTTTTGGAAGGAAAAAAAAGTGTTTTTTTTCTTGCAAATTGATCCAAAATCTCCCTAAAACCTTTGCACGTGAATAATTCACATTCTAGCACTATTTGCAAGTTAAAACAATGAAAGGATTTATCCCCAAACAAGTGTTGGACTTTGAGGAAGTGAACAATTTTAACAATACAATGCATGTGAATGAAGGAATAAAGAAGCACCAAAATCCATCTAATTGGGTTCTAGGAAAATTCATCATCACTAATTCACCGTCATGGAAAATTCACCGACTTCACCGTCAAGTAAAATTCATCGTCAGCAATTCAACGTGGTGGAAAATTAACCGCATTAATATTTTTTAATATATATTTCAAAAACTTTGATTTTATTAAAAATATTAATACGGTTAACTCCGTGAATTGTTGGTGGTGAATTTTACTTGACGGTGAATTTTCCGTCGGTGTATTTTCCATCTGGTGATGAATTTGTTGTATGCCATCCAAATAATAAGTGATGTAGGCCAATGAAAACCAATCACTGAAACTTAAAACATCACAACTTTGTTTTTTTTTTAATTTAAACTTGTGAAGAAGAACAATGCTCATACGTGGACAAGGTTTGCATTGGCACCAACAATGCAATCAATTCATGGTCCATAGGAAGGAAAAAAAATGCATGTGAATATTAACTTAAACTTAGCACCTAGCACACTCCAGCTCAACATAAAGCAAACCAATCAAAGGCCCATCGCATGAAAGATAAACTATCACAAGTTTGGAAGAGCCAAAAAGACTTATGGATGTGATGGTGTGCAAAGTTTACATATGGCATAGAAGACCACTGTTTTTGGTTCTTCCCCCACGTTTTCAAGTTGTGGACTGCTCTCTTTGCTTCATTACCAGCCTTGTTTCATTTTCATTGGTCATGGAAATCTGCTCTTTTTGGTCACTCTGCCACTCACAATGTGATATCTAATTCATGTCGACATATTATAATAAAAAATATATGAAGGTTTCGATGCCAAGCTGCTTTGTCTCACACCTCTACATGCTATTTATTCCAGTCTTCATACACTTGTGACACTCTTTATCTTCAATATAAAAAAAAAAAGACTTGGGTTCTAACCAAGCAATCACTTAAAATATTCTTTAAGGCACATGAAACTTATTTTTGAAATGCCAAAAATTCCATAAAAATTTTAAAATTGTGAGCCAAAGCTTGGAATATAATAATTAACATTTTCAATTTAGAATAAAAATAAAAATCTGGGAACATTTAAAAACCTTCAAAATAATTATTTTTTTACACTTTCAAACATTTAAAATAGTTGAAATGTTTTAAGTATTCAATTTATTTGCAAGCCTAGTGATGAAATCATCACCATAGGTGCAAACATCTCAAGGCCACAAAATTTTATGGAGAGGATTTATATTTAATTTTCATCCTTGCCCTATCTTGGACTTTGCATAGCATGCCAAATTTTGGGACTTTATTTGTAAATTGGGTCTTTTGACAAGTAATTTAACAAAAAATTGGTTCAGACCCCGAAATTTATTTGATCATCATGAAACTAGAGCTGGATGTTAGTGGTGACAAATGAACAATTGAGTAGTTCCAATATTAGAGAAAATTGAATTTTGTACGAGACCTTACAAACTTGCTCAAAAATGGTGACACATTAAAATCAACATCACAACTCTTTGAAAAACTATGAAATCATGTTTGCACACTCATGAAGAATTATTAAAACTTTCTACCAACCAAATTTTGAATATGAGCTTTGGATTGAAAATTTTAGATGTTAGAAGCTTTAGGCCAACTACCTACCATGGGGCTTAAAAATGAGTTTTTGTTGCCAATTGAAAGATTTTCATACACAATAAATGAGGGAAATTTCTAGGTGTTAGCACCTACTATATCCCAATAATAATCATATCTAAGATATGGATTTGAATCTAAACATACCCATTTGTAATTCTATATTTGATCAATAAATGTAGAATTGACTGAAATATTTTTTTCACTTATACATCTAAAGCCTAACTTTTTACATATAAAATTCATAAATTGGGCCAATGTCCTCTCTTATTCATCATTAGGATCTAACTAAAGTTAAAAATACTTTAAATTACATGATATGGTAGTACATTTAAGAACTAAAACTAATCTATTTAATCATCTTGGATATATTTACGAAGAGAGAGAATCTAGCATATACATGTACTTACGAACATCAAGATAATATTTTAAAATATTATACTACATCATCATCCTAGGAGCGTACTACATGGTTATCTATTATCCTCAATATTTATTCCTCACCATTGAATGTTTCCTTCTAGGGGCTTGACCAAAGGAGAGAAATATTTTCTAGCAAAAGCCCAAGTGGTGTCTCTCAATATCGTTTCTCTCTAGACATAGGCATATTAAACTCAAGAAATATTTTATAATTAAGAAAATTAGATGATTATTAAACAATTTTATTTATTCCTTGTGTGTGTCAAAGTCAATTGTAGGCTATTATTTTACAACAATTGACTTTTTTGGTATGGGCAATTACTTGAGAATATTTTTCTAGTTATCATTTATTTTGTGATTTATTTTGTGTTAGTTTCTAGATAGAATTATATTTCTTCCTTATATAGGTGGTAACTAAATCACTACATTAATTTCACAATAATTTCATCAATGACATGACCACACAATAATTTAAGTAGTTCCCTATGTTAGACATACAAGACAACTAAGAGGGGGTGAATTAGTCGTGCATTAAAACCTTCAAACCCTCATTAATCTTCAAACCCTTATTAAGCATTAGCATGAATGTAAACAAATGAAACATTAACACATCGACAACCATACACAATAGAACACTAGATTTTAGGTGGAAAACCCTAATCAAGGAAAAACCACAGTGAGGATTAACTCACATATATATGAATAACAACACTAATTACAAAAGGTTCACTGCCGGAAGGGCTCATTGACTAGAGGACTCACCCTCCAAAAGAAAGAAAGGAAGCTTACTACCAAGTGCTCATTACCTAGGAAGATCACTTCTTCCATAATACAAGAGAATAGAAAAAGATTGTTACAAGGAGGTTCACTACCTTAAAGAAAAAGGAGAAACCACCACAACCATCCACAACCTTCGACTCATTGCCTCTAGCATCAGGGACATTGAAATGTAGATACCTTCTACACACTGCTTCAGTTGGTCTTAGGTGTTCATGCTTGCGCTCAGATCACAACACATGATTGCATATACTTTATTTCACACCACTCTTCACATCACGTGCACTTATCCAACAATTGAACTTGCATATATACCATCCACAACCATGAATAACCTTCTCCAAGTCATCTTCAATGAAACTTATGCACCTCAAATGCGCAACCACCAAATAGGTCGGCACCAAACACTTTTGCAATGGAAAGAAGTGGAGGACCACACCCAGGGTTCACTAGGACCCAAATCTACACCGACATGCTACACTAGGCTTCCACAATCCAAAAAGCACATATGAAAATAGCGATAACATGCTAGGTTAGCCAAATCGACATTAATGCTACCAAGCAACTACATATGCACGTCACCAAGTCTGGAAACATCCTATGGACCACATAGAAACATTACACAATATCCTAGAATATTCCAACACTAACAGAAATATTCAAAATCACTAGTGAAAACACATGAAACTAAAAATACTATCATCCTGTGCAACTAATCAAATTGTCGTCGAGATACAACTCATGAACCAAGCTTGTGAAACAACTAAACACCAAACCATCCAAGGGAAGATATATACAAGAATAATTAGCACATTCCCAATTCCACGAGACAAGAAACTTCAGCATGGAGATATACAGAGCAATTCCATTTCTCCCAGATATCTCTCTTCACAAGCTATACACTGTCAAACACATCTTCTATTGCCACACAATCCAAAACCAAAAACTATGGATATAACACATTAAAATGCTTCTAATCATCACATACAAACCACACGAGCACAACTTCAAGAATGAAAAAATGTGGATCACAACACAAAACACATCCCTATCACCTTGTACACTCTTTATACATTTTTTCTCAAAAGAACTTGGAAACCAAGTGACCTTATTGTATCTGCAACACTTTCTCAACACCACAAACACCTTCTCATCATGACTACACTAGAGGTTGACATCAATTACAACACTTATGACAACAAAGTGCAACAATCTCTCCCTTTGTCATTGATGGCAACACTTGTTGAAAAACCATCAACAACAAAAGCAACTCTGCATCTCCAACACTCAAGCAACTCTCCCCCTTACTTGAACATTTATTTCCCTAGATTTCTCTCTCTCCTCCTTTGACATCAATGGAAAAGGGAAACACCTTCATACTTCACTTCTCTCTCTCTCTCCCAATATTAGGTACAAGATATACTCCCTATAACTATACCAACCACAAACACCACTACCTACTCCCCCTAAGGGGTAGCCTTCATCAGTCTAGGACAAATAACTCATCTTGAATTGTACCCCTAGAAAGATGCACCATCTTATGCATCTATTTGAAAGGAGGGGAAATAACCCCTAGATTTTTTCTGAGATGTACTCAAATGTATCTTTTGGAAGATACTTTGTGAAAATATCTACTATTTGATCCTTTGCAGGCACATACTCCAACTTTACTTCATTCTCAACAACTTTCTTTCTTAGAAAGTGATATTAGATAGAGATATGCTTTGTTCTTGAATGCATTACTATATTTTTTGAAATGTTGATAGCACTTGTATTATCACACAAGATAGAGATAGGTTCATCATATGATACTTTGATATCTTTCAATGTTTTCTTCACCACAACACCTATGTGCAGCAAGATATTGTAACAATATATTTTTCCTCTATAGTAGATAATGACACTAATCTTGCTACTTACTCAACCAAGAAACTAGTCTATTTCCAAGGAAGAAACCACCTCCACTTGTACTTATTTTGTCATCCACACAACCTGCCCAATCTACATCTATATAAGCACTCAAGGAGAAGTCAGTATCCTTAGAATACCACAGACCATATTCTGGAGTGCTCTTCAAATATTTGTATATCCTTTTGGCTACTTCCACATGTGATTCTCTAGGGTCTTCTTGAAATCTTTCCACAAGACATATTGAATGCATTACATTCTGTCTAGTTGCAGTTAGATATAGTATTCCACCAATCATGGATATATAATTGGTTCATTTTGTCTTAGGAGTTTCATCATTTTTGCTCAATTTGCAACTAGTAACCATGGGATTACATAGTAGTTTAAATTCCTCCATTTCAAACTTCTTTAAAATTTCCTTAACATATTTTGATTGTGTAATGAATATACCTTTTTTTGATTGGCTGATTTGTATCCCAAGGAAGAAAGTCATATCCCCAAACATTGACATTTCAAACTCATTTTGCATCTCCTCTGCAAAATTTTTACACATTGCCTCATTTCCTCCAAAGATTATGTCATCAACATACACAAGCACAATCATGATTTGATATCTCTCAACTTTGAATTAAAGGTTTCTATTTGTAGTACCCTTTTTGAATCCCTACTGCAATAAGTACTTTTCCAATCTTGCATACCAGGCTCTAGGAGCCTGTTTGAGCCCATATAATTCCTTTTTCAACTTGTAGACCATGACAATGTCTTTTGATAACTAAAAACCTTCTATTTTTTCAATGATACATCTTCTAACTCACCATTAAAAAATGTAGACTTTACATCCATTTGATATACTTTGAAGTCTTTATTTTGTACAAAACCCAAAAACATCCTAATAGCCTTCATTCTTGCTACTAGAGAAAACATCTCTTCAAAATCTATTACTTCTACTTGTGAGTAGTCTTTACACACAAGCTTAGCCTTGTTTTTTATAGCTTCTCCATTCTCATTCAGTTTGTTCTTGAAAACCCATTTAGTAATTGCCATGTCTAATTCTTCTGATTTTTCCTTAGCTCTTCTTCCATAGATTTTATCCAATTTTCATCTTTGCAATCTTTAGTAACTATTTTAGGTTCTACTTCAGAAAGAAAGAAAAAAGTTTACCTATTCCTCTAAATCATAACAACTTTTCTTGTTAGCACACCTCTACTTTTGTCTCCAATTATTTGGTCCTCAAAATATTTTTTTTTGCACATACTTAGGAGTCTGAGGATTCTCTTTCGGAGCTTCCTCCTCTTCCACTAGCATCTCCTTTTCTATCTCTTCTTCTTTTTCTTCTTCTTTGCAAGGGGGTTTCATTAGATTCATATCCTTTTATCAACACTAAGCTCCGATTTGATTCTTCGTCCACTTTCACACTTGCACTTTTAACTATCTTCTTTAGGATTTTATTGTAGCATTTGTATGAATTTCTCTTTGTAGAATATCCAAGGAAAATTCCTTCATCTAATATTGAATCAAACTTTCCTAAGTTCTCTTCATCTCTCTTGATATAAAGTTTACTTTGAAACACTCAAATATTTCATAATGGGATTTTTTAGCTCTGATTTGATTCTTCACCCACTTTGACACTTACACTTTCAACTATATTCTTTAACCTTTTATTTTAGCATCTATATGCCTTTCTATTTGTATAATATCCAAGGAAAATTCCTTCATCTGATCTTGCATCAAACTTTCCTAATTTCTCTTCATCTCTCTTGATATAACATTTGCTTGCAAACACTCTAAAATATTTCACAGTAGGATTTTTTCCATACCGTAGCTCATAGGGGGTCTTTGAACTTTTCAATCTTCCTTATCCTTTGTTGAGAATGTATATTGTGGTATGAATTTCTTCTCTCCAATAGACATTCGATAGATTTGCTTCCTTCAACATGGTTCTTGATACCTCTTGAATTGTCCTATTCTTCCTCTCTGCAACTCCATTCTGCTATGGAGTCCTAGGAGCTGATAAATGTCTTTTTATCCCATGATATTCACAAAAACTATTAAACTTAGTGGAGGTGAACTCACCACTTCTTTCAAACCTCAAACACTTGATTTTTAGATCCATTTCAATCTCAACCATATATTTAAATGCATTAAACTAATTTAGAGCTTATATTTTTTCTTTGAAAAAAGTCACCCAAGTCATTCTAGAGTAATCATCTATTAACAACATAAAATACCTATCACCTTGAGAGATTCTTGTTTTGGTAGGTCCACATAGGTTTGTATGCACCAACTCCAAAGGTCCTATAGTAGAGTATTCCTTATCTTTGAACCTCTTCTTTGTCTATTTTCCAAACTGACACTCTTAGCAAATTGCATTGATAGGCTTTGTAATTCTTGTCATGTCTCTCATAGCATGAGTAGAGTTGATCTTCACTAGGCTATAAAAATTGATATGACACATTATTTTGTGCCATAGCCAACTTTGATTAATTTAAGTCATAAAGTACTTACCACCAACATCTTTGAGCTAATAAACATTCCCTTCTATCCTCATTCCTACAACAACCAAAGTTTCAGAGCTTCCTTTTTTTATTTCACAACCATCATCTTGAAACACTAGATTGTATCCTTTGTTACACATTTTTCCTACACTAAGAATATTATGTTGGAGACCCTTGACAAAAAGAACATCATTTGTCTTATGCTTTCCATCAAAACTAATTGAACCTTTTCCACAGATCTTAGCATATGTGGCATCACAAAAATTAACAAGACCACCACCATATTTCTCAAGTTTAAAAAACTTACTCTTATCACCTGTCATATGATTTGAGCACCCATTGTCAGTTATCCAATAGTTTCTCTCCTCTCTCGCATGAAAGGAAGTCAACATAGTTCCTTCAATACTATGACCTATTTTTGGATCAATTTTCTTCACTCATCTTTCAGGGTTAGTATAATTAGTTAAAACATTCAAAGCCATGAACAAGCATTCATCACTTCCATCATCCAGATAATTGATTCCTCATCATTAGATGTACAGATGTCTTCTTTAACATAATAACTCTTCTTGAAATATTTACCTTTATGATCTTTATGTTTGTGATTTGAAACTTTTCCTAGACATTTTGAAGCATAAAGACCTATCTTACCACAATTGAAACAATTGAAGGGTAACTTAACTTTGTATTTGCTAGTGCCCTTTTTCAATCTTCTTACATAATTTTCTTCCACTTCCTTAAGATCTTCTAGATCAGACTCATCATTCTTCTCTTTCTTGTTGACATTAAAAGTAGTTTCTTTCCTTGGATAATCTTTGTCAAACTCTCTTAATTCAAAAGTAGTTAAAGCACCAAAAAATTAATCTCTAGAATATAGATTCAAATTCTAAGCTTCCTCAATAGCAGAAACTTTAGCACTATAAGGTTTAGGAAGGGTTCTCAATACCTTTTTCACAATTTCACTTTCATCTAGTTTTCCACCAAGACCATTGATGACATTGACAATTTCATCCACCCTTAGCATATAGCTTGCAATATCTTAATCCTCTAACATCCTTAGGGTTTCAAATTTAGCTTTGAAATTCTGCATCTTTGTTTGCTTGATCTTGCATCTCCTTCATAAATGCTCTTTAGCTTCTCCCATACCTCTTTAGTAGTTTTGTAGCTTATCACCTTCACAAGTTTTGAATTAGAAATCCCACTCAAAATAGCATTCCTCATGTTTTCATTGTTCTCATAATCCTTGACATCATCTTCACTTGTCAGAGGAGTAGTAGGCATAGTATATCCATCTTTAACTAACTTCCATACTCCAAACCCTAATGAGACAAGAAATGCTTTCATCCTTGCTTTCCAGAAGGCATAATTTGTTCCATTGAACATAGGGACTTTGACACCATTCTTGTGTGCCATCTAGATCTACCTAAAGTGGTTAAGCTTCTTCCAAGGAACCTCTAATCTGATACCAATTGTTAGACACACAAGACAACTAAGAGGGGGGTGAATTAGTTTTACATTAAAACCTTCAAAACCTCATTAATATTCAAACCATTATTAAGCATTAGCATGAATGTAAACAAATGAAACATCAATAACCATACACAATAGAACACCAAATTTTAAGTGGAAAACCCTAATCAAGAAAAAAACATGGTGAGGATTAACTCACATATATATGAATAACAACACCAAGGTGATCCCACAATACTGGTTTACAATTTTTGGCCAAACTGGACATTGAACTAATTTTTTAAAACTAAATCTTCACTTTTGGGCACCTATAGCTTCTAAAACATGAGGAATTTGAAGATGATGCAAACTAATGATTTGTGATATTTTTTCTATAGATTCTAAATATATATATTTTTAATAGTTTTTGAATCAGATTGAACTTCTTTTTCCATCTTCAAAAACTAGTTTTTATCAATAAACACCATTTTTAAAGAGTGATGCTCACTATAAACAAATTAACTTTTTTTCTATGAAGGACAAAATTCCATTTTTTTCGAATTTAGCTTTGTAACTATGATATCTAGCACATTCATTTGGTTTCATAGTATTTTATTGAATATTTTTTTCTTAATCAAGTTTTGAAGTCAAACCAATTATAATTTAGACATAGGTGGACTGTAAACAACATAAATTTTTTTGTATGTATCGAAATTCTTTTTTTTACTCGATCAAGGACATCAATACCTAGCCCGAACATACTTTTCAGTTTATTTTTTATAATCTACTATTATTCCACATGTTCAGAACAAAGAGCTTGATTTTCGGTGAAAAACCATGTTTAATTAAACTAAAAAAATACATAATAAAACCAAAATATATTAAAATTATATTTTATGGATAGCTCAATCTGTGGACTACCACCATCTAGTTGTGTCTCTTAAGTTTTCTCCATTTTCATCAACCTGAGCTTCAAAGGAAATTTTTTGTAGAAATTCGGTAGAAGAGGGGGAGAAAGACAAAAATGGGGGGTTCACTCAAACCCCCCTTCAAGTGAACCCCCCTTGACCCTTTTGAGCGAAGGGGGTTCACTTGAAGGGGGGTTCGAGTGAACCCCCCTTTTTCTTGACTTTCCCTTTGATTTCATTTTAAAAAACGTGCAAAAAATGGTCACATCACAAAAATGGGGTTAGCTTGAAGGGGGGTTGGAGTGAACACCCCCTTTGTGCAAACCCCCAAACACATGAAATTTTCTTCATGGGAGAATTTTTGAAAATTTCCTTCCTTAATGGAATTTTAAACTAGTTTTGTGGAATCACCCATCGATTACAAAAGGCTTACTACTAGAAGGGCTCATTGCACAAAAGAATCACTATCCAAAAGAAAGAAAGGTTCACTACCAAGGGATCATTGCCTAGGAAGATCACTTCTTCCAAAATACAAGGGAATAGAAAGACACTATCACAAGGAGGTTCACTACCTCAAAGCACTAGGAGAAACCACCACAACCATCCACAACCTTTAGCTCACTAACTTCAACAACTCTAGGCACACCGAGATGTAGACACCTTCTACACATTGCTTCCAATGGTCTTAGGGATTCATGCTCACATACAAATCACAACACATGATCACATATACTTCATTTTATACCACGCTTCACATTAGACACTTTGCCAACAATTGACCTTGCATATATACCTTCCATAATCATGAATAGTTTTCTCCAATTCAGCTTAAATGAAATGTATGCACCTCAAATGTGCAACCACCAAATAGGTCAGAACCAAACACTTCCATGGTTGAAAGAAGTGAAGGAAAAGCACACCAAGGGTTAAACAAGCCCCAAATCTACATCGACATATTACACTAGGCTTCCAAAATCCATGAAGCACATATACAAATAGTGTTAGGATGCCAGGTTGGCCAAACCAGCATCAACGCTACCAAGCAACCACATACACACTTCACCAATTACAGAAACATCACATAGATTGTTGGTTGTTTTTTAAGAACCAAACTTAATCTCAACAATTTCCTATGAACTTGCCATAATTCAATGATCAACAATGGTGAGGATTGGCCAACAACTAGGTGAAAGCTTGCTAGGCTTTCCTTCTTCACTTCGGGCTCTACAAGACCTAGGAGGGTGATCCCTACAATGAACTTAATGATACTCTTGTTTCATTTATCACAAACATTGTAAATAATAGATACATTACCATGATTGCAAATTAGATGAAAATTCTAAAGAATCTGGCTAATTCTTTAACAAATCACCACCTAAAGCAGGGAATGGATGATTTCTCATGAAACTTTACAATAATCAAAGGTGTATGAATGATTTTCTTTATCATTTTGTTCTTTGAAAGGAAGGGTCAACTCAACAACATTAAAATTGACCAAATTAATAGATCAGTGCTTTATCCATGGGAAAAGAATTCAAATCTAGAATAAACTGTAATACAACAATGATTAGACTCAACATTTGCAGACTATTGTAATATTGCTTTGCAACATAACAACTAAAGATCTCCTATAACAAGAACTACTTATCAAATCCTTATACTAAACCACATAAACCTATGATCTCATCAAAGCATTTTAATTAATTCCTTGAATTAAAGCAAAGATAAAACCATATATTCAACCAAAGCGATTGAAGACCAAATAAGAAGATACTTGATCATTTCATTAATAATCCATATGAAAAAGTACACAAGGAGAGAAACTGTTCCATAATTTGCATTTTCTCATTAAGATCTTGTCATTACTGTAAAACCATTATGTCCATTACAAACTCGAATTCAACCTAAGACTCAATACTATTCTATTGGTTTGTGCTTGAATTACAAAATTCTCATTACATGAGTTCAAAACCTTTTCCAACCAAAGGCTAGTGCAACTGGTCTTGAATTCCCTTTTATAAGAACAAGGGAGAAATAAGCTTATATTTGCATTTCCATGAGGGGGGAAACATATAAGGAAAAAATTGCTTCCATTCATTGAAGAAGATTTCCCCACCTTCCAAAAGGAATTTTTCATCGTTGTAGCAACACCAAAACATCTTCTTCATGAGAAAAATTTCCCTCCACCTATGCACCAAGTTAGCAGAAACTTTAAAACAAGAAAAAAATAAAAAGAGGAAAGCATAAACCCGTCCACATCATCACATTTGTCATCAATCTTCATGATTGAGACAAGATAACATTTTACAATACTTCATCTAAGGCTTAATCTGTAAATTTTTAGAGCCATGTGTTATACTCCTCCTCAGTTGGCCACTACATGTCCAAAAATTTCTACACCTTTGTATTATGTTGGTTATATCAAGCATCAATCAATATTTTGGCCTCCTTCACAAATGTGTCCATCCTTACCTCAATTCTTGTCATATCGTCTACATTAGGGTTCAACATGGTATAGTCAATGAGATTGAACATTTTCTTGAAATGTGGGAGTAGACCTCCCAACTCATCCTTCCATACAAAAAACTCAAGTTCACCTTTATCATCCAAAATCTTTTGCATGCCATGCCCTTCCATATCTTTAAACATTTTCAACTTATTTTGCAACTGCATGCCTAACTTATCATGGAATGATGTAATCTCACTTAACAAATCAATTGCTTTTAACAAATCAGGAATATTTGTTGGAGCTTGAGGGTCTTCTTACATATGAGGCATCATTTCTTTTAATGCTCCAACCCTGGTATTCCACTTGCTCCATTCAATTTGGAATGCATTTTGAACTAGAAAATACTTCTTATTGGCTTCGTGAATATTCTTATAAACATCCCATACATTATCAACCTTGTTTACTATCTTTCTAACCCTATTCTTTAAAACATCATCAAAGATATCATTTTCCACCTTGGCAGTTTCCTCTTTGGCTTTCTTAGTATTAGCCTTCTCTACTTGGACTTCTTGTTTCAAATTCTGAATTCTTAGTAATATGGTCTCTCTATCTTGGGCAGAAAAATTAGAAGTTGTGGGAGAAGGAAAACCATTTTGTGTATTAGCAAGCACCTTGTTATGTTCATCCATCAACTTGGTGTGCTTATCTAGTGTAGAGAAGGTGGATTCACTAATGACGAATTATCTTCATTCAAAGAGCCTCACATGGTGAACTTCCCTAAACTACCTCAAGGAACAATGACGAGAGTTTTAGAATTTGAAATAGCAGGTCACAAAGGTCTTCTAGAGAAACTATCAAGTTCTTAGCCAAAGGACGACAACATAGAATACAGATGACAGCACAACGCCCTGGCATCCCAGAGGTGTGCTGGCATCTCGTACGGACCAGAGAATGAGTTTATCATAGGAAAATAACATAATGAATACTTCTAGTCTGATTGTTAAGAATTTACAGAATGTGATAAAGAAACAAAATGTAATAGGATTGAAACAAAGTAAGGTAGAAATGATAAAGATAAGGAGAAGAAAGGAAAGAAGATAATCACAATAATCTAAGTAATGAAGCCTCTAGCTAGTAGATATCTCCAATACTCATGTCTGTAAGATCTAGAGAAAGTGTTGGGGTTGTATAAGGGTTTGCATTAGTCAAACCCCATTTTGGTGTTCTCACCTCCATGGACAGCCAGATAGAAAGAGAGAAAAATGAATGAAGCATGTGGTGAAAGAAAAACCCACTCAGGAGTAGAACCTGCACCACCAAGTAGGAGTGATAAAAGAAATCCCTGCTCAAGGAGGAGAACCTATATCACAAAGGAGGTGATAAAAGCAATCCTCGCTCAAGGAGGAGAACCCGTATCACGAAGTAAGAATGCAAGAGAGAGGGGATATGTGAAATACCAAGATGCTCACAAGCATGAGATGAGGGAGATGGAGCGACAAGAGTTAATCTAAGAGAGCTTGAAAGTGCTTGAAGCTATTGTAACAAGCAAGTGATATGTGCAAGCAAGAGGGGAAAGAGGAAAAGGGAGAATCCAAGAAGCAAGAGAGAAGCTAGAAGTAGAGGAGATTTGTCAAGGAAAAAACAAGAGGGAAGAATGTCAAGATGGAAGCCAAGAAGGAGAAGAAGTTAGAAGAAGTTAGAAGAATGGAGCTAGAAGAAGTTAGAAGTTAGAGGCTAGAAGAACCTAGAAGAGAAAAGGGATTGAAAGACTATTTTTAAGGAGGAAAAAGAAGCTTCTTCAGCCGTTACAAGGTGTCCCGGGCTGTTACCACTAACAAAATGTGAGGACAAGTGGAAAACATGCTTAGAGACAACTATTTTGAGTGTTGAAATGTCGCAGGATGTCAACACAACACGCAAATGTCTGTGGGACGCACTAATGTACAAAAACATCACACTACAAAACAATGAGAACAAGAAAAGTGCAAGGTTCAATGAAAAGTTGACGCGCAATGGTAGTTGCTGAAAAGCACCTTAGAGCATCTTGAGAAGGGAAAAAGGCTAATGCAGGGGCTAAAGTGAACCTTCACAAGTGCTAAGGGAGTGGACACTAAATTGGATGCAAAGATGCATGTGAAATTGCAAGGGGTGCAATTTTACGACTATACATCTAGTAACTTCTCATACTTATCTTGTGTGATTTGGGTTGTATCAACACTCAACATACCAACATGCATGGTTAATTGTGCAGCTACAATGTTAGTTATTTCAGTATCCCTTTTTATCACCATAGCCCCAATCTCTTGCTCCACAAATTTGATTACTTCGAGTTTCCCAGTATTTGGTGCCATGGACCAAATAGCAAGAGCGTGCAACTTTGGGCTGAAACCTAAGCCAAATACCTTGTTATCAAAAATTTCCTTAGAAATAGAAGCATTAGGGTATTTTCTTATTGCATCCAATGCAATGGTAGATGAAAGCTCCCACCCAGACAATAATAAAATCCCACTTCCCTTAACCAAATCTCTTTCCTCTTGTGGTGATATAGCTACAATCTCTTTCATTATCTTGCCCTCTTCTTCCTTCCCAACTTTTGCTTGTAAGGAGGGATCAACCTTTTCTTTTGCTTCTTCTATTCTTCTTTTTATGTCAAAACTTCTTAAATGGATGAAAAAGTCTCTGAATTTTTTTTTTTTGAACAAATGCATCATCGAACATAAAATCATTACAAGCTTTGATTCTGACATCATCATCTTTTGCTTCATTATATTCCAATTTTATTATCCTGCTAGTAGGAACAACAATATTTAAAGCATCCTCATTCTCAAGGGATGGGAATCTTTGATCAACTTCCTCTTCCATTGGAATATGTTCTACAGACTCCTCAGGTGCATAACCTTCACCTCCTTGCTCACTAGCTGAATAGGTCACCAATGGGGTGATTGCAGGTTGCTTACCAGTCTCTTTTGTTTGCACTTGACCACCTTGAGCTGAAGATTTAGCCAATTTTCTCCTTACCTATGCATCATTATGTATTTTGGCAACTTTAGCCTTTAACTTGGCTTGTTTAACTTTGTTAAAGAAAATTTTATCCTTGAAATCTCCTAACATCATTTTAGCTTGCACATATTTGTCAAGTATCTTAGAATAAGGGTTGGCATAGAAAGGATTTTCTTTTAACATCCTTTCTTCAATAGCACATATTTTCTCCACTCACTTTTTCTCTCTACAACCTTAGCATCAGAAGATAAATTCCTAATTACATCTTCTTGATATAAAATTTTACGTTGCGTACCTGACCATCCTCTCGCTCTCCTTTCCATATTAATAACCCCCTCATGATCACAATATATTATGATATCTTGTTTCATCTTGTAGTTGTTTAAGAGAGAACCAAACCTCTCAAATGCCATCCTTTGATGTGCATGTAAAGTATGCAAATCCACAATTGGGGTTAATTAAAAATTCTTTCCTTGACTTTCTAAAACGTTCTTTTTCCATGGCATCAAGCTGCCACATTATTTCCATAAAATCTTTCCTATCAGATACATACACATGTAGCTAATGGGTGGAATTGGGGATCCATAAATATTGTTTGTAGTATAGCCAATATGAAGATACTAGTCCCCCCAATTGAATTTTTGTGTAGTGTCTTGCTCATATTCTAGAGGCCTCAAGATTTCTCTCACACCCCTTGATATTCTGTAAACGGGCTTTAAGGCCAACTACTCTAACACACTAAATTTAAAACCATTACAAAATGCAGTGTAGTTAGAATTAGGACAGTGTACACTCCAAACATGGGTCCACATTTGTACAGGTAGCTCATCATCCATATTATCTCTTTCTCTTAATTTCATGAAATTCCTCCAAACCTTTTTGCCCTTCCACAACAACATATGCATTAACAAAGAATAGTGTCTACAGGACAATGGAGGTGTTGTATCTTTCAAATTTATCAAGTCCTCATGCAATTGATCAGCAATATAAGAGGCACAGTTAAAAGTCCTATTATGATACTTGTTTTGTATGTCAATTGCCAAAACCATCAAAACAATATCCATCTTAATGTAAAAATTATTGTGCAAAACTTGGCACAATGCATAGTATGTATTCTTGAAATAATCTTCAAATTCATCACAGTCAAATGGCTCAAAGTCCTTAGGCCCAAATGACACACCATTCATCTTCAAGTCAAGCCTTCTATGCCTTGGAAAAACATTTTTTTTGTATGCAAATTTATTCTGGTTATATTCATTGTATAATGCATGGAATTTGATTGACTCAGTAGCAGATGGGTTCAAATTAAAAACCTCAACTATATGGCTTCTTGTAATTTCCAACATCGGAACAAAGTCTAGAAATCTCTTGATTTTCCTATTAGTAGGGTCATAACACCTAGCCAATTCAAGAATCAAGTCCACCTACACAAATACACTAGGGAAAACCAATTTTCCAATATCATAGGTCCATAGATGACATGTGGGGTGACTAGAAAATCTCCTTTTGAAAGCATATAGAAACAAATCCCAACCGCTTTGTGGTAACACCACATCACCAACCCCAAAAGCCTAATCTTGGAAGTGTCTTGTCAATGCTCCTTCACCTTTTTTCTCTTCCCAACTATCTTAACCTCTGTGGCTAGATCCTTAGAAGCTTCTTCCATTAAATGAGAATAATCTCTCTTCACCATTCTCTTCTTTCCAGATGCATCAGGCATCTTTGGTTTAGGGTTGTCATCTTGAGGTTTAGGTATTTTGACCCTTTTATGTTTATGTCTCCTCTCCGATTTAACAATAGATTCACTAGGCTCACTCATTTTTATGGTGCAGTAGAACCAAGGTTTCAAAATAACTAGGAACTACAGTCTAAATTCACTAGGTTCAGACTTAATTTCAACAAATTTCACTCTCCTTCCCAAACCCTACGTAAAACATTTGTAATTACCCTTTTGAAATAAATAAACAACCCTAACCACAAACCCTGGAAATTCACCCAATTTAGACAACCCAATGCTATAAAATTACTCATAGAGGCATAAAATTGACTTACCCAGGAAAAACCAACAATTTCTTCTTCAAATTCTCTTCACCTAAAGCTTGTCTTCTCTTTTCTTCTAAACTTGACCAATTCTTCTGCTCTCAAATGTTTGCAATTGTGAAAGAAAATGATCAACAACCCTCTATATGGATTAGAAATGGAGCGTCTTCTTCATTAATGTCTGAAAGATAGCTCACACGAGTGAACTAACAAGTAGTCGTTCAAATTTGAATTCCTGCCATCGATCCTTTTGATTTAAAACATCATCTATGACCCTCCTTGACCATCGCCTTTTGCATTCACAAGTGTGCTTTAAAACATTGATGGCACCTTGGGAAGTTGCCACATAGCCACCCACATGCTCACTAATCCTTTTTGAACTTCATCAATCATTACGGTAATGCTTCAATTTTAGACCCATAATTCAATAATAAGGAGAAAGCCTTTGATGGAAGGAATATTCACCAGCATATTCGATCATCCCCATCGCTTGTCACTGAAGTGTTTCAAAGATACACTTGTAATTCAATGAAGAGAAGTTCCCAGTGATACAAAGAACTTTCCTTAGTCCATCGCTCATTGTCGTAGTTGAATTGGAAATGAAAATTCTTTCGAAGATGGGCGAAATGAGCAATGGCACTAGATGTTGATAGGTGGAACAATCACAGTCCACAATTCCTTATCTTCCTATCACTCATTGCTGAAGATGAAATGAGTGATACAAATTTTCTACAATGCAAATGGATGGTGCGATACAAAGGAAAATATTAGTTCATCGTGCCTTGCTAAAGTGGAACCAAGGAACCCAAAGTCTTTAGTGATAAGCGATATAAAAGAAACCTAGCTCATTGCTCATTGTGGAAGCAAAACATGAAGTCCAAAAGCATTTTGTGATGTGTGATGCTAAGGAAAAAAAAGGCTCATCACTCATTGATGTAATGAACTCGATGAGTAATAGAACTTTTGTGATGAGTGATACAAGGACTTTAAGTGGTGAAATTTTGCACATGCATAAAAGGTTGTTTTAAAAAGGGAACCGCCTAGGGAGGATGAGGGAAAGGGACATAAAAAGACTTGAAACCATTTTAGCAAAGGATGTAAAGGCCAAATATTTTAAACTTTCAACTTCATAAAATATTAAATCCCCAGATGAAAGTAATAAGGGAAATATTATGTGGTGAGTAAATAGAGAATCCTAACCACAAGGGGCTAGTAACTGAATGAACTCAAAGACTTAAGACCCATATAAGAAAACCTAGAACTGACTATAGCAAGTAAATGAAGGATTAGACTAGAGAACAAGGATTTAGAAAAGGGGAAAATATGCTAAGTTAAAACCCACACATAGCATAAAATCCTAAACCCTTATAGCACTTTAAACCAAGAAGCTATTTGAGGTGTTCAAATCAGTGGAACACAAAATTTTAGAGTTCCACTAGTGGCTCCGACTAGAGACACATGCCTCTCGCAAGCATGGTGAGATTTCATATCTCATGGTTGAAGCAAACCAAGCATAAGGAGCCCAATAACCAAGGACTTTCCCAAAAAAGGAAAGGAGACCAGACCTATGTACAAAATTTACAGGACTATCCAATGTACATGGAGTAGAACATATTTCAAGAGAAATTTGGCTTGAAGAATTTTCCATGTACTGGTAGTTCAAGAAGTTCATCTATTAAGCTTTGGAGAAAGTATGAATCCTCCCTATGTGTATTGGATATCAAATAAGGGCCCAACCACAGTCATTCAAATTTTCCATGCTTTCCCTTATCCTAAGCTCTTGCATTCCACATCAATACCATACTCCCCACTTCAAATTTTATGGGAGAAGCTCTTTTATTATACAAGTGCTTGACTTGTAGTTGCATCTTGGTATTTTTGTCATGATCTACTCTTCTAGTTTCATCTAACTGGATCAAGGTATCAATTCTATACTGCATTTCATCACAGATGTTCTCATCACACTCTTGTACAAACTTGTACATCTTTATCAAATTTTTTTGAGGCAACCTAAATGCAATGCCATAGACTAAATCGAATGGAGCATAATCAATATCCTTTCTTAATTGTTACTCTATCTGCCCAAAGAGCAAGTTTCAGATTTGAATCCCATGCTCTCTTATTTTTCTCAATCACTCTCCTAATGATCTTCATTAAACTCTTGTTATTTGATTCACCTTGACCATTCCCTTGAGGATGATAAGGGGAGGAATAAGACATTTGTATGTCATGCTTATTACAAAAATCCTTAAACTCATTTGACCTAAAACACATAACATGGTCAGATATAATTTTCTCTGGGACTCCAAATCTAATTAAGATGTTGTTCATCAGGAAATCAATTACCACTTTACTTGTTTCCTTCTTGGTGGGGATTGCCTCCACCCATTTTGTAAAGTAATTAGTTACAACGAGGATCCAAGAATTCCCCCATTAGATTTTTCTGATATTTCACCAATGAAATATATACCCCACTATTGAAAAGGGGCCTAGATTGAAATAGGTCTCAGTGGTATATTCCTTGAAAACTTTAAATTTTCTAAAAACTTCTGGCAAGCATCACAAGTTTTGAAAAAATTCTGAGCATCTTTGAAAATAGAGGGCCACCAAAAACTTGCCCTCAAAATCTTATGAGTAGTAGTCTTAGCCATGTAATGGCCACAACATACTCCATTGTGCATTTATTGTAAAAGTTCCAATGCATGTTTGTCGTCAACACACTTGAGCAACACTCCCTTTGAGATTCTCCACCATAGCTCATTATTAATGATGACATATTTAATGGAATGTGACTTCAAAGTTCTTCTCTTATTGTCAGCCATATCCTTAGAACACTGCATGGTTTGCAAATACTGGAAAATTCTCCTATACCAACCACAGGTCTGCATGTCATAGATGGGTGCAATATCTACACATTTAACTTGATTGACTTGATTTTCCTCCAAGTTACTCTCAACCATCAATTTAGCCAAACCTTGTCCTCTCACCAACTTAGTAATCTAAACATCAAGGTTGAATTCTTGGATCATGTTGATCCATCTACACCTCTTTCATATAGTCTCTTGTTGAGTGAAGATATCCTTCACTGCAACACTTGGCACAATGGCTATGGTTGTAGCTACCTTCAAATATGTTATCAAAATTTTAACAACCTTGACCAAAGAATAGGCCTTCTTCTCAGTCATGTAAAACTTAATTTTTATGGCCTACAAAGACTTACTAAAGAATGCAATGGGTTGTTCAAATCCCTCATCATTTTTGTACAACAATACAACAACAATAGTATGGAAAGAAGCAAAGGAAAATATATGCATTGGTTTAGAAAAATCTGGAGATTTCAACACTAGGGCCTCCTTGATGGATTGATTTATGCTTTTGATTGCTTGAATAGGATCCTCACTCCAAACCACTTTCTCTCCCTTCTTTAACATCTTAGAAATAGGCCGTGTAATCTTAACAAAGTTAGTGACAAACCTCCTCAAGAAATTTATCTGACCAAAGAATGATTGAATTTCTTTGGCATTTTTTGGCTGTGGAATTTTGTGAATGGCTTCCACTCTTTTAGGACCAATCTTGATTTCCTCTTTAGACACAATATGCTCGAGTAGCTTACCTTCCTTCACCCTAAACATACACTTTTTGGGATTCAATGAGATCCCATATTCTAGCGCTTTCTTAAATACTTTCTCCAAATGCATACAATGATCTTCCTCTTTTTATTGTATGTAGTTAGGTATTCTTGATACACAACTTAACATATGTCAATGAAATCAACAAATGCCACTTCCATGGCTCATTGAAAGGTAGCCCCTACATTTGTTAATCCAAATGGCATTCTGACATTTTTTTGTATTGCTTAGATTCTTTGACCACCACTTGATTATAACCTAAGAACACATCCATCATAGATAACAACTCATAGCCAATTACCTTTTGTAACATGGATTCCATGTTTGGAAAAGGATAATTATCCTTTAATGATGACACATTTAAATTTTTGAAGTCAACGTAGAGCCTAATGTCACCATTTTTCCTCCTAACTGGGAACAAATTAGAGACCCACATTGAATTTTTGATGGGCTTGATGATCCCAACATCCCTCAACTTTACAAGTTCTTCCTGCATCTTAGGTTGCAAGGTGGGATTTATTGTCCTATGCTTTTTCTTGAAGGGCTTGGCATCTGGTTTCAAATGTATTTCATGCCGAAATAACTCTCCTATGTATGCCTTCAGGTCATCATAGGACCATGCAAACACATGTCTATACTTTCTCAATAAAGCAATCAATATGGCTTTGACTTGAGGTTTCATCTTTTCCCTGATATAAACCTTTTTTGGATCATTCTCTATTCCAATATTAACTTCCTTCAAATCCTATTTTTGTGTGGATGTTTGCTTAACATTACTTCTATGAGGGTCATCAAAAACCCTTTCCAATTCTACCAATCCTTTTGTAATTTTTCTAGTCTTCAAATGGATAATTTCATTTCCCAATATAGTTTCCTTACCATCCACTTCCTCCACAAAGGCTCCAAAGTAGATGTCTTGACCTTCATATTCATCTATACACTACAAGAATCTCAATATATCATCATCATTAAATACCTACCATTTCTTTATGTTATCAGGAATTGAAGGTCTGACTTGAACTTCAACCTTTGAAATTCCAACAAAAGTTATATCATTTGGCAGAAGAGCAATATTGGCAAGTAAATCTTCCACCCTATTATTACTTCTATCCAACCAATCAATTCCAAATGCATCAAACTACTCAATTGAATCCCAAACAACATTTCTATACTTCCTTAGTCCGGTATTCTTTGATGCATACTTCCCCCTAGCTTGAGAAAATACAAGTTTTGAGTCTCCAATGACCCTTAACAACTTCTTAATGTCATGTTTCTCAACTAGTTTTAGTCCTAGTAGTAAGGATTGATACTCGACTACATTGTTTGTGCATGCAAACAATAATTGAAATGAAAATTTGAAGGTCTTACCACTGGGAGAAATAAGTATGATCCCTACACCAGTTGCTTCCTTTGAACAAGCTCCATCAAAACACATATTCCATAGGTCATCACTGTTAGATTGCTGCAATACTTCTTTCTCCAGAGGTGCAGGTTTCTTTTCATCCTCTTCTTGTAACTCTTCAATCCTGAAGTTATCCATGCTAGTGTCTACAAAATGGATTCTATCTACTTCTCCACAAATTCAATGATGTGTGGAGGTATTGGTTCCCTCACAAGTTTGATATCTTTTCCCTCAACAGGAAAAGTTTCAAAGGACATATCACATTGCATACTACCTCCCATGGAGACACTCCACTTTCTTGACAACAACATGCCATAATCTAGTGGGTTATCCACCACAACTATGCTCATAACAAACTCCTTGTTAGGAAAAGAAACTAAGCTATATGGAACATCCTTGATGACTCCAATCACTGGGATCTCTCTTGAGTCCATGGCATAACATTTTCCATATTTACAATTTATTTTCAGGCCCACTTCCTTCATTATCTCCACTGGAATGATCTTAGATGAAGCTCCTGAATCGATCATGCATTTCTTTAGCAACTTACCATCAACAATTAGAGTTACACATAATGGATAAATGTTATCTAGGCAAGTGGTAATGGTACTACCCAAATAAATCTGAGGGATTTCACCAATGTATCCCTCCACTACCTCTTCACTAACTTGATTTCCACTCACTTCAAGATGAGAAGAAACCCTTTCATCTTCACAAACCTGAGCAACACCATTGATAAGGGACACTTCCTTTTGCTTATGTTAATCAATTCTCATCATCTCTATCAATGGGACAATTACCTTTACTTGAGACAACAACTAAAACATGTCAACTATATTATACCTTTGTAATTCATAAGGGACTACACTCTGTTCTTTAACTGGGACCTTTTGTTGCTCATACTTCCTTTCAGTTTCTTTCTTATCATGTTTTCTTTCTTGATTAGCTCCTGACTTTTGAGTTTTAACTTTAACAATTGAAACAATAACCTCATCAGGCTTCTTGGTTTTAGTGTCCTTTTTGGCCCAAATCTAAGTGTTGGAAGCCTTGCAACATGAGCATGAAGTATGGATGGTTTGTATTAGTTGTTCATATGTTGTCATTGATGTCAACATGGTGATAACTATATGGGAAGAGTGCTTGGTTTACCAGAAGTTGTTCTCTATTGGTAATACCCTTTTGTGATGGATCGGTGTGTTAGTATTTGAGTCCAAAATTCATCAAAAGATTTGATATGACTCTAATCTCTTAACCATGTTTTCTTGGCTCATTCAGACAACTATATCTTGGATCTTGAGACGTCTTTTTTTGTGAGTAGAAAGTTATCTCTGACAGAGTCTAACTCTATATTTTACTATTGTTCTGTGTATGACATACTGTGTGGGAGACTCCACATTCTACTAAGGTGAATATTCTTATGTTGTGGTTTTGATTGATAGTCTATTTTCTGGTGTTATGATGGGAAATTAATGTGCTCTCAAATCTATAAGGTGTTTGTTTTGAGAATTATTTGTTGGTTTGGAGAATTGTATTTTAGTCTTGGCCAACTCAACATATACAATATATTATGAAGACTAGTTATTCTTTATGGATGTTAGCCGACTTGGTGTAATGCTTAAATCATATATGGTGTTGACCTAATTGATGATCAATATATTCTTGTATATATACATATATATATAAGATGTTTTGAGGAATGAATGTATGAGGTATGAGAAAAAGCAAGAAGGAGAAGTTAGAAGTGTGTGTGCGAAGGAGAATAAAAGTGTGAGAGCCTAAATGCTTTATTAGTTGTGATCAGTATGGTTTTGTTGAGCGACTACTATGTGAGGCAGTACTTCATATTTTAAGCTTCAGTGGAACTGAACCCTACACATTGAAGGTGTATTCTACCAGTTCAATCTTTTGGTAGTGAGTAACTATCATTGTATCTTGGCAGTGATCCATTTGTTGTACTTAGGTTGTGAGCTTGTTTAAGGACAGTGAGTCTTGGAAGCGAACCCTGTAATATTTTGTTTCTTGATATAATATATTGTGAGTTAACCCTCACCATGGTTTTTCCCTTTTTGGGTTTTCCACTTAATAATCTTGGTGTTCTTGTGTATGGTTGCATTGACTTGTTTCTATGATCTCTCTTGCTGATTTAGTCAAAATTAGAATAATATTTAAATGGATTTTATTATAGTTTTATGAAATACTGATTCACCCCCCCTCTCAGTATTCTGAATGTTTAACAATTGGTATAAGAGCTTGGTCCCTCAGAGGAAGCCTAATAGCTTGAGGGAAGTCCCATAATTTGAGTATAAGAAATTTTTTCCCTCAGAAGTAGTCTCTATCGAATGTTTAGAAGAAATGGAAGATCTGAAGGAAAAGTCGATAAAAGTGCATAAGTATATTGAAAAGTTGCAAAGTAAAAGTATTGAAGCATGCGATCTATTGGTTGAAGGAGAAGAAATTATCTCTAGCTTGCTACAACAATTGGATGAGAAGAAAAGAACTAAAGAATTTCAGGAAATTGAAATTCAAAGGAAGATGGATGAATGCTTAAAGCTAGAAGAACAAGCATAAATTTTGAGATCTGATTTGGAAAAGGAAAGAATTTTTGAAGACAAATTTAAGATAAGCTTGGTGATGCTTGATGACTTGATTACTTCTTAGAGATCGGTGATGGATAAGAGTTGTTTAGGGTTTGAGAAAGGTCAGAGTTCTAAAGCGAAGCAATCTACTAGTAAGAAGACTTGATACAAAGACAAATCAAGGATCCTAGAAGCAATACAAAAAATCTTGTCAAGCGTTATGATGCTAAAAGGTACTTATCTCTCAATGGTGTTTGTTACTCCTGTAAGAAGTTTGGTCATAAAGCAAAGGACTGCAAAAGTAAAATGAATGAGTCTTTATCCGAAAAATGTTCTAAGAGCAAGAAGAATGGATATAAGGTTGGTGTGTTGAATAAAAAGGAAAATGCAAAGAATAATATTGTTTTATGTAAGTGTAGCAATCCAAAACATCCTAGTAGTATCAACAGAAGAAAGAAAAATATCTATCCAGTGAAGAAGAATGATCATATCATTGATATGGAAGAAGCAAGAAAAGAAATGAAAAGGATTTGGAGAAAGGAATCAGAATCATCATTTTTATCTGTACTAACCTTCGATACAGATACTCCTATCAATTTCTAAGAAAAAGCAATGGCTAAGGGGGAGAAATCATCATAAAATATAATGAAACCCCTCATTGGTGCTTGTGTCATATCATGACCAAAGTGTATTTAATGTGGTAAGGAAATTAAGAAAGTTTTCAGTCGCATGTGTGAAGGATAAAATATGCAAAATTCGAAAGGATGAAGGCATACACAATCTTTGAGGCAATCTACCTACAATTTGAAGCATTTATTATGAAAAAATTCAGAATGGAAGGAATAAATTCAAATAATTCTAAAGGCTTATGTATCTTTTTCGAAGTGTGCAAAGGAATTTTAGAAGGAAATTCAGAGTTTCAACGTATGAAGAAGAAGTCAAGCGGATTCAAAGTGAGCTCCGGAAGTAGGATATCTACACATTTCTTTTTGGTATTTTCAGAGGTATTCTTGTTTGCACAATCTTTCATTTTTACTATTATGGATAATTCAAAGGTTGTGGATAGTGTGGATAAAGTGCGAGTCAATTTGAGAACATATTTGAAGGATCTATTGGAAGATTTTGTTGGTGCATTCTCTCGCATCTCTTCGAGAGTGTTTCCCATAGAAGATATATATGCATTTGTTTTTAGTAAGATAGAAGAGATGTCGTTAGTTTAGTTGAGCATGCTTTGGGAAAGTGAATTGAAAGAAAGACATGATGCCTACAAAATGTTAGTTGAGAAAAAGTTGGATGTTTGGAGGAAAGCTCGCTTGTTTGAATTTGAGAAGTACATTCATATAGTGTTGAGCAAAATTCATGATGAATCTTTATGGATTGATTAAGCATATTTGATTACCAGAGAAGTTATTAGAGATGTAACTAGTTTGTGTTCCTTTGGACCAGTTCCCAAATGAAAATCTATGGATTAGAAAGAGATATTTGAGGTTATTGGTGTGAATCTTGAAGGAAAATAGATTGATTTAAGATCGATTGTTGATCCGGTATTATAGTTTCTACTACTGCTGCTATGGTCATCAGTCACAAAGTTTGTATCCCTAATAATGACCTTACAGTTTCTACTACTTCTATGCATATTGTTGTTGATATTGTTAAAAGAGGTGTGGAATATGACTTGTGTGAATTACTTCGTATACATATTTTAAAGAATAGAAGGGAAATCAAGAAGAATAAGAAGAATACATTTTGGTATGGAAATTTGGTTGTTTGTTTACTCTTTTACTTTTTGAAAGAGTTGCCAATAATAGGAAGGATAGAATGGTCAATTTCAGAGCCTATTTCCTATCAAATCAGGAACTTCATGATAAATCTTGGTAGTTTGGATGCACAAGAGTCTCCCCTTGCTGCATTCTTTGGAATATTTTAGATGAGGATGAACATAAGGTTTAGGATTCCAGTAAGTGTTGTTGAAAGGTACTCCAAAAGCATAAATTTTCTTGTGTCTACATATTTTTGTCACATGGAAGTAGTTGAATCAAGGTTAGTTTGGATTATGAATTGAATTATGAAGTGTTAGAGGCTGAAGTTGATAACTACACTAAAATTATTTTGGAAAGCCCTAAGAATCTCGGTGTAGAAGGCACCTCCAATAGCATGACCAGAATAGGGAAGAAGAGGAAGAGTGTTATTAAGCAAGAAGTTGCACAAGGAAGTGAGCTTGAACATGATCATGAAAGAATAAATATTCAGAGAGCTTTGGAAGAATTGCAAAAGGTTATTCTCGGTGCTAATTTTGATTCATCCATTTCTGTTGTAGAAAATATCTATGGCATGATTGATTCTTTAAAGGTTTACATCTTCGGACTTGAAGTGTCTACTGGAATCAAGTATAATGAAGGAAATTTGGGAGATATCAAAGAGAAATGTGTGATTTCACATAGTCGAGTGATGAAGGAATTGGAGTGTGTACAAGGTTGTGAAGAAGAGGCACAAAAATTACTTTCTTTTTTCCTAGATTGGTTTGGTTGTACACTGGATATAAGAAATGAGATAAGGTTGAGTGAGTCCTGGTTGAGCACTCAGGAAAATACATATAGGTTGATAGAAGATAAAGATAATCAAAGGTGGGTCATACATTGTTCAGATTTAGGACAAATTATTTTCTCTACAGGATTAGAGGACATATGTTATCAAAATATTTGATGCACTCAGAGACATGATTAAACTTAGACATACTATTGTTTCTAGTGCTCTTGGCTGTATTGGTGAGTTATTAGAGATCAATCTTAGTCCCAATACTTTAGGAGATGGTGTAGAGTCTTTAATTAAACTTGAGCTATTTTACAAGACCCTTATAAGTGCAAAAGGTTCATGGGAATAAGGTAAATCATCGTGGAAGGCTATCCTAAAGAGTCTCAGAGGTTCGTCTTCAGGTTAATTCAATTATGTATTCATATCTTTTTTTGGCTATATTTTTGATATGTACATATATGTACCAGTGCCCCTTCCTTTTTCATTGATGTCAAAGCGAGAGAGATGAAGAGATAGAGAGTTAGAGGAAAAAAAAAATTTGTGAAGAATAGTTTTGATAGGGAGAGTATTTAGAGTATTCAGTTTTAGTTGCTAGAATTTTTTTTTGGTATGCATGTTGCCATCAATGCCAAAAGGGGAGATTGTTGGAAGCCTTGCAACATGAGCATGAAGTATGGATGGTTTGTGTTGGTTGTTCCTATGTTGTCATTGATGTCAACATGGTGATAACTATATGGGAAGACTGCTTGGTTTACTAGAAGTTGTTCTCTACCGGTAATACCCTTTTGTGATGGATCGATGTGTTGGTATTTGAGTCCAAAATTCACCGCAAGATCTGAAATGAATCTAATCTCTTAACCATGTTTTCTTGGCTCATTCAAATAACGATATCCTAGATCTTAAAATGTCTTTTGTTGTGAGTAGAAAGTTATCTCTGGAAAAGTCTAACTCTGTATTTTACTGTTGTTTTGTGTATGGTATACTATGTGGGAGACTCTACATTCTACTAAGGTGAATATTCTTATGTTGCAGTTTTGATTGATAGTCTCTTTGTTGGTGGTATGATGGGAAATTAATGTGCTCTTGGATCTAGAAGGTGTTTTCTTTGAGAATTATTTGTTGGTTTGGAGAATTGTGTTTTATTCTTGGTTGACTCAATGTATACAATATATTATGAAGACTAGTTATGCTTTATGGATGTTAGCCGACTTGGTGTAATGCTTAAATCATATATGGTGCTGACCTAATTGATGATCAAGATATGCTTGTATATATATATAATATTTTTTGAGGAATGAATGTATGAGGTATGAGAAAGAGCAAGAAGGATAAGTGAGAAGTGTGTGTGCGAAGGAGATTAAAATTGTGAGAGCCTAAATGCTTTATTAGTTGTGATTAGTATAGTTTTGTTGAGTGACTACTATGTGAGGCAGTATTTCATATTTTGAGCTTCAGTGGAATTAAACCCTACACATTGAAGGTGTATTCGATCAGTTCAATCTTTTGGCAGTGAGCCACTATCATTGTATCTTGGTAGTGAGCCATCTTTTGTACTTAGGATGTGAGCCTTTTTAAGGACAATGAGTCTTGGTAGTGAGCCTCGTAATATTTTGTATTTGGATATAATATATTGTGAGTTAACCCTCATCGTGGTTTTTCCCTTTTTGGGTTTTCCACATAAAAATCCTGGTGTTCTTGTGTATGGTTGCATTGAATTGTTTCTATGATCTCTCTTGTTGATTTAGTCATAATTAGAATAATGTTTAAATGGATTTTATTATGGTTTTATGGAATAATGATTCACCCCTCCTCTCAGTATTTCAGATGTTCAACATTGAGGTCCCTTACTCTCCTTAGTTTTGACCTCTCCTCTCTTAAACTTGGCCAGTTCTTCTTTGTTCCCCTTCTTCTTTGCATTTTGTTCCTTCATGAACATACTACCAGGCTTACCCTGATCACAGTTGAAAAATCTACTTCTCAAGTTGTGAGTATTCCTAGCTTGCTCCACCAATGTCACTATCATCTAATTGTACTCATGATCAGAAGGTCTTCTTAAGGAAACATTCATCTCATCTATCTCCATAGCACACATATTGTCTTCAATCTCTTCATCTTCATCAAGGAAAATTTGTTGATGGTGAGAAGTTGTTATGTGTCTTTGACAATCAACATCAAATTCATGTGATTCTTCCTATGAAGAACAATCCTCATTATCAAAGTCTGACCTATGCATAAGAACATGTACTTCAGCATCATTCTCATCCATTGGCTCATAATTATTTGATTGATCTTGCTTTTCTTCAAAATTTCTTGCCACTGAGCACATTTGAGAGGAATGTGGCAACTGGTAGACAACAGACCAAGGTGTTTCATCAGCAAAATTTACATAATTTTTCTACAAAGGATTAGGAGGAACTTTATTTTGTGTATTTTTCTGGTTGTTTTGAATTGGCTTCCCATTGTGCCAGTTAGTATTATAGGGATGGTCTTGCAGCTAATTAGGTCTCTCATTTTTCTAGAAATTGGGATTTTCATTTGTGAGACCCTTTTCTTTCCTGGAAAGCCTATAGCTAATATACTTCATAGAGCTTGTAACATTGTCAATCTTATTTTCAAGAGAAGATCCTTTTGCTGCATAATGCTTATCCTCTTTCTTTGCATTCTTCAATATTTTCACATCATCTCTTCTCCCAACCTTACTAGTTGCTCTTCTAATGTTCTTAATGTGGATTTCCATCTTGAAAGATTCTCTCAAGGTCTGAGGATTTTTATCTAGTAGGAGATAGCTCATTTTTTCATCAAATGAATTACAATAGTTCACCAAGCATATGCTATCATCGAGTCTCAAATGAGGAGGTAATCTATTCATGGCCTTCTAAAATCTTACATTGAAATCAACAACTTCCTCATTTGAACCCTTAGAGATATTGTTAAATTAATTCAAGAGAAACCTTGAATTAGTCTTGTCATCATATTGTTCTCTAAATAACCTCTTGAACTCTTCCCAGGAACCAATACTCTCAGTTGGTATACCTCTATACCATTCTCTTGCATCCTCAATGAGTGATTACATGAAGAGTTTCATCATCACATCTTCAGCCTCCACTTCAAATTCACCCATTACATTTGCAAATTCTTTCAAGTAATCTTCACCACTTATGAAATTGTTACCAAAGAAGTTAACCAAGGTCGGCCTTATATCTTCAAGGAATTGATTTGGATATTTAGGGATCCCAAAAAAACACAATTGTTGGTACCTATCCACTTGCATTGGCCTCCTAGTAATTTGATCTCTATGATTGTTTTGAGGCTCATTTTCTTCTTGATCACCAAATTGGTCATTACCTTTTCTATTTCCACCCACACCATTATTACCACCTCCACTTTTCTTTCCACCACCACCACTTCCTTCTCCATCTTCAAAGTAGGTGTTCTTATTCTTATGGTTACCTCCACCTCCACCACCTTGATCTCCACCACCACTTCCACTAGGAACGTGTCCATCTAACTTAGTCTTATGTGGATTAGAATTAATGTGACTAGAGCTTGAAGCTACTGGATTAGGTATAAAGATCTTGAGGAATGAGATCTTCTTTGCTAGTTCTACATTTGCAGCCTCAATTTTAGTTTTATTCAATTCTTGCTGCAACTTTCCATTGGCTAATTGAAGCCTTAATATCTCATGATCAAGAAGTGCATTTGATGGAATGGAATTGGTTTTATCATCTTTTATGGATGTGTTGGCAGATGAAGTATTTGTATTTGTTTTAGTGTTGGTACTTGTAGTTGGGATGGTCTTCTTAGGTTGGCCTATAGGCTTATTTCCATGATCTATAGGTTGTGACTTCTTAGCAACAACAGAAGGATTTGTGACATTGGTTGCTACAAAAAAAGTAGTATAAGTACTTACAGAAGAAGTTCCCATAGGAATGGTCACCTTAGGAGGATTAGGGGTTTCCTTAGTAGCAGATTTAGAAGAAACTTCAGGAATCGTTTCTTCCTTTAAAGCTTCTTTCATCTTCTCAACTCTTCTTCTTTAGGCATATCTTTCCAACACATTTTCCTTGATTCCCTCCTCTCTTTCCTTTTCTTTTCTTTCCTCCAAATCCTTGAGTCTAAGTTCTTCTTCTAAGACTTGCATATCCTTGTCCATGTCTTCTTCATCTTCTAGGACATCTTCAGACTCACTAGGCTCAAGAGTGTAGAATGTAAGATTTGTTAGTTATCTCTTAGGAGAATGATGTGAGGCTATACTATGAGATTCTCCCCTTGGTTTAAAACTATCATTATTAAACACATATCTACCACCAAGGGCTCCACTTCTGGATGGGAATTTACTATCCTTTTCCTTGAATTCCCATCTCTCTTCTTCCCTTGACATGTCAAGGTGACTATCAAGAACTTCATCAATGGGTAGACTCTCCTCATTAATACTAGGCACACCAAATACATGTACATTTTCATTTAAATTTTTATTATGAAAATTTGCAACTAAATTAGGAGGTGTCTTAGCAAAGATGTTCAGTGGACTTACTCATTTCATCATTCTTCTTTATCTAGGATGACTTCTTGCTTTTGGGTAGCTTAGATTCTAGCTTCTGCTTTAGATTCTTCTTCATTTTGCTTCTAGTTCCATGCATGGCTTCAGACTTCTCCTCACAACTCTTTTTCTCACTTTCTCCTTGGAATTCTAATGTTGCACTAGCACAAGAGACTTCAAAGTTACCACCCACAATATTGGGGGATAGAAATTGATTACAATTTGGAAATGCACTCACAATATTGGAGAAGATTTTGAACATAACCAAGCATGAAATGGAAAATGGAAGCAAAACTTTATGCATAAAACTAGACTTGAGCTATTGATGAGAGTTTGAGTAAATAGTTCTCCAAAAAATGAAGAACAATGAAAGTATTTGACTCTAACTGTACCAAATATGACCTAGAGACATTGGAATATCCCCAGTAGAGTCTCTAATCTGTTGGTTGTTTTTTAAGAACCAAACATAATCTCAACAATTTCCTATGAACTTGCCATAATTCAATGATCAACAATGGTGAGGATTGGCCAACGACTAGGTGAAAGCTTGCTAGGATTTCCCTCTTCACTTTAGGCTCTACAAGACCCAAGAGGGTGATCCCTACAATGAGCTTAATGATACTCTTGTTCCATTTATCATAGGTATTGCAAATAATAGATACATTCCCATGATTGTAAATTAGATGAAAATTATAAAGAATCTAGCTAATTCTTTAACAAATGACCACATAAAGCAGGGAATGGATGATTTCTCATGAAACTTTACAACAATCAAAGGTGTGTGAATTATTTTCTTTATGATTTTGTTCTTTGAAAGGAAAGGTCAACTCAACAGCTTTAAAATTGACCAAATTAATAGATCAGTGCTTTATCCATGGGCAATGAATTCAAATCTAGAATAAACTGTAATACAACAATTATTAGATTTAGCATTTTCAAACTATTGCAATATTGCTTTGCAACATAAGAACTCAAGATCTCCCAAAACAAGAACTACTTATCAAATACTTATACTAAACTACATAAACCTATGATCTCATGAAAGCATTCAAATTAATTCCTTGAATTAAAGTAGAGATAAAACCATGCATTCAACCAAAATGATTGAAGACCAAATAAGAAGATCCTTAATCATTTTATTAATAATCCATATGAAAAAGTATAGAAGGAGAAATTTTTTTCAAGAATTTTCATTTTCTCATTAAGATGTTATCATTAGTGTAAAACCATTATGTCCATTACAAACTCGAATTCAACCTAAGACTCAATACTATTCTATTCATTTGTGCTTGAATTACAAAATTATCTTTACATGAGTTCTTCAACCAAAGACCCATGCAATTGGCCTTGAATTCCCTTTTATAAGAACAAGGGAGCAACAAGCTTTGGGCCAAAATACACATATAGTCATATTTTACATTTGACATACATTTGAATTTCAATTTCAAAATGTCCCCAAGTAGTTATATTTGCATTTCCATGAGGGGGAAAACATATAAGACAAAAAAAAATTCCATTCACTGAAGAAGATTTCTCCAACTTCCAGAAGGAATCTATCATTTTAGCAACACTAAAACATCTTCTTCATGAGAAAAATTGTCCTCCACTTGTGCACCAAGTCAACAAAAACTTTAAAACAAGAAAACGATAAAAAGAGGAAAGCATAAACCCGTCCACATCATCACATTTGCCATCAATCTTCATGACTGAGAGGAGATAACATTTTACAATACTTCATCTAAAGCTTAATCTGTAATTTTTTTGAGCCATGCTTTATACTCCTCCTTAGTTGGCCACTACATGTCCAACAATTTTTGCGCCTTTGTATTATGCTAGTTATATCTAGTATCAATCAATATTGTGTCCTCCTTCATGCATGTGCCCATCCTTACCTCAATTCCTGTCATATTGTCTACAACAGGGTTCAACATCGTATAGTCAATGATATTGATCATTTGCTTGAAGTGTGGGAGTAGACCTCCCAACTCATCCTTACAACAAATTCCTTCAATTCCTTTATCATCCAAAATATTTGGCATTTCCATGTTGAACATTTGGAATACTAAGAGGGGGGTGAATCAATTTTCCATAAAACCATAATAAAATCTATCTAACCATTATCACAATTATGACTGAATCAGCAAAAAAGAACATAGAAACAAATGAATACAACCATACACACGAACACCATGATTTTTACATGGAAAACCCAAAAAGGGAAAAACCACAGTGAGGGTTAAATCATAATATATTATATCTGGATACAAGATATTACACGGCTCACTTCCAGGTCTCACTATCCTTAAAAAGGATCATTGCATGAGTACAAAAGATGGCTAACTACCAAGTTACAAAGATTGTGGATCACTGCCAAAATATTGAACTGATCAGATACACCTTCAATGTGCATGGTTCAATTCCAGTGAAGCTCAAAATATGAAGTACTGTCTCACATTGCAGTCGCTCAACTAGTTTGCATTGATCCTCAACTGATAAAGCATTTAGGCTTAGATCTTCTTTCACCTTTCTTCCACACTCGCACACCCACTTCTCACTTTCTCTCTTCCTCCCACACTTCTCCTCTTCAAAACATCTTATATATATTCAAGTATATCTTATTCATCAATTAGGCCAACCTAATTAGATGAAAAAAAATCAAAACTCTCTTTGTCAGCACCATATATTATTTAAACATTTTATCCATGTAGTGCATTATACCAAGTTGGCTAACATCCATAAAGAATAACTAGTATCCTTAATTTATTGCATACGTTAGGTCAGCCAAGACTAGAACATAATTCACAAAATCTCAAACCAACAAATAATCCTCAAAGAAAACACCTTTCGGATATGAAAACACATTAATTTCCCATCATAGTACCATCATAGAGACTACCAACAAAACCACAACATAATAATGTTCTACTTAAGAGAAAGTGGAGTCTCCCACACAGATATACCAAGTAAAGAACAACAATAAGATACAGAGTTGAACTGTGTCAGAGATAACTTTTTGCTCACAACCCAAAACATCTCAAGATCCAAGATATAGCCGTATGAATGAGTCATGATAACATGATTAAGATATTAGAGTCTTATCTATTCTTTCAATGAATTCCAAACTCAAATACCAACACACTAATCCATCACAAAAGAGCATTATTGATAGAGAATAGATTTCGGTAAACCAAGTAGACTTCTCAATATAGTTGTCACCATGTTGACATCAATGAAAACATAGGAACAACCAACACAAACCATCCACACTTCATTTTCATGTTGCAAGGCTCCATAATCCCAACATGTCATTCCCTTCCATATCTCTAAGCATTTTCATATTATTTTGAAACTACATGCCTAACTTACCATGAAATTTGTAATCTCACTTAACAAATCAATTGCTTTTAACAAATCGGGAATATTTGTTGGAGCCTCAGGGTCTTCTTGCATATGATGTATCATTTCTTTTAATGCTCCAGCCATGGTACTCCACTTGCTCCATTTAGTTTGGAATGCATTTTGAACCAGCAAATATACATTATCAACCTTGTTTACTATCTTCATAATCGTATGCTTTAAAAAATCATCAAAGATATCATCTGCCACCTTGGTAGTTTCCTCTTTGGATTTCTTAGTATTAGCCTTCTCTACTTGCACTTCTTGTTTCAAATTTTGAAATCTTAGCGACAAGGTCTATCTATCCTGGGAAAAAAAAATAGAAGAAGTTGTGGGAGAAGGAAAACCTTTTTGTGTTGTATCAAGCACCCTGTTATATTAATCTATCAACTTGTTGTACTTATACAATAACTTCTCATAACTATCTTGTGTGATCTAGATCATATCAACACTCAACATAACAACTTGCATGGTTAATTGTGTAGCTATACTGGCAGTTATTTCAGTAGCTATTTTTATCACTACAACCCCAATCCCTTGCTCCATAGATTTGATTACTTCAGGTTTCCCAGTATTTGGTGCCATGGACCAAATAGTAAGAGTGTGCAACTTTGGGCTCAAACCTGAGCCAAATACCTTGTTATCAAAATTTTCCTTAGAAATAGAAGCATTAGGTTTTTTCTTATTGCATCCAATGCAATGGCAAATGAAATCTCCCACCTAGATAATAATAAAATCCCACTTCCCTTACCCAAATGTCTCGCCTCTTGTGGTAATATAGTCGTAATATCTTTCATTATCTTTCCCTCTTCTTCCTTCTCAGCTACTTCTTGTAAGGAGGGATTCACCTTTTCTTTTGCTTCTTCTATTATTCTCTTTATTTTAGAGATTCTTAAATGGATGACAAAGTCTCTAAATTCCTTTGTTTGAACAAATGCATCATCGCACATGAAATCATTACAAGCTTTGATTCTAACATCATTATCTTTTGCTTCATTATATTCCCATTTTATTATCCTACTAGCAGGAACACCAATATTTAAAGCATCCTCCTTCTCAGGGGATGGGAATCTTTGATCAACTTCCTCTTCCATCAGAATATGTTCTACAAACTCCACGGGTGCATAACCTTCACCTCTTTGCTCACTAGGTCAATAGGTCACCAATTTGGTGACTACAGGTTGCTTACCAGTCTATTTTGTTTGCACTTGACCACCTTGATCCATTGGCTCCTTACCTGTACATCATGACGTTGTTTGACAACTTTATCCTTTACCTCAGCTTGTTTAACTTTGTCAAAGAAACTTTTATCCTTGAAATATCCTAACATCATTTTAGCTTGCACATATTTTTCTAGTATCTCAGAATAAGGGATGACATAGGAAGGGTTTTCTTTCAACATCCTTTCTTCAATAGCACATATTTTTCCCCACTCACTTTTTCTCTCTGCAACCTCAACATCAGAAGATAAATTCTTGATTACATCTTGATATAAGAATTGGTGTTGCTTACCTGACAATCCTCTTGCTCTTCTTTCCACATTAATAACCCCCTCAAGATCACAATATCCTATGATATCTTGTTTCATCCTATAGTTGTTTAAGAGAGAACCAAACCTCTCAATGCCCTCATTTGATGTGCATGTAAAGTATGCAAATCCACAATTGGAGTTTATCAAAGATGCTTTCCTTGAATTTCTGAAAATTTTATTTGTCCATGACATCAAGCTGCCACATTATTTCCATAAAAGCTTGACTATTAGATACATACACAGGCAGCTGGTGGGGTGGCACTAGGGATCCACAAATCTTGATGGTAGTATAGCCAGTATGAAGATACTAGTCCCCTAATTGAATTTTTGTGTAGTTTATTTCTCATATTCTAGAGACCTCAAGATTTCTTTCACACCCCTTGATATTCTGTAAATGGGATTTAAGCCCAACTACTCCAAAACGATAAATTTAAAACCATTGCAAAATGTAGTGTAGTTAGAATCAGGACAGTGTACATCCCAAACATGGGTCCACATTTGTATTGGCAACTCATTATCCATATTATCTCTTTCTCTTAATTTCATGAAATTCCTCCAAACCTTTCTGCCCTTCCACAACAACATATGCATTAACAAAGAATAGTGTCTGCAGGACAATGGAGGTGTTGTATCTTTCAAATTTATCAAGTCCTCATGCAATTGATCAGCAATATAAGAGGCACAGTTAAAAGTCCTATTCTGATACTTGTTTTGTATGTCAATTGCCAAAACCATCAAAACAATATCCATCTTAATGTAAAAATTATTGTGCAAAACTTGGCACAATGCATAGTATGTATTCTTGAAATAATCTTCAAAGTCATCGCAGTCAAATGGCTCAAAGTCCTTAGGCCCAAATGACACACCATTCATCTTCAGGTCATGCCTTCTATGCCTTGGAAAAACATTTTTTCTGCATGCAAATTTATTCTACTCATATTCATTGTGCAATGCATAGAATTTGATTGAATCAAATAGCAAATGGCTTCAAATTAAAAACCTCAAGTATCTGGCTTCTTGTAATTTCTAGCATGGGAATTTTTTTTGGAAATCTCTTGATTGTCCTATCAGTAGGGTCATAACACCTAGCCAATTCAAGAATCAAGTCCACCTCCACAAATACATTAGGGCAAACCAATTTTCCAATATCACAGGCCCATAGATGACAGGTGGGGTGACTAGTGAATCTCCTTTTGAAAGCATATAGAAAAAAATCCCAACTGCTCTGTGGTAACACCACATCACCAACCCCTAAAGCTGAATCTTGGAAGTGGCTTGTCAATGCTCCTTCACTGGTTTTTCAATTCCCAACTGGCTTAACCTGATCTATAGTTGGATCCTTAGAAGCTTCTTCCATAAAATGAGAATAATCTCTCTTCACCATTCTCTTATTTGTAGATTCCTCAAGAATCTCTGGTTTGGGCTTGTCATCTTGAGGTTTAGGTATTTTGACCCTTTTCTCTTTAGATTTTGTCTCTAGTTTAATAGTAGATTCACTGGGGTTACTCATTTTTATGATGCAATAGAAATAGGGTTTCAAAATAACTAGGAATTACAGTCTAAATTCTTCAAATTCACTAGGTTCAAACTAAATTTCAAAAAATTTCACTCTCCTTCCCAAACCCTATGTGAAACAATTGAAATTTCCCTTTTGAAATAAAGAAACAACAACCCTAACCACAAACCCTATAAATTCACCCAATTTCCAGACCACCCAATGCTATAAAATTACTCACAGAGGCATAAAATTGACTCACCCAGGAAAAACCAGTAGTTTGTTCTTCAAATTGTCTTTGCCTAAAGCTTGTCTTCTCATTTCTTCTAAACTGGACCAATTCTTTTGCTCTAGAATGGTTGCAATTGCAAAATAAAATGATCAACAACCCTCTTTATGGCTCAGAAATGGAGCGTCTTCTCCATTAATTTCCGAAAGATAGCTTGCATAAGTGAATTGACAAGTAGTCGTTAATGTTTGAATTCCTATTGTTGATCCTTTTGATTTAAGACATCATCAATGACCCTCCTTGACCATCGCCTTTTGCATTCACAAGTGTGCTTTAAAACAACGATGACACCCTAGGATGTTGCCATGTAGCCACCCACGTGCTCACTAATCCTTTTTGAACTTCATCGCTCATTGTGGTAATGCTTCAAGTTTAGACCCATACTTCAGCAATAAGGAGAAAACCTCTTATGGAAGGACTATTCACCAACATATTCGCTCATCCCCATTGCTTGTCACTAAAGTGTTTCAAAGATACACTTGTACTTTAACAAAGAGAAGTTTTGAGTGATATAAAGAACTTGCCTTAGTCCATCGCTCATCGTTGTAGTTGAATTGGAAATGCAAATGCTTTTGACGATGGGAAAAATGAGTGATGGCACTGGATGTTGACAGGTGGTACAATCATAGTCCACAATTTATTATCTTCCTATCGCCCATTGTTGAAGATGAAATGAGCGATATAAATTTTCTATGATGCGAATGGATGGCGAGATACAAAGGAAAATCTTAGTCCATCATGCCTCGTTGAAGTGGAACCAAAGAACCCAAAGTCTTTAGTGATAAGTGATACAAAAAAAACTTAGCTCATCACTCATCGTGGAAGAAAAACATGAAGGCCAAAAGCAATCCATGATGCGTGATGTTAAGGAAAACAAAGGCTCATCACTATTTGCTATAATGAACTCAACGAGTAATAGAACTTCTGCAATGAGCGATATAAGGACTTTAAGTGGTGAAATTTTGCACATGCATAAAAGGTTGTTTTAAACAGGGGATTGCCTAGGGAGGATGAGGACAAGGGACATAAAAAGACTTAAAACCATTTTAGCAAGGATGTAAAGGACAAATATTTCAAACTTTCAAATTCATAAAATATGAAATCCCCATACCAAAGTAATAAGGGAAATATTATGTGGCGGGTAAACAGGGAATCCTAACCATAAGGGGTCAGTAACCAAATGAACTCAAAGACTTAAGACCCAACTAAGACAACCTAGAATTAGCTATAGCAAGTATATGAAGGATTCGACCAGAGAATAAGGATTTAGACAAGGGGAAAATATGATAAGTAAAAACCCACACATAGCATAAAATCCTAAAACCTTATAACACTTTAAACCAAGAAGCCACCCAGGTAAAGGTGTTTAGATCAGTGGAACACAAAATTTTAGAGTTCCACCATAGAACACATAGCAACATTACATAGTATTCTAGAATATTCCAACACCAAAATAATATTCAAAATCATTGGCTCAAACACATGAAACTGAAAATACTATCATCTTGTGCAACTAGTCAAACTATCATCGAGATATAACTCATGAACCAAGCTTATGAAACAACTAAACAACAAACCATCCAAGGGAAGATAGATACAAGAATAATTAACACATTCCCAAATCTACAAGACAAGAAAATTTAGTGTGGAGAAATGTGGAGCAATTCCATTTCTCCCAGATATCCCTCTTCACAAGCTAGACATTTCCAAACACATCTTCTATTTTTGCATGATCCATAACTTGAAACTTTGGATATAACACCTTCAAAGGATTTTGATCATCAAATCCAAATCACACAAGCATAACTTCAAGAATGAATAAATGTGAAGCACAAAAAAAAACACATCATTGTCACTTTGTACACTCTTTATTCAAATTTTCTCCAAAGCACTTGGAAACCAAGTGACCCTGTTACATCTACAAAACCTACTCAACACTAGAAACAACTTCTCATCATGACTACACTAGAGGTTGAAATCAATGAAAACACTAATGACAACATAGTGCAACACCCTAATAACTTTTTAGAGTGCCTTGGTGGACTCAAAATAAAATATTTGGGTCAGTACAAGATCATGAGGGCCCAAAATAGGCCTCTAAGTGGCAATGAAAATTCAGAAAATTAGAGTTACACAACTTGAAACAACAATTTGAATAGGTTATTAACATAAATTGAAAAATATGTAAGAACATAATTTATAGCAAATTGAATGTAGTTTCTAAGCTAGTAGTCTTTTTTTGGAAAAAAGTAAACCTATTTCGTTAAAATTTAAAATTTCAATGTAGTAGTACTAAATTTTCAGGAAAAAAATAAAAAGCAAGTGTTTTTCCAGCCACCCTAATGATGAGCAAAAATAAATATTTTTTTTCTAAATATTTCAATATAAGTAGAGGACACATTCCCAAATGTGATGCACATTTTTTTGTAATTTTTTTGCAAGTAAATAATTAGTTATGGATTTTCTAGTAGGAATTTTTAAAAATATTAAAAACCATTTGTCTGGCCACACTAAGTTGGTCAAAAAATTATGAATTTCATTTTTTTAAAGCAATAGTTTGTGAAGCATAGTGTGTGGTTCATCTTTTGGATTTAAAAAATCTATAACCGTTTAAAAGTTATAGATTTTTTTCAATCAGCCTATCAATAAATACTTTACACATAGTGCATGTAAAAAATCAATAATAATTATCTATTAAATTTAAAATAAAGCATATCTTATATCAGTAGAATGCTAAGAATTTTCTAAACAAACGCTATTCATTTCTTCAAAATCAAATGAAAAAAATCCGTCAACATGAAGGGTGAAGCTAAAAAACTTTTAGAACCCTTGTACACATGTTGGGGTTGTTGACTTTTAGGCTTGGTAGTCCCCAAGCCAAGTACCGAATCAATACTAAAGCAAAACACATATCCGATATAAACGGATATCTGTTTTGACCAAATTAGATATCCGATATGAAACAAATATCTATTAATGCCAACAAAATAAAGGATATCCGTTATTTTTTAATAGATATTTGTTTATTTCACATTCTTATCAATATTTAATTGTATATTTTATATTATGTTATATAATATATTAATATATATTTATATATATAAGGCTATATAATATATATAAGATATAATATAACGATATAATATGTAATATTTATATAATATAATATAAAATATTAATATATTATATAATATTTTATATAATGTTAATATATAATATTATTTATATTATATTATATATAATATGTATAATCTATACATATTTATAATTTACACTAAACAAAATGGGTACTCGTTCTATCCATAACAAATATCTGTTATGCCACAAAACAAATATCCAGTATGCTTAAGTAGTGGATAACCGTTACTTGCAGCTTGAAACAAACCCATGATGTCTTAAAACACAGGGTGTTTGTGGTCTAAGGAATATATATTTGCTTTTTGATAATGGATATCCATTTCTAAGAAATTTAAATCTATTGAAGCCTCACCCTATGCATACAATATAATATATAATATAATTTATATACTATATATAATATAGTATATATTATATAACATATAGTATATGTTATATATATATTATATAGTGTATATAGTATATATATATAACATATAATGTGCAATACATTTATTATATATTAATAGTACATAATTATATGAATTCAAGAGAGAGGGGGTGTGGGAGAGAGATAGATAGATAGAGAGACCTAAGAGGGAGAGATAGAGAGAAAATTGAGAGGGAGAGGGAGAGACATGAGAGAGAGAGAGAGACTTGAGAGGGAGAGACTTGAGAGAGAGGGAGGGAGAGAGGGAGTGGGAGAGAGATAGAGAGAGTTATCTAGGTAGAAACCAAAGAGAGGGGCTTGAGAAGGAGATACATGAGAGAGAGGGAGGGAGAAAGATAGAGTTATTTAGGTAGGGAGGGATGGAGAAATGAGAGAGAGGGTGGGAGGGATAGAGGGAACGAGATAACTAACAGAGAGGGGGTAGGAAGGATAGATGGAGGGAGAGACATGAGAGAGAGGGGGTGGGAGGGTTAGAGGGAGGGAGACCAGAGAGAGACCCAAGAGAGACCCGAGAGGGGGTTGGAGTGAGAGAGAGTTGAGAGGGAGAGACTTGAGAGAGAGGGAGAGACCTGAGAGAGAGACCCAAGAGAGACTTGAGAGGGTGTTGGAGCAAGAGAGAGTTGTCTAGGTAGGGTTGGAGGGATAAAGGGATGGAGAGACCAGAGAGAGAGATGCCTAGATGAGAGAGACTTGAGAGGGATAGACTAGGGAGGGAGAAACTAAAGAGAGAGAGGGTGGGAGGGATAGTGAGATCAAGATACCTTAGAGAGAGAGGGTAGGAGGGATAAATGGATGGAGAGACATGCGATTTGGGTGGGAGGGATAGAGGGAGGGAGATCAAAGAGGGAGAGAGAGACCTGCGAGATAGATACAAAGAGAGACACTTAATTGGGAGAGACATGAGAGGGAGGGAGGGAGAGATATAGAGATTTATCTAGGTAGGGAGGGAGAAACCAAAGAGAGAGAGATGGTGGGAGGGATAGAGGGAGTGAGATACCTAAGAGAGAGAGGGTAGGAAGGATAGATGGAGGAAGAGACATGAGAGAGAGGGTAGTGGGAGGGAGAGACCAAAGAGAGATACCTAGATGAGAGAGACTTGACAGGGATAGACCTAAGAGAGAGGGGAGAGAAATAGAGAGAGTTATCTAGGCAAGGAGAGAGAGAGATAGAGAGAGTTGAGAGGGAGAGACCTGTAAGGAAAGCTAAGGTGCATAAACAACTCTCCTAACATCAAAACCTCAGGGAAGAATGCATAGATACTTTTAAATTTTCAATTACAGTCCAATTAAGATACACTTGAAAGCAATAACAGAAACAGAGAAATAATCATACACAGATGAACACCAGATTTATGTGGGAAAACCCTTACGGGAGAAAAACCCACCATACCAAGAAAAACCCCTTTTTCTTACAGTAACAAAAATTACATATAGAGTACGAGCTTCACTCTCTCTAATGTCAATTTACAACAGCATTCACAATGATCAACCTTGCTACAAAACACTCTAGTTACAATGCACTCTCAATTTTAATTCACACTGATACACATCGAACAATTCATCTACAGTTCATCAATCATCTATTATTCGAATGAATCATCAAACCGAACATCATCTGTAATTCCAGAATATATTCATGTCATCACTCATCTATTGAACTTCCACACAGAACTGCCTCAATAGACTAACTTCTAATGGTTCCCATTTGACTTCTCTGATTTGTTGTAGACTCACCACGTAGGATAGTCATCACTCGGTCAAAGGCGTTCAAAATGTATTCACATGTTGGTGAGACACCAACCGTGTCTCCTCGATGCCACACAACTCAACCATCGATGTCGCCAAGAGTCATTGCTATCAGAAAGAGGTTCCATCGAGTTCACAAGATCGCATTGACCTCAATAATCTCATCGGCGAGACAATCGCTATTTGCCAATAGATCATACCGATATCCATCACATGTATCGCTATTCGGAAAGACCATCGTTATTCAATGAGACATCATACCGATGTTCAAAGGTCACATAGATATTAGCTTTCCCTTCAGTGAGACTATCGCTCTTCAGTGAGACATCATACCAAAGTTTCCAAGTCATTCCAAAATGTCCAACAGTTAGAAAGACTTACCGCTATCGCTGAGAGTTCTTACTGAAGTCTTCAAGTCACCCCGAGATCAAATAGTCGCTAGGAGTCATACCGACAATAGACTACCCCACCACATCAGTGAGACCAACACCCGTCACCAAGAGTTCACATCGAAACCTTTGTGTTACCGCGAAGACTCCAAGTGTAAAGTTGTTGGTGAGACTTTTCCATATTGACAAGACTTCATACCAAAGCATATGAGTTAATTTGATGACCACAAATGTCACACCCTATCGGCGACACATACCATCTCGATAAGACTTCATACCGAAACCTTTGTGTTACTCTGATGACTCCAGTTGCCATGAGTCTCCCTGATAACCTTTAGGCATCAACTCGTCAGAAATACCAATCCACTCGGCAGAGGGTTACAATGAACACAATGAGTCACAACGATAGCTCTAGTCGGCAAGACATCAATAAGGTCTCAGCGACTTGAACATTTCATAAGGTTTCACAACTGCCAGTCGGCCAGACAATATGGATGTCACACCAAATTTTATCTTTCAGAGGTTTCAACCTATGAGATTGAGGCACATTATTCCAACAAGACCCAAGAGAGACCTGAGAGGGGTTTGGAGCAAGAGAGAGAGAGAGAGATAGTTGTCTAGGTAGGGTGGGAGGGATAGAGGGAGTGAGAGACCCAAGAGAGATCTTTTCCTTGTTAACAAGCAAGGAAATAGAACCACTCCTTCTATGTTCACTTTTTCTTCCTCCTAGAGACTTGTATGGAAGGATGATAAGCTTGTCATCCAAGTCACTTATAAAGGAGAAACTAAGTTTTTTGTGCCTGAAGAGATCCCAAGGCACACCGAATTTCTAATAACTTTGATTTATGCAGTCATTGAGAAATACATTTCTTGCGATCCATCCAACTGGTTTCTATTTTCTGATGGCATCTTAGGAAATGAATTTTGCATTTTGAATTTTATACACTACTAGCCATTACAACACATGCCTTGAACTTCAAAAACGAATAGAGAACCTTTTGACACTTAAAACTTCTTGCACACTGAACATATCCTCCAAAAACTCAAGAAATTGATAAAACAAGTGTAGGAATATTCTCATTCCAAACCACAAAGAAAACATGCATTTCTAAAAGAAATACCAACCACATTTATAAATATCTTTGTTCAAAAGATATCCTTGAATTGACTTCCAAACCACCACACTCATATTTACTGCATACTCAACATGGCATAATAAATACACCAACTATCTGAAGGTAGTCACATCTCAATGAAACTTCATGTATGTTACTTGATATAGGATATAATTGATTAGACAACCTACACATTGATAACCAACATGCTTCTAGAACTTTAAGTCAAATGAAAATTCTAGTACTCCTACAATCTCTTTCATCTTTGACAACAATTGTTAGCAGCCTTTGATAATCCTTTGACATCAATGACAATCTATGTTCAACAATCTCCCCCTTTTCAGTGATGGTAAACATAAAAATGTTGGGACCAACATTCAAGTGTGAATGATTTCTTCATTATAGAATTTTCTCCCCCTATGAAAGATATGGAATTCTAAGATCATTATTCTTTTGAATCAATTCAAAATTTTGATCCCACTTTCTCTCATTATTATCTCTGAGAAATTCAACATGTTTAGCCCACTTTCTCCCCCTTTGACATCAATGAAAAAGGGTAAACAATACCTATGTTGACAATCTACTAACTCCCCTTGTGAGGAGGCACCATTTTTGTAACCTTTGCCACATTTATTGATACACTGCATTATCTAGAAAATTGTTCCCTGAATAGACCCCCCCTAAGTCCATTCTTCACTACCTCTAAATTTATTTCGTAAGCGCACCGACCATTCTTGCAACAGGGAAACCGAGCTCCCACTCACTTTGTGCTTCCTCTTGATTCAAGAGGAGGGAGAAACAAATTCCAACTTCTACCAGAGAAACTCAAATGTCTCCTTAGGAAGTGGCTTTGTGAATATATCTACAACTTCCTCCTTTGTATCCACATATTCCAATCTTCCTTCTCTGCAACACTCTCGCTCAAGAAATGATTATTGTAATGTGTTTTGTTCTTGAGTGCATCACCAAATTCTTTGAAATATTTATTGCACTAGTGTTATCACAAAGAATAGTGATAGGGTTTTCAAACTCAACCTTCATCTCCTTTAAATTATGCTTCATCCAAAGCACTTGAGTGTAGCATGATGCTACAACAATGTATTGTAATTTTTTTGTAGATAGAGAAATTGATTCCTATTTCTTTCTTAACCAGGACACCAAACTGTCACCAAGGAAAAATGCATCACCACTTTTACTCTTTTGATCATCAACACATCCTACCTAATCTGCATCTATGTATGTAGTCAAAGTGAAATTATCACTATTTGGATACCACTTTCCAAAATATTTAGTGGCCTTCAAATACCTGAATATCCTTTTTACAACTTTAACATGAGTCTCTTTAGGTGCTACATGAAATATAGAAACCATAACAATTGGTTGCATTATATTTGGTCTGTATGTTGTCACATACAACAAACTACCAATCATGGACTTATACATTGTTTGATCTACCAGAACATATTCACCATCTTTACTCAACTTGCACCCGGTAACAATAGGTGTTGCAACTGGTTTGCAATCTTCCATCCCAAAATTTCTTAGCATTTCCTTTATGTACTTGTCTTGTGAGATGAAAATGACTGTGTCGGATTGTACAATCTATAACCCAAGAAAGAAATACCTTTCTCCTAACATAGACATTTCAAATTAATTATGCATTACCTTTTGAAAGTTATTGCACATTTCTTTGTTTCTACCTCCAAAAATGATGTCTTCTACATAAACCACAACTATCAACACTTCCTCTCCTAAATCCTTGTTGCTGCTAGTATCCATCCAACCTTGAATACCAAGCTCTAGGAGATTGTTTGAGTCAATACAAAGCCTTCTTCAATCTACAAACATAATTTGGATTGTTAGAACATTGAAATCCTTTTGGTCATTTAATATAAGCCTCTTCTTCAAGTTGTCCATTCAAGAATACTAACTTCACATTCATTTGGTACACATTGAAATTCTTGAATGCTAAAAGAGCTAACATCCTAATTGCCTCCAGTCTTGTTACTAGAGAAAATGTCTCTTCAAAATATATGCCTTCAACTTGAGCACACCTTTTACAAACAAGCCTTACCTTATTCCAAATCACCGCACCTTCTTCATTTAGCTTGTTTTTGAACACCCACTTTGTTCCAATCACATTCTTGTCTTTAGGTCTTGGGACAAGTTCCCAAGTTTCATTCTTCATTATCTAATTCAATTCTTCCTCCATAGCTTCCATCCATCATTTTTCTTTTCTTTATTCTTTGTATGACTTAGGTTTTATCTTTGATAGTAAAGAAAATTTGCACTTTCTCACCTGATCTCCCAAGTTTCTTCCGAGTCTGAACTCCACTGTCTTTATTGCCTATGATCTGGTCTTTAGAATGATTCCTCTAAACATATTTTGTTGGAGTTATTGTAGCAACTTATTTTGAACCTTCAATACTATTGTTAATTTTGGTTCTTCATCATCTTCTACTTCTAGAATGCTAGTAAAATGAATAGTCTCATCAAATCTCACATTTTCACTTTCAACTTTCTTCTTATATCTTTTTTTATATCATCTGTAATCTTTAATACTTAAGGAATAACCAAGAAAATACATTGACGATCTAGTATCAAACTTGTACCCATATTTTATTCATCTCTCTTAATATAGCACTTGCTCCCAAATATTATGAGATGTCTTATTGATGTTGGTATTCCTCTCCATAACTCATATGGAGTCTTCTTAGTCTTGAACTTATCTAAAATTTGTTCAAAATATATACTGCAGTCTTTGTAGCTTCTCTCTAGTACATATCTGGAAGATTTGCTTGATATAACATAGTTCTTGCCATCTCTTGTATAGTCCATTTATTTCTTTCTACAACTCCATTTTACTCTGGAGTTCTAGGAGTAGAGAATTTCCTCCAAATTCCATGTTCTTCATAGATTCTTTCACACTTCTCAGCAGTAAATTCTCCACCTCTATCTGATCTCAAAACTTTGATTGTCCTTTTAGTTTCATTTTCTACCAATGCCTTGAATGCCTTAAACTTCTCAAATGCTTATGACTCCTCCTTTAGGAATGTAATCCAAGTCATCCTAGTAAAATCATCAATCAACATCATAAAATACTTGTCTCCTTGTGGAATCTTAGTCCTCATTGGTCCACACAAATATGTATGAACCAAATCTAATGGTTTTGATGTGGAATACTCCTTAGTAGGATATTTACTTCTTGTCTTCTTCCCTTCATGAAATGGTTTGTAAATTGATTGATACTTCTTAATCATTGGAATATCTTGAACCAATCCTCTTGAGATAACCTTCACAATATCATCAAAATTCATGTCCTAACCTTCTGTGCCAAAGCCATCTTTCACCTTTCTATACAGTCAGACAACTATGTCCATTCAACTCACTGAGATGATAAATGTCATTTTCAGTCCTACTTCCTTCTACAATCAATTCACTTGTACTTTATTCCTTTATTTTACAACCTTCAACACTAAAATATAACTTGTAGCCTTTATCAAACATCTGACTGACACTTAAAAAATTGTGTTTTAAACCTTCAACACACAAAACATCATGTGTCTTTGTTTTACCACCATCAAGACTTAAAGTACCCTTACCAGATATTTTAGAAACTAAATTGTTTCCAAGGGTCATTGAACCACCTTCAAATTTCTTGAAATTCATTAACATACTCTTGTCTCCAATCATATGGCTAGAGCAACCACTATCTATGGTCCACAGGTTCTCCTTTTGAGCATATAGTGCAATTTGAGAAATCGTTGATTTTTCAAACTTCTTCTCTTCAAGAACCTTCTTCCATACCTTTCTTGATTCGTGACTTCTTCCTTCTGATTCTTTTCTCCCACTTTCCAAAAAGGGAGGACTCACAAAATCACTTTTGCAGTTCCTTCCAATATGTCCAAAATTGTTGCATTTGAAACAAATGATAGTAAAGTTGTATAGAGATTCAAATGCATTATTATTGACAAAATTATTTCTCTTTATCGAGCTCTTCTATATTCAATAGCCTTATGACCATAATTATTACAATTAAAACAATAACCAAAGAAAGGAAAATTTAACTTGGTATTGTATCCTTGCCTTCCAGATCTTCTTCTTTTGTTCTGCACTTGAGTAAAGGGTAAAAGCACAAAGATGAGTCCACTTCTAGTTGAAGTTTCATACTTAGAAAAAAATCCAAAATTAGGAAAAACAAAGTAGGATCTTGTTATTTAGCAAACGAGATCTTGTTTCACTTCGGGGCCCCGAACCAAAAATGGGATCCCGTTTTTTATAAACAAGATCCCATTTCATAAAGGCTTAAAATTTAAAAAAAAAAAAACAAGATCCCATTTCTAAAAATTTAAATTTTCAGCCTGATTTTTTCTATGGGTTTTGGATCGAAAAAAAGGCGTGGGGACCTGAACCTAAGCTTTGGACTTGGTTTGACCTGTAACTTGAAGGTCATGCCAATGTCACAAGAAAAGAGTGACTTTGGACATATGTTTGAACGTCTTTCTTGCATAATTTTTTGATGAAATTAAAACCAATTATAGATGATACTATGTAGATTCCAATTATGTAATTTTTTTTACAATTCATTATTTTTCTATTTTCTAGATAATTTTTGATGAAACTGGTCCATAAACTTAAAATATCAAAGTTTTTTAGTATTTTAATAACTTTTTATTAAAATAATTTTTTGAAAAAAAAAAATGTCAACATTCTTTAGACTAATATTTTCAATTTGAAAAATAAAAATAAAAAAATGATAAGTTTAGGTCATCTTATGCATGAAGTACATGAGGTTTTTTCAAAACAACAAATATGGCCATTAAAAAACTAACAAAAAACAAATATTAAAAAAAAATTACAAAAAAATATCCTCAACATTCTTCAATGTGTTACAAATCTTTTCCCAAAAGGATTTAGAAAAATTCAATTATTTAAGTCAAAATATGGATGACATACACGTGCATGGTATGGTAAAAAAAAGTGACTTTTAAATAGTGGTTTTTAGAAATGCCTATTGAAAATCAATTTGTATCATCTGGGTATTAAAATAAATTACATATTTGGAAACTAGACTCTGGTTAGTACATTTTATGATTAGTGAATTTTTTTAAGATTCCATCAAGTGCTTCAAATTTTAAGGTCAAATGTGACAAATTCTAAAAATTATGGAAAACACTTCCACTTTTTGGCCAAAAAGTGGACTCAACTTCTTGCATACACCCTAAAGCTATCATTGTATCTCATTCTTTCATCACTTCCCATGGTTCTTTCAGATCTTGAACTTCTGAAGCCTGTCACTTCTAGACTTGCTTTACTAGTGTTATCAAACTATTTTGATGCCTTCTTCTTCTGATCATCAAAACATATTCCAATTTTGTTATGCAAAGCTCTTTAACTCTCCAAAATTTGATCTAGGGTCTCAATACTTTTACCAAGCTCTTTTCTTACTAGTACCACAATTTCTACTTCAAGCTTCTCATAGTCTTTATCTCTTGATAGTAGCTTTTCTGTTAGAACCTCTTCAACTCTTTTTACTTCTTCAGTATAGGTCTTCAGTTCAACAATCATCTTTTCTACATCCTTCAATTCCTTAGATACCTTTTCTTTAGCTCTCACTTCAACAATTATGTTCTTTAGTCTCTTGATTTCTTTTCCAACACACATTAATTCTTCCATAATATCTACCTCTTTTACATTATTCCAAAATCCATTTCAACATCTCCATCAACAGTCTCAAAAGCAATGAACAAAACTTTTTCTTTTTCATCTCCAGATGTATCTTCATCTTCTTCTTTAGTGGAGTTATCTTCTTCCTCATTAGTATATAAACTTTTATGTTTCCTCTAACCTTTGAACTTTCTTTGAAATTATTTATTTCCATTTCTTTGCTCAACATTATTAGAATTCTTATGGGGACACTTAGCCATAAAATGCCCTACTTCTCCACAATTGAAATGCTTGAAAGACAATTTCACTTGTACTTATTGAAACCTCTTTTTAGCTTCCTAGAAAAATTTGCTTCTTTTGAATCTAATCCAAAATAAGGATATTCATCAACCATCTTCATAGAAATTCTAAAAGGAACCTCTTTCCTTATACAATCTTTACTTTCAAAACTCATTTCGAATGCATTTAAGGTTCCAAAAAATTTAATCAATTTTAAAGTATTCAAATCCTTAGCTTCCTCAATAGCAGATATTTTAGGATCAAACCTTCTAGGGAGAGATCTAAGTAACTTTTTCACAATAATATTTTTCTTCTAAACTTTCACCAAGACATTGGATATGATTGGCAACTTCATCAACACGGAGCATGAAGGTAGCAAGGCCCTCATCTTCTTTCATCTTCAGTCCTTCAAATTGAGCTTTATAAGTATGGAAATTTTCCTCTTTGAATTTTTCATCACCTTCATCAATTGCTTCCAATTTGTCCCATATTTCCTTTGCTTTTTTGCACTACATTAATTTCACAAATTTAGAATTAGTCAACCCACATAAAATAACATTATTTACCTTAGCTTTGAGTTCAAGAGCCCACTTTCCATCTTGATCCCTAGGAGGTATATTTTCAGGAGGCTCACATCCTTCTACAACTGACATCCGAATGTCTGTTCCTAAAGCTATCCAATAGGCCTCCATCCTAACTTTTCGAAAAGCATAATTGGATCCATCAAATATTGGTACTTTTGTTTTTCTAGTAGAAATCTCTTGTGCCATCCTGAATCTACTTTAATCTATTAGTCCTCTTCAAAGGAACTTGGCTCTGATACCAATTAAAGGGAACATAATCTATTGTGAGGGGGTGAATTAGTAGATCTACTTAATTCAAAATTCTCAACTCCAACAGTACTTACTGGATTATGCAACTTGAACTTTTGTTATTGCTATATTTTTTTCAATATAAAAATCACTTAACCATACAAGAAAACACACAACAAGGTAACACTAGATATATGTGGAAACCCAAGATGGGAAAAACTATGGTGAGAATAGATGCTTGGATATATTTCCCAAATCTAGCCTCACAATGCAGGAATATAATAAGTTAATTACAACATGAAGTAGGAAACAACCTACCTAAGACACCAATCCCCTATTGAATTTGTAGGCACCAACCTATTGGAGACAACAATTCCCACTAGAAAGAGACACCAATCCCTATTGAAACAATACAACTAATAGAACACTAGAACTACTGAAATATAGAAATGATGGCATATTTGAAATATAACTTTGTTATGTACTAGAGTCACAATTCACACTCTTCCACACTAAAAATAGTCTTCTAATAATGACGCCCCCTCTTTTATCCATAGTTTTTTACTCAAAATTATCTTTCTTGATCACAACCAATGCAACTGATACTTTTTCTACAACTCACTCACTCACTCTTGATGCATCTGAACATTTGAAATTGTAAGAGAGGGGGACCAACCATATTCAAGGCCCCAGGTCATGGAGAGCCAAGAGTGGAAGGTTTCCCTAACTTACCTCACCTTAAAAGGGTTGTTAGGAAGTGCAGGACAAGAGTGATGAGGACTATAAGGTCCTTCAATCACTCTGCAAACTTGTTCAACTTAGAATAGGGCTAGGCAAGCCAGTTTTTGGGTTCAACACTGTGCCTCAAGAAGCTCTCTGCTTGAGGATGAAAGTGTTGTTCTGGGATGATAGCACAACATGTTGGTGTCTCTTAGGTGTGTTGGCATCCATATGACCAGTGGACCAAAAAGACAAGGTTGAACACTAGAAAACATACTAACGACCTAGCTAACAGTTTTTAGAAGAACAAAAAAACATTATGAAATATGAAATGTATAGAAGAATGTGATAAAGTAAGTAGATTAATCCTAGAGTGACAAGAATGATCTCAGATAAAAGCTTGTTCGCCACCTAACTCCAAGTAGCACGTCCACCTGCACATAATGAAGAGAAAAATTGTTTGGTGGCTATATAGGAGCCTGCCTTGGTTAGACCCCTATTTTGGTGTTTCCACCTCAACGGATAACCAAGTTTGCACCAATGGAGAAATATTTGATAAAGAAGGAAATGAAGTAAAGAACACAAAAGTACTACAAAACAGTGTTATGCTACTCAACCAAATTGTAGAGGAGAGGAGTAGAAAGCTTACCACCTCCACCAAGAGCTCACTAGCTAATAGAGGAGAAAATGAGAGGACTCAAGCCTTTCCTACAATGGTGTTGGTTCCACACTTTCTCTACGGAGTTGATGGAGTGTTGTTGTTGCTGCTATGGAGTGCAAAGTGTTGCTTGAGAGTGATGGATGCAAGAAAAGCTATGTAGAATGCTTAGAGAATGGCTTGGAGAGTGTGCTAAAGGATGTAAAAAGAGATGAAAGCACGTAGGAGTGAATTTTAAGGAGAGCATGAAGAAAATGACCATATTCAGGTCAATTAGTCGAAGGGAGCATTACAAACCAACCTCCAATGGGAAGTGTAATGCCTTTGTAGGTTCCAGATATAGGAATCTTCCAGGGATGTAAGCACGCTGCATAGACGTCTACACACTGTGCGGGCATCCCCAATAGTTATTCCTCTGCCGACACACAAAATGGGTGCCAAGTGGAATGAAGGTAGTGGGCTTACATGGAATTTAGCCTTGAAATTTGGTTTTCTAAATTGAGGAAGGGAAAAAAGGGAATTTGCATAAGGGGTGCAAATTCACTTCTACACATTTTCCCCCCACTTTAGCGAGCATGAATACTAATGAGTGCTTTAGTAAAGTAGATCAAAGAAGTAGTAGAGTTAGAGATGTATACCTAAACCATCGATTTGGTGAACTCGAGAGTGCAGGACAAGCAGAGGACTTCATAGCCCTACAAAACTATGAAGTTGAAGAATGAAAACATCTTACAGGTCCGCAGACCTACAAGGAGGCAACCCCTAAGATCTATCACATGAAGGAAGCCCTGAGAAGTAAGCACCTCACATGCCCATAGACCTACAAGGAAGGTTCCCCCCCAAGATCTCTCAAATGGAGGATACCTAGAAAAGCACCTTACAGGCCCACAGACTTGGAAGGAAGTGTCCCCCAAGATCTCTCACATGGAGGAAGCCAAGAAAGCACCCTACAGACTCATAGACCTGCAGGGAAGGTGTCCTTCAAGATATCTCACATGAAGGAAACCTAAGAAAAAGTGCCCTACATAGCCACAAACCTGCAAGGAAGGTGTCCTTCAAGATATGTCACATGAAGGAAACTGAAGAAAAAGTGCCCTATAGACTCGCAAACCTACAGGGGAGCCACCCCCAAGATTTCTCACATGGAAGAAGCTTAAAGGAAGTGGAAGAAGCTTAAAGGAAGTGCCCTACAGGCCCATAGACCTACAGGGAGGTGTCCTCCAAGATATCTCACATGAAGGAAACCCAAGAAAGTAGACTTTGTAGAGTAAAAAAGCGGCTTCAGAGGCGCATATACAAAGCAACATTTACCTATAGATAGAACATGTCAAAAATTGGGCCACATAGGAAAGTAAGTCGATAGTCACGTAAACCGTCAACACGCTGGAAAAATTTCAAAGGGCTCCCTTGGGAACCCGACGTGAAGAATGGGGTCCACTCAAGGGACGTGTTGTCTGAAAGTAGGTGTTTTCTTTCTTGAATTGATTCATCATCAAGAAATCCTTTTGAAAGATGTTCACTTCATCAAGGAATTTGAAAGGAAGAAGATTCCCCACGCGAGGGGAAGATCAAAGTTGTTTCCACTTTGGGGGAAGGTTCTCAAGCTCTTTCTTTATGAACCCATGATGAAGGAAATAGCTCCATTAGGGTTTCAAGTCAAGAATACAATTCTTGAAAAGAAGATTGTGAAGATTCTCGAGAAAAGATTCATTGGCAACGAATGCATTTTCTAAAAATCAAAGTGTTGAAGAAGTGGCATTGTCACACATGAGAGGGACAACTCTAGAAAAGAAGAGAGAAAGATAAAGGAAAGAAGACATGAACAAAGGGTACAAGGGTAGCCTGATATTTTGGGGCCAGAATTGCTCATATATATATATATATATATATATATATATATATGTATAGTAATAGTATTTAAAATGAACTGTCATCAACCCCCTACTATATTAGACCATGTGAAGAATGCATGAGAAGACAAAGTAAAAATAAAAAAATTGGGTCAACATGGAAGGGAAGCCTAAATTCCCCCAATGCTTTGCATTGTCCCCAATTTGTCAAAAATCAAGTCACAAATACAAAAGAATGATGATACAAATAGAAGAAGGTTTACGACACAAAATCCACACCTGTATGTAAGCACCAATAGGGGTGACAAGGGTCATCTAGGAACACATAGCACAATCACAACGGAACACACACACACACACACACTTCTAATCTAAAGATAAAGAAGGGACCTCCCCCTAACATTGATCGACCAAGAGGTCATCCACTTCCCACTCTAGATCATCGTATGGGGAAGGAGGACAAGCCTATAGTGGTGGAATGTTGAGAGGAGGAGAGTCTAACCCTCCTACAACAAGGGCTAAGGAAAAGGGTCTCACAAGGTCCTCTCCACTAAGCTCTTGTGGAGCTAAGGTCAACAATTTCACAAAGATTGCCAACAAGGCCAGAACCTCATCCAAAGAGTTAAAAATGAACTTTATAGGAGTTCCATGTTTTACCTCAACTGATGGAGAAGGTTACTACCGAGATTCACCGCTAGGCTCACTGAGCGATTTGAGAGTGATGATGAACTAAGGAGAAGCCAGGACTAGATCCGTCACTAGGAAAAAAGAAGTCAACGTGGGACCACCTTTCAAAGAAGGTGGGATCCTCTTACATCCTCTATTGCTGGAAGGACCACTCTCTACCTTCTGCTTCGTTGAAGGAGGAAAACTCCCCACAATTGAAGCAAGAAGTGTGGAGGAAGAGGAGGAGGAGAGAACTACAATAGATACGACCAAGGTGTTAGTCATATCTATGGGTTTCAATAAAGGTGGGATATCTAGAACAGAGATCAACAAAGATAGCTTCACCAAAGTAGTGATGAACACCTATACCTTTTTAGGGTCAGGCGCATTCACACTCGTAGCAGAAGTCAGAAGCAATAAAAAGATAGTTTGAATGGAAGCAAGGGGAGGAGAGAGGAGGATGCAGTGGGAGGCCCTAATAGAGGGGCAGTCATCTCCTCTTCCTTCCTTTGTAGGGTGACCTACTCAGCCATGAGATCCTTTCACCAACGCTTTCACACACAAGAAGTTTTTTATGACTCTTTGAACCATAGGTCAAAGCCTACAAGGGAATGTAAGGCTTCACTCAGTCACGGGAGTGTCCACTATAGTCATTTTTGATGGAGGAACAAACTCTTGAATGGGAGTAGGAGGAGTAGGTTGAGAAGCAGCAAGGGGAGTTGGCTCAAGTACCTCGGTAGCGGGCCTCTTCCCATTTACTGCTTTAGGAGCAGGAGTGGTAGGAGGCTGCAGAGGTTGAGATGAAGAGGACTCTCCATGAGGACCTTTTCCTCTACCATATAGGTAGTACCAAGGTCCAGGAAATTTAGTAGGGAGGTCTGATATCCTAATCTTGGGTCTACATTAAGGTGGGATCATCAGACTCAATGGGTAAAAGCTAAGCTTGCTCATCCAATACTCCTCCCAATAGAGGGGAGTAGATGAGTCATCCTAAGGAGAGACAACCTTCTTCCCTTTTTTAGGAGAGGCAACTGATTGTTGTGCTATAGGAAGAACCAATTTTGGCCGTCCCTTGCCCCTGATCTTGTAATTTATGTAGTTCTTGTAAAGTAGGTCTGTTCTTGGAGGAAGTGGACCAATTGGGGTGGGCCAAAAATGGTGTAATGAATATCCTCCATAGGACACCAAAGGCTAGTATCCAGTGTCATGCACTGCGTGCACGACACCTTCATGGGAGAAATTTAGACATTTATTAATAACGAAGGTGATTCCATTCATAGAAGCTAGCCAATGTATGCCTAGCTTCATCTTGAACAAATCTGACTCCAAAATGACATTGAAAACTATGTCAACAACCCTAGGTCCAACTAGGATAGACATAGTTATCGATCCATAAGGTTTCAGAAAAGACCATCGTGTGTGTGGATGGTAGACTTTGTTTCTTTGTATTCTTTTCTATGTAATGAGTTAAGCCACAACGTCTCTTCCGTGATAACATTCACTTGACTCACGAGATCTACTAGGACCCTTGTCACAATGTTGCCATTGAGGCGAGTGAGAATATAGAGACGAGAGGGCTTGCTGTTTAAGGGTAATTCCTACAAAGTGAATGTTACATCCGATGAACTGGTCACAGGTTGTGCGGTAGAAGTAATCATGACCATGTTAACATAGGCATTGGGCTAAGAGATAGAATCAGTGTGATCAAAAATCATGTTAGAAAAATATGACAGAAACAGGTTTGTGTATATCTGCAGTTCACTATTTTCTTTCGCCATTGATTTGTTTGCATTTTGTTTGCTTCCATCGAGACAAATAGTACCATCCTTGATGTGATCCTATATCTCATGACGTAGGCACATACAACATTCGGTATCATGTCCATTAACTTGATGGTACTAACATTAGGTACTTGCATCATACCAGCTAGGGCATGGTTCCTTAAGAGGTTTAGGGTTTGGCAAGGTTATGATCTTATCCTTCAACAACTTTTGCAAGGTGGAGGAATAAGATTCTGATAACTTTGTGAACTTTTAGTTGCATCTGAGGCCATTGTCATTTATAGCGGCTACTACATTTGCAACAATTTTTCCTTTCCCAAAGATCGACACAATGGAATTTCCTTTAGAATGGGATCGTGAGGATCCCCCGAATTGAACCACTGTTTGCTGATACTCTCATAGGGCTGCACACAAATGCTCGAAAGAAGGGTATTTCATAAGGGAAAACTTCTCTTGGAAAGGCCTTTGTAAGTTCCCTATGAATACCTTCTACACATCAAAATTGGGCAGTAGATACGAGATTTGTGAGAAAAGTGCTTGATACCACACTATGAAATTAGTAATCTTTTTTTTATCACCTTGTTTGCATTAGACGAGATCCGAAAATGTCGTCTTCGGCCTGATGTCAGCTTGAAATTGTCATAGAAATTGATTTACAAGTTGATCAAATGAGAATATGGAATTATCAGGCAAGGAATGGCACCATTCAAGTGTTTTATCCTTGAGAGATTGAGGAAATAGTTTTGCCATCAATGCATTGTGATGGAAGAAATTTTTGCACAAGGAATTAAAGGCGGACACATGTGTTTGTGGGTCCCCTTCTCCACCATATTTTTCAAATTTAGGAATCTCCATTCCCTGAAGGAAGCGAGTGTTCACAATAACGACTGACAATGGGCTATGCCGAAAGAAGGGTTGGAAGATAGGCTGGGCAGAGGCTTGGGAGAGACTCACTAACTCACTCTGCATCTTACCCATATTCTAAAGAAGAGTGTTTAGAATAGGGTCATTAGAAGATAGAGGGCCAGTGGAACCTCCTCCAGAACCACCACCGGAGCAACCACCAAAACCACCAGTGTGACCTCCATCGGGACCACTTCTAGAGCCACTACCACTAATAGGGCCTCCATCAGAGCCACCGCCACTTCCAAGGCCACCACCATGACCTCCACTAGAACCACTTCCACCAGCACCACCTCCACTGCTGAAGCCACCACCACTACCAAAGCTTCCACCGCTCATCCCACGAAAACCTCCACTGCTAGAGGTGATAGGAGGGGTGAAACTAAAACCCAAGGGGATCTTGTTCACTTTGACAGTGTCAGGTCCCTCAGGGGCAGAGGGGATGCTAATTGAGGGTACAATATCGGTCATGTATATAGACATAGGAGGCATCGACAGTCCTAGCTATCTTTCATGATCTTCAAAAGTGGCTCCTCGTATAATATTAGGGTTGTTTGGAGGAGCACATATCCATTAGACTAGAGAGGCTAGCCAAGAGTTCTATGCTTGTTCTGTCTTTTCCCACCATGTACTTTAGTTCACTGATAACCCAAGAAGCTCTTGTCAATTTTGGTTCTCTTTCCAAGTGACGTTCTAAGTCACCCAATCCTTTGCTGAGGGTGGAGACGTATTCTACAAGTATGTGAACACCTCATGTTCATCTACCGACAATGGTGTAGGAGACACAGGAGAAGTGGGGATGTGATCGGTCTCGTCAGAGAATCCTATCTCGCCCCTTGAATACTGCTCCTACATGGCCAAACCAATGGAGGGACCAAAGAAAAGGCCTATAGAGAAACCAGTAGTGACCTTCGTCCTTTCCATCATAAGGTGTCATATACTTCTCCTAACAATATACTCAGAGGTTGTGGACTGGGTTGTGATGCTCATAAACCTTCACAACACTTAGGGGCACAATGATCACAAGGTATAAGGGAAAATCTTCAACACCAATGAATGAATAGACGTTGGTTTACGTCAAGTTCACCAAAAATGTAAGAGAGGGGGACCAACCACATTCAAGGCCCCAGGTCATGGAGAGCCAAGAGTAGAAGGCTACCCTAACTTACCTCAACTTAAAATGGGTGTTAGGGAAATGCGAGATGAGAGTGATGAGGACTATAAGGTCCTTTGATCACTTTGCAGACCCAAAACTCAGAATAGGGCTAGGCGAACTAATTTTTGGGTTCAACATTGTGCCTCAAGAAGCTATCTGCCTGAGGATGAGAGTGCAATTTCAAGATGACAAAATGGCGCACTGGAATCTCTCAGTTGTGTTGGCATCCGTACGACCAAATGACCAAAAAGGAAAGGTTGAACACTAGAAAACAGACTAATGACCTAGATAACAATTTTTAGGAGAACAAAATAACACTATGAAATGCGAAATGTATAGACGAATGTGATAAAGTAAGTAGTTTAATGCTAGGGTGACAAGAATGATCTCACATAAAATCTTGTTCGCCAACTAGCTCCAAGTAGTATGTCCACCTACACACAATAAATAGGAAAATTGTTGGCTAGCTATATAGGGGCCTGCCTCAGTTAGACCCTCATTTTGGTGTTTCCAACTCCATGGAAAACCAAGTTTGCAACAATGGAGAAATATTTGATGAAGAAGGAAATGAAGTAAAGAACACAAAATCACTACAAAACAGTGTTATGCTACTCAACCAAATTGTAGAGGAGAGGAGTAGAAAGCTTACCACCTCCACCAAGAGCTCACTAGCTAATGGAGGAGAAAATGAGAGAACTCAATCCTCTACTACAATGGTGTTGGTTCCACACTTGCTCTACGGAGTTGACAAAGTGTTGTTGCTGCTATGGAGTGCAAAGTGATGCTTGAGAGTGATGGATGCAAGAAAAGCTGTGTAGAATGCTTAGAGAATGGCTTGGAGAGTGTGCTAAAGGATGTAAAAAGAGATGAAAAGCATGTAGGAGGAGTGAAATTGAAGGAGAGCATGAAGAAAATGTCCATATTTAGGTTGATTAGTCTAAGGGGGCGTTACAAATCAACCTCCAATGGGAAGTGTAATGCCTCTAAAGGCTCCAGACGTAGGAATCTTCTGGGGACATAAGCATGTCGTGCAGACATTTGCACACCACACGAGCATCCTCGACAATTATTCCTTTGCTGACACACAAAATGGGAACCAATTGGAATGAAGGTAGTGGGATTACATGGAAGTTATCCTTCGAATTTGGTTTTTGAAAGTGAGGAAGGGAAAAAGGGGAATTTGCATAAGGGGTGCAAATTCACTCCTATACAAAAATATATACATGAAATTACAGTAACACTCTTTCATGTCAACCAGGGATTTGCACAAAACTAGGATGACATATGGTGGACCTAAATCTAAATTACATCAAATGTGTAATACAATGGTCCAAACAAACATTCTTGTTGCCAAATGAACTTGATGTTGTATGCCACCACAAGAGCCTTAACTAGGTGCTATCCTCACTCCACACAAGATTTGAATTATGCATGCTACTAGTCATTACCGCACATGCCCTGAACTTTAAAAAATAATATAGAAACTTCTTGCACACTGAGCATATCCCTCAGAAACTCAAGAAACTGATAAAACAAGTGTATGTATACTCTCCTTTCAAACAATGGAGACAACATGCATTTTGGAAAGAAATGCCAACCACATTTAGAAATATCTCTACCCAAAAGATATCTTTGAACTACCTTTTGAACCATCACACTCATACTGACTGCATACCAAGCATGGTATAATAAATACACCAACTATCTAAAGTAAAATATGTCTCAATGAAATTTCAAGTATGTTACTTGATATAGGATATAATTGATTAGACAACCTACGTGCACCGATAACCAACATGCTTCTAAAACTTTAAGTCAAATGACAATTCTATTACTCCTACATTCTCTTTCATTTTTGACATCTCTGACACCCTTTGATAAAAATTGTTAGCAACCTTTGATAATTCTTTGAAATTAATGACAACCTATGTTCAACAATTTCTAAGTAGGATACCTAGTCCTATTGTGTGGTACATTATTAGAGGACAAAGTAGAGCATGTAAAGTTTTATGCTTTGTGGATAGGGCCATATGACTGTTGCCAAGGCACATTCTATATCAAGATTCTAGAGGGATAATTCATCCAGAGTTATTGTTCCATGTTTAGCATGTCAAGAACTAATTATCTTGAAGGTATGGTATTTCTCATAGCATATGTTCATATCTTATTTATTGCTTTCATGTTTTACCCTAATTTTTGGTTGGTTTTTTGTTGGTCTTATTGTCACTTTTTTTCCTTTTAGTCTACTCTCAAAGATATTTCTAGAGTATCACTATGTATACAATAGGCACAAATCCTAAACCAAATCCTACATTGTAACTTTTTGTTGTATGCCTTGAAATATAAAATTTGTATGTCTCATGCCTTTTGTTGCCCTAGGTCCTCATTTTTAGCTTGTCATAGATTATATATCCAATAAATCATAGATGGTCCATCTTATTCAATTAATTCTCAAATTTATATTTTACACTCATCAAAATCCTTGTGTTGGGATAAAACATTAAAATTTCTATGTTTGGGAGACTTCCTATCCATATCTTCTATCAGTATGAAGATGTAAAACTTCCATGTATATTTGCACTTTTTAGGAAAATCCTCCCTTCCTTCCACTTCACACTTCTTTTCCTTCTTTTTTTTTATGGAATTTGGGATCTATCATGGAGGTCTACACATCCCTTGATTCCCCAAATCTCTGTAAGTCTATTATTTATGGGATGGACCCCATTTACACTTTTACACATCCTTCAATTCTTCATAGCCTTGTATCTCTATAATTCTACTTCCCATTTTGTTTTTTGTATATATTTGTAGAATTTTTATGCACCTTTTAACCTCCCATAAATTTCTTAACTCTTCTCACCTTTCACTTTTCCACTAACTTTCAACATTCCTAGTATCTACCTATGGGATTGTGGGCCTTATAGGCATCTATATACTCTTCATGACATCCTTCACAATCTTGCATGCTACTTTTTTTCTTCCTTCATTCCATGTTGACATTCAAGCTTTGTAGGAAATTTTGCACTCATTGTGTACTTTCTTTTGTCCCTTGCTTCCCTATATTCCTTAACCTTTCTTTGATTTATCTTTTATATAAATATGGACCACACATGGATTTTTTCCTTTTCTTCATTTCCATGTAACTCTAATTTTCCATCTTCTTACTTTATTTGTCCTTTGTAGTTTCCTTCCCCTTGGGGACTTCCCTCCATCCTTTTATTCTTTGATTCCCTACACTTTACCTTTTTATTTCATACATTCACATGTAAACATTTTGACCTCTTACAAACATTTCCTAACCTAACTTTCACTTTCACCTTGTACTTTCACAACTCAACCAAACTCCTTACCTAATTCCTTGCACAACACAATATGTGATTAATGATTATATTTTAATGTGGTGTTGTATAACTACCCTAATCCTACCATAAATTTTTAAACTCCATAGAGGCATAGGTCCAAATGGAAATCAATGTGATGTAGCTTATGTAAACATGGATGTACATCTTCAATGCCAAAATGAGGCCCTATCATTTTGGCTTACAATCAAGAACCAAGATATTCCTTTGACTATGGGAAATTATATGTTTTTGTTAATTCTAGTCATCCTACATAAAATATAAGATATATTTCTTTTTAAAGAGGATATCCTAATGCATTTAATGTATTAACTTGTAAATAAACTTGAATCGAAGAAAATAGGGTTCCAATTTTTAGGAGATGGAACTAGGGGGTACCTATTTCACTCTCAGTTCATTAATGGAAGCCCTAGATACTTCCACCCAATGATTCAATTGAGTGAAGTAATAGGACAAGAGGGGGGTTTCCTTATGTGCGATTAAAAGGGATTCACCACTAGGAAAATGCTTAGAAAGAAGGAAATGAAAGTAATATGCAAATCTAGCTATGTGACCTAGAAAATGAAACTTATAATAAGAATAATGAATTGAGGATAAACATAGAAGCACCTGGAAGACTGGAGAGATCAATAACAAGGTCTACAATCCTGAAAAATGTGACTTTTGATGCTCACTGGGGCTGATATGCCATGATGGGCGATTTAGTCCCAATTAGGGTTTCTAAGTTGAATATGGAATTTGTTGTTGGAAAACTAGGATCTACAAAAAAACTATTGAAAAAAGTGTATACTAGGACTCATACACCCAAGGCGGCAACTTAGTCCTAGTATTAGGATTTGACTGAATTTTTTATGTTCTCGAGTGATCTTCTGTAGCTTTCATCTTGTCCGATCTCCAAGTCTGAAAAGTTTGAATTCTGATCTATAGGCGAGTTTCAATGAAGATGGCAACTTCTTGACAACTTTGACTACTTTTCTCCAATATTGCAATTTTATCTTCAAAGTATCTTCAAGCTCCAAAACACCTAGATATACAATCACACATGAAGAGGGAAAACTATTGTTGTGTTAGGGAATAGGGGTTTGCCTTGGTCAAACCCTGTTTTGGGTAATTGAACCTTGAAATGAAATGAAATAGTATGAAGGAATATTGAATGAACAATATGCAATGTTGCAACTCACCAAACCCTTGAGATAAATGTTGCAATCTTATGTAAAATAGCTCCAATGGACGTGGATCTTGACTCTTGATTGAATGCTTAAATATTTGTCTTGAATGCTTATTTGAATCATGAAACCTACATCATAAACGTTAGCTCAAAAACACACATGATGCATAGTGACTTTGAAATGATCTTGAATCTTGAATTGATGCTTCAAATGCTTGATAATTAGCTCTTGAATGCTCTTGAATACTTGAATGCTCTTGTAAAATTCTCTCTTGAAAATCTTAGGTCTTGTTAGGATTGATTAGGTGAAATTATGTGGAATAACCTTGTATTTGTACTTGTTTATGCCAAATTTCCTAAAATTACAACACTTAAGTCAACATCAGATCTAAGAGAATAAAATACCACCAAGAATTGAATTCAAAATATGTCCTTGAGATAAAGCAGGACTGATGTGCCAGTTGGGGCGTATGAGTCCCAATAGCTTAAACTTGGGACACAAACTTCAAGAAAATTTAAGTTCAATGCAATATTCAAGATCAAGCCTTGAAACCTATGTGGGACCCATACATCCAAGGTGGTGTATGAGTCCTGGATCACTAGATATAGAACACACAACCCAAAAACATGAATTATGATTGGTCGTTTATGAAATTTTGAGATTATCGTCAGTGAAATGCATTATCTATAAGGCTTATGGATGCAAAATAGGACCAAATAAGACATAAAGAAACTCATTTTTATCAAGGAGGGCCCAAACAAGTGTGAAAATGTAAAGGGATACATTTTTCTCTACTACATTTAGCCCCCACTTTAGTGAGAGGAAGAACTTGCTTCAAACTAACACTAAAGTAAACAAACTCGCATCAAGAGGGGTCCAAATGTACCAATGCTAGTAAGATAGGATGAAAATGATCAAGAGGGATGATAAGCCCCTAGGATCAAGATCTTATGGAAAACCAAAATAGGCACAAAATAACACACATGTGAATGATGTATGAAGCAACAACAAGGTACAACCATACACTGCCAAAGACTATAAAGAAGAAAGAAAAGGAAAAAGAAAGAGAGTGGATCAAGCCTCGACCGTTTGTCCAACATGATGTGGATCAAATCTAAGTTGTTTTTCCAAAAAAATTTTACAAGTGGAACACAATATCCACTATGCAAACCAAATGCATGCTAGGAAGGGCTAGTGAAACCTTAGGCCATCCACTAGGTGAGACCCTGGCAAGACACATATGCATGTAGCCAGTATGTGCCCACACACACAAGCAAGTGGCTATGGGAAATTCATTCCTAAGTTCAGCTTCCCATATGCTAACCATACCAAAGATATATCTGGTAATAACTTTGATGAGGTGCCACACAACATGAATGATGGATTCATGAGGCAAGCAAAACTTTGCATGCTTGAAACCCATGCACAAACAAGATGGCTCCATATGAAAGCAAGGTGTGTTATGCAAGGAGGCCATATAATAGTTATTGCAAATGAAAAATAGTTTAAGGTATGTTTAAAGGAGTTTTGCTTAGTTCATGTAAGGTCTTAACTTAGGGAACATTGTGCCTAATGTCTCCAAGAGAGGACCGATCAAAGAATAGAAGATTCACAACTTAGGGAATACAGTGTGTCACATTAAGACACTAAGAGGAATATAATATGCTAAGAGAGATCATGCTCTTGAAGGACATCAAACCCAATGTCATCACCAAGAGAAGACACATCACATGAAGTAAGAAGACTACACAATGAAACATGAGAAATGCAAAAAAGTATAATGCCAATGTATTCCCCCACTTTAAAGAAATTTCTAAACACCATGCTGTGAGCAATTACTTTAAAGTAGAAAATGATAAATTCTAACAATAAAGAAGACATGAGAGCTTATTTAGAAATCCCTATGCCAAGTCATATGTTTCCAAATAAAGCTACATCATGAAAAGGGGTTTCCCCCAAAATGAAATCCCAAAATCACATAAGGGATCCATGAATTTGGGGTCAGTATGTCTTTGCTACAATTTTTTATAGAGCTTGTAAACATCACCATTCCTCAAATACTCATGGAATAGGAAGAATGACACAAAGAGAGCAAAAAAAATATTTTTTTTGGGTCAACATGGAAGAGACCTAGATGTCTCAACCCCTTATGTCATCCCCAAAAGGAAAACACAAGACAAAGAAAAAGATAAAGGATAATATTTTGGATCAACATGGAAGAGACCTAAATGTCTCAATGCCTTGCATCATCCCCAAAAGGAAAACATAAGAAAAGTAAAAAGATAAAATTTTCATGACATAGAGAAGAATGTAGATACAAATAGAGGAATGTAACAAAGAGAGAGTTATATCAAACAAAATTGTACGGGGAGATCACATTACACACATGCAATCACACACATAACATGAAAATGAAAACAAAAACAAGACTAGTAAGGAACATGTGAGTCAACCTCTAGCAGGTCGTCGACATCCCAATCTTGTTCATCGTATACAGAAGGTAGACAACTAGCCAAAGGGACAACAACGAGTGTGGTACTAGGAAAAGGCTATCTAATTCTTGCCCCCACTATGTGCAAGACAAGAATGAGCTGAGGTAGGTGATGAGAAAGAGCTCCTTGCATTTTGAAATGATTTGCAATGAATGTTAAAACATACAATAGTGAGGATGCTATGATCCTACAACTATTATATGTCAAGGAGTGGAAGGGAATCCTTTTAAGGGACTATTTCTATGATATCAAACTTTTTAAATATTTGTTTTAAGGCACGACATTCATTAGTACTATATGTCCAAGAACTCTAGGATATCAACAATGTGGAATGTTTGTGTTCTTAGGATATGGTTTTGGATGTTCTTTCATGGGTGATAATGTTATAAGTCCTTGGATTAGGAGTACGTGTAAGGTTCTTTTAGTTTCAAACATGGGACATGGAAATTTGAGATTCTTAAGTTTGTAAGCTTTTTGTTTCTTGCTAGATTCACCAATTTCTTGAGTTAGATGTTGAGGAGGACCTAAGGTTATCCTATCATCCTTATCATTGTTACGAGACATTGGTTGTTCTTTAGGAAGGAGGACACTTATATTAAGAGGGGGATCTTGATATCCTACTCCTTTGGTATCTTCAATTGGTATTTTTTCTAAAAGTTGATGAATTTCATATTCGCTTGTTATGTCACATCCTTGTTTGTTTAAAATCATGAATCCTTTTCCATATGTCTCTTCTAGGTTGATTGATGTGCTGGTTACTTTGTTAACATAGGATGGTTGAATGTTTACTTGATTAGAGGAGCTAGGTTCACCTATTATAGGGAGCTTAGGCTTAGTTTGTGTCTCAATTTTAGGATGTAAAAGACCAAACATCTCAAGTTTCATTGGTTGTTTCATGGAAGGATAAAAGGATGCATTAGTCTCAAGGTTGTTAAGAAAATCATTTATGAAGGTGTTCATGTTGTCATCATTTTCTCCAATGATGTCAACTTCACAAGGAGGACATGCATTAGGAGTTGATTGAGCATGAGTGAGTTCAATTTCATTAGGATCATTTCCAAAAGCACGGCTTGACACATCCAGGAATGGTTTCAAGGACATCCAAAGCTTACCAAAGCACATATTCATGATGAAATGCAATGAAAATTTTAGATTCTAAACAAGCTAATTTTCTAATTACACTATGCAAAACAATCTGAAAATGAAATTTTGTAAATTCAATTTGAATTTAAGCAATGCACAAAATTAAGCAAATTAAGTTGGATCTAATGAAATGAATGAAACAAAAACTTAGAAAACTGAAACAAATATCCAACAGTAGCAAACAAAAGTGCATAAATGATGTTTTTAATGTTGTAAAATGCAAATTCAAGTCTAATATGGGACTAAATAACCCAAATGGGTGAATAAGTCCTAGATAGGGTTTTTGACAGGTTCAAGTACTGAAAAAATAGTCAACATAGAATTCCCAGAAATCAGGAGAAACAACCTGTATTAGGACTAAATCACCTAGATGGGTGAATGAGTCCTAGATGAGGGTTTTCACACGAAATTCAACAAATTCTAAGTTGATTCTAAGGTTTCTAACTTGTATGTTGACTTGACTATTTGCAATTATAAATTTTCAATGAAATTCAATGATGCAATCTAATGCAAAAATGCAACCTATATGCACTTTTCACTAATGCAAGATTTAGGACTCCTGAATGCAATTCAAATAATGCAAATCTAATGCAAAGTTAACCTAGTTATAGGACTTTCAAATCACTCCAAATTAAAAAAAAAGGGTTTGAAGGTCGGGTTCACCAAAATGAACCAAAGAAAATAGGGTTCCACCTTTTAGGAGATGGAACTAGGGGGTACCTATTTCACTCTCAATTCATTAAAGGAAACCCTAGAGACTTCCAACCAATGATTCAATTGAGGGAAGTACAAGGAAAAGAGGGGGGTTTCCTTAGGTGTGATTAAAAAGGGTTCACTACTAGGCAAATGCTTAGAAAGAAGGAAATGAAAGTAATATGCAAATCTAGCTATGTGACTTAGAAAATTAAACTTATAATCAAAATAATGAATTGAGGATAAACAAAGAAGCACCTGGAAGACTGGAGAGATAAATAAAAAGGTCTGTAACCTTGAAAATTTTGACATTTGATGGTCATTGGGATTGATACGCTAGGCTGGGTGATTTAGTCCCAGTTAGGGTTTTTGGGTTGAATCTAGAATCTGCTGCTAGCAAACTAGGATCTACAAAAAACTGCTAAAAAGGCATATGATAGGACTCATACACCCAAGGTGGCGATTTAGTCCCATTATTAGGGTTTGAAAGAAACTTTTGTGTCCTCAAGTGATCTTCTACAACTTTTTTCTTGTCTAATCTCCAAGTTCAAAAAGTTTGAATTCCAATTTGTAGGTGAGTTTTCATGAAGATTACAACTTCTTGACACCTTTGACAACTTTTCTCCAATCTTGCAATTTTTTCTTCAAAGGATCCTTAAGCTCCAAAACACCTCGACGTGCAATCACACATGAAGATAAAAAATGTTGTTGTGTTAGGGAATATGGGTTTGTCTTGGTCAAACCCTGTTTTGGGTAATCAAACCTTGAAATGAAATGAAATAGAATGAAGGAATGATAAATGAATAATATGCAATGTTGCAACTCACCAAACCCTTGATATAAATGATGAAATCTTATGTGAAATGGCTCCAATGGATGTGGATCTTGACTCTTGATTGAATGCTTAAAGATTTTTCTTGAATGCTCGCTTGAATCATGAAACCTACATCAAAAATGTTAGCTCAAAAACACACATGATGCATCATGGTGACTTTGACATGATGCTTGAATCTTGAATTGATGCTTCAAATGCTTGAAAATTAACCCTTGAATTCTCTTAAATACTTGAATGCTCTTGTAAAATGCTCTCTTGAAAATATTAGGTCTTGTTAGGATTGCTTAGGTGAAATTATGTGAAATAACCTTGTATTTATACTTGTTTATTCCAAATTTCTCGAAATCACAACACTAGAAGCTGACATTAGAACTAGGAGAATAAAATCCCACCAAGAATTGAATTCAAAATAGGTCCAAGCTTTAAAGCGGGATTCATACGCTAGTTGGGGCATATGAGTCTCAGTAGCTTAAACTTGGGACACAAACTTCAAGAAATGTTAAGTTCAATGCAATATTTAGGATCAGGCCCCAAAACCTTAGTGGGACCCATGTATGCCCAAGGTGGTGTATGAGTCCTAGATCACTATATCTGGAACACACAACCCAAAAACATGAATATTGGTCCTTTATGAAATGTCAAGATTATCCTCAAAGAAATGCACATTAGATAAGGCTTATGGATGCAAAATAGAACCAAATAAGGCATAAAGAATCCCTATTTTAGTAGGGAGGGTCGAAACAAGTGTGAAAATGTAAGGGGATACATTTTTTCTACACTACAAAACCCTATAACCCTACCTACAAAAGAAAGTGATGAAGGGTACTCCCCTTACAATGTAAAACTCACAACAACAACAATAGAGAATTGCACAAACAAAATGCAAGAATGAAGCAACTTAGATTTTCTATTATCACTAGAATGAAAATGAAATTACAACATTACAATTTCCATCACATGGGCTTTCTGATTACATAAATATGCAAATCTACAAATCAGAGCCACCATCTATGCTACTCTGCCTTCCCCCCTATAACCCCCATTCACATCCTTTATTTGGAAGGTTTAATTTCCCTGGAATCTTCTTGAAAGTTTAACTTCCTCAAGAAGATATTTCAAAATTTTATTAATTTTGGCAATACAACTTTGCAGGGTCATAACTTTTGATCCGACTGTTGGATTTTCAATTATAATACCTTTTCGGGAAGCTCTCGAGAAGGTACATCCCCAAGAAGTGGCACCTAAAGGTAGACCACTTTTATTTTTTGCTGATTTTTCAGGCTCATCTAGAGCCATTAAGTGTCTCAAAATTGACTTCAAATATTTTGATAGGATTTTTGGAAATTGAAATTTTAATCTCTCAAATGTCAAATGATATTGAAGTGTTTCTTTGCCAATGGCTTCAATTTACCATTTTGGAGGTCTGTGTAGGATTTCATGCCCAACCATGCATAAATGCAAACTTAATAAAAATAATAATCCTACCAAATTTAGCCTTTATTGAAAAGAAACAACATTTTTTTGGGTGATGCAAGATTGCTCTTACACCCTAGATGCTCCCGCATCAGAAAGTGTTATATTATTTGAATTATATATATATATATATAAACTTATTGTTTTTTGGTGAAACAGGTTGATTGTTTTATTCTATTCTTTATTATAATTATCTTAGAATATTCTAGGGTTTTAATATTTTCTAGTATAATCTACAAGCAAAAATATCACATGTTACTAATCACCACAAGGTTTCAAAAGAAGTTACATGTGTAGATAAATATCTCCATGTGGAAAATTGTAATTATGCTTGAGGAAATATTCAAACCTAGTTGTTGATTTTCCTTTTCCATTTTTTTATGAATTTAATGAGAGTCATATGAATGTGTGACAATATTGTAAATCTTTTTAATTATTTTTAATGGTCTTCCTTTCATTTCATATGGGATATTACATCTTTGAAATGAATTATTATGGATGTTCATCTGCATAAATCTTTACCATTGATTTGGGTATACAAGTATAGTTCTAGGTGCAAGTTGCATATATGACCTTTCCCTCCTTCTATGTTATAATATTGTTACACATGGGAGTAGGAACTAGTATTGAATGGTGAATGCTAAAACATTATCATCATAATATTATTCACTCTCACTAGTTTAGGATTAGGCTTCATTCAAGACTCACATGTTTCATTGGTAGAACTAATTTTATATTTCATGCAATCTAAGATTGGTAAACTATAGGAGGAACTTGAGAGGATGTTATTATTCTATTACATTTATATGGTTATATTAAGGAAAATCACCCATAGGAGTATGCATATTAGTTTTATCTTTAGGGTCAATATTAGAATACTATTCTCATCTTAATAAGAGCCTTCAATAACAACTAATGTGCAATAGGCTTAATGACAAGTTTTGGGGCCCATCACATGTTAATTATAGTTCTTATTTTTTTATTATTCAATCATAATGCATTAACTATCCTATTAAGGACACCTCTAGGAACACCCTCCTAGGTCTAGTCGAACTGAAAGTGAAGGATAGATTACTCAATCTCATGTAATGTTGTTAATTACAGGTCTTTGTTGAAATTAACTCGAGCCCTAGATTTTGGAGCTAGTCATTAGGATTTATGGTTTTACATATTTGAGATCCAATAAATCACAACAAAATTGATTTATTAGTGTTAGCAAAAATCATATTAAAGGTTTTTATAATGACATAAAATGATTCTATTAAATTATTTAGGCTAAATATTATTTAAATAAATTAATCTTTATATTCATGTTGGATTTCATGTATCTAATAATGATGATTCTTAAAAGAATTGTTGAAAATTTTAATGCTAGAGAGAAGTTGATTGGCTTCCCATCTTGCATCTTATTTGAGACCCTTGATCAATTTCATGATGTGGGATAGTTTCATCTATCCCTATGATTGTAGATGTTGATGTAATGCTCTAGATAATAATTGAATGATATAAATGTTCAAGCTAATTGATGATTTAAAATGGACTAGGGATTTTCCCTCTTATACAATGCTTTGGCATACAAGTTTGAACATTTTGTAGTTGAGTTAATAGGAAATTTCAAATTGGAGGAAATTCAATTTGGACGCATAATTAATTTGAAATTTGAAAGTTATGGATCAAGGTTGCATGTGTGATCTAAAACTAGGTTTAGGGTTGCACCTATGATATTGAACCAAGACTAATAATGTTGAACACATTTGAGGATTGAATCTAGAATATCAAGGAATAAGGACTTGAGTATTGAATAGGAAAGTGGTCAATGCTAACTATTACACAAAATACATCAAATTCAAACACTAACTATGAAAGAACAAAAAAAATCCAAAATAAGTTTTAAATCAATGTTGAATGTTAATGTATTGTGCATAGCCCTCCTATATAAATATTTTTTCCTTAAATCAACATATTCTTTCTCATTTTAAAATATATTGTTTGGCTTCTACACGTATAAAATTTGGAGATCAAACCTTGCTTATCCTTAGATTTAGTATCTAATGGATGAACTAATTACACATCAAACACCTCAAATATTTGTTATTTAAATATTATAATGGTAAAGAATTTATCTTTTATTTTTTCCTTTCTTTTGGGTGTACACTTTGTTTGAGCTATCCTTTATGTAATGAATTTTGTACAAATGACACATTTCAATGTAAATAAATTTAAAAATAATAGCTTAAGTCCATCTACAACCATCCTTAGGGGTCATTCTCATTCTTCAATTCATCTATTCATTACATCAAGTCAATTCTATGAGTACAAAAATGATCCAAAGAAATTTAAATTTAAATTTAATTTTGGGTCCAACTCCAATCCCTTCAACTTCAACTTGAGTGTGAATTTTGTTAACTTGTGTAATAGGGTATTGTATTTAAAGACAAACCTTAATTCACTTTTATGTATTTTAATGTTCATTAGAGACTCTTTTTTTCCAGATTGCATCATCACATGGAGAGCATTTTAGAGCACCAAAATTACAACATTGACTTGTAATAAGCTTTGTATGCATCACTACATGTTTGCTTGTTGTCTTTGATCTTGTTTATCGAATTATTAATTCAATAAAAAAATTTGATCGAAGGAGAACATTCCTATTCTAGAAAGCTCCTAAGTAGTGTTTATCTATACCACCCCTCTTCAAATGCAAGTCCTAGAGATCAAGGTGGTCAAATTCATATCATAAAAATCAATAAAGTTTAGATCCACAAGTAGGGTTCGAAGTTGTAGAAACAAAGATCAATATAATTGAGCTAGAACATCATACAAATAATTTTTTCATATAGAGAATCTTCATCAAAAATTGAGATAAATATTCCTAATTCTTAATTTATTTAAACTTAAGCATTTATTTAAATAATATAATAAATCTAACCTCATTAAATATTATAGTGTTATTTGTTTGATTGTGTTAATTTACTCTCAAACCTAGATTTATTTCTCTCGGCTTCTTAACTCTTAAGTTGACTTAATGGTGAAGAACTCTACTCTTGAAAGAGAGGTTACAAGTCCTATAGGAGGTAAGGTATGTATGCCTCATATTTGAATTACAATTAGGTGTATCATACATAACTTGTACTCTTGAAAGAGATGTTACAAGTTCAAGTCCTATAGGAGTTAAGGTATGTCTGCCTCATATTTGAAGTACATTCAGGTTTCTCCTAGATAACTCATACTCTTGAAAGGGAGGTTACAAGTTCAAGACCTATAAAAGGTAAGGTATGTGTACATTATATTTGAAGTACAATCAGGTGTCTCCTACATACTAAGAATACAAAGTATTCCTAAATAGTCATACTCTTGAAAGAGAGGTTACAAGTTCAAGACTTATAAAAGGTAAGGTATGTATGCCTTATATTTGAAGTACAACATATGTCTCCCACATACTAAGAATACAAAGTAGTTTCATATAATATTTAGGTGTCTCCTATATAGAAAAATATGAGGTAGTCTCATATATGATATATACACCTCCTACTTTAAGCACAATTAAATACCTCTACATACTAAAAAGACAAAATAATCCAATATACTATAAATCACCTATAAATCTGAAGACTAAATCATCTGACATCATAACCTATTAAGGAAACCTAACCTCCCCTTTCCCTTCCTACATAAACAGCAAGTCCACTGAAAAATTCCAGACCCGAATGCAAGCTACAACATATATAGACGGTCAAAACTTAAAACACTAAAGTGTGTGGGTCCCATGATTTCCTACTCCCTCTACCTAAGTCGTAGCTTATAACGTAAGATAACATCATAAGTGACACCATCTTATACTTAAAAAAGCATCGCCCATTCAATAATTTTTGGGGGTTTAAATAATAAGCAAAGACTTTCGAACTAGACTAAAATTTCCTCCTTGTCTTTGAAAATTCGACCTAGTCAGGTGCCTGCAAATGGCTGACATTGGGAGGACACATTTCACGAAATAAAATGAAGGAAAACCAAGTTAGAACTTTTTTTACGTGTAAGAGTGACATATCTGAAACAGGTGAAATTGTACATTATATATATTGCATTTGGCCTAAAATTCAGCTGTGTGAAAAGAAATTGCATTGAATTGGAAATCCTCGAGCTTTGAATAATCATAGAAAATACAATCCATGAATGGAACCAGCTTTGCGACTCCTCCCTTTATCCAAGATATCAAACGCCCAGTCTCTCTAAACCATGGGATACATTTAATTTTTTGGTCTATTGCCATGAATGCAATTGTATTATTAAAACCATGGAAGTATGTGAAGAGCAGAGTGTGCTGGGGAAGAGAGAACACCGGTCCGACGTCGTCGCCTGCAATCATGGGTCAAACAGAAAAGGCCTGAACTGAATAGAAGCCTCTAGATATGGCTGCCATGCCAGCCAGTGCTACTCAACATATGAGCTGTGCTTAGCTTGACTAGTGAAAAAAAACTGTCAACTACTATTTGCCCAACGAGCTTGGACTGCTTGTCATCATTCTCTTACACTAGTACTTGAGGAAAGAACACCCCTGCACAGTCAATGACCGGCAAGAGCATTCTAATAACTAGAGCACCTCAAGCTGCAGTGGCTATGGTGACATGGATTATTTTATAGGTTTATAGTGTTACCCACATTTTGTTTTTTGGTTTTTAATTGTTTAGGTTAGGGGTAGGTGGGTTTAAATTTGTTTGGTTTGTTGTTAGAGAAGTTTCTTTTTTCAGTCTTTTTCAAGTAATTACAAATTTTAATACACTAATATTGATTTTTTTGGAAATAGTGGATTATATAGATGTTGGCATCTCTATCTTTATATAGCGGATTATAACAAAATGAATAAACATTAAATAGATTGTGATATTGTTATCAGGGTTCAACCGTGTAATTTTACGAGTCAAACTCATTGACCCATGTTTGATGAATAGTGGTTCACAAGAACCCATCTCTCATGAATAGTGGAAAATACCTCCTACTTATCATTATATAGATGTTGGCATCTCTATCTTTATATAGCGAATTACAACAAAATGAATAAACATATATCTAAATCAGAAATCATCTTTGACTAAACAACCATAAACAATCTTATCTACCAATTAAAAATATTGTTATCTTGAATTATCTCCCATATGCATACTAAGAAAGTAGATTTAGAACTTGCTCACGATTGTCTCTATCTCCTATTCCCACACTAAAAATGGATCTCAGTATCCACATGTAATTCAGTCTAAGTGTACCTTGAATTCATTTCCCCAACATAAAATATAGACCTGCTCATGGGCCTTTTTTAATTTGTATTTCTTCCCCTTGGTGCATGGGTCATGCCCAAAAGCTTAGTTTAATAAAATTTAACAATATATTGTGACTAGAGTTTAGATTTTCTATGCAGTTGCTCTTAGAAAACAACCCTTTTTAAGACGAACAAAAGCAAACGACAAGATTTGTGTCACATTAAATGTTCCAGATCAGCAAAAACAAAAACCAATATTTGCAACAAGGCTGAAATTTTTCAGAAACATGCCCCGTCAACATCAAATCCCATTGCACCTACTTGCATTAACGAGTCTTCACCATTCCCCTATCTAAGCACTGTACAAAAGGAATACAGATAACCCCTTAGTCCTTACCTCGTACGCTCGATCTGCAACAGCTCATAATCACATCCCTTCGTAATATACCGACAATAAATTATACAGTACCCCTCACTGTTACTCCTTGCCCTCTTCTGAATTCTCCAATCCCATGCTTGGACTGCACAACTTCCAAAGGAAAACGTGTGTGCTGATGTTATACATGGTGGTATGGTATGGATGTATGGCCCATCAGAGTAGTTGTATACTAGTAGTAGTGTTTGTTTGTGCATTCATGTGGTTGTAAAATCACAGGAATTGACAGAAGCTTACCTTGCTTTCAGGATTGAGAAGTGGCAAGGAAGTGAAGTCCTGTTCTTTGTTGTTATAGACTTGGATATCAAGCCCTCCTCCACCTCAAGTACATTACAAGGGACCCCTCTATACAACCCCACTTCCATTTTTATCAATAATTTTGATCCACCCCTTTGATCTTGGAGAAAATTTGGATGTACATCACACTGTAGAGCCAGATCTGTATATCGAAAGGTATGTCTGAATGTTACTATACTGATCTTTATGTTGTGTCTTTAGGTGTATTCCTCACGTGAAAATGACACAGATCTGCTTTCTCATACCAGATCTATTGTCTCTTTCTTCTTTCAACCTATCTGACCCCTTAAGAAATGCTAATTGATGAGATGACACGACTCTAAGGTCAAATTGGTCTGCAATTTAGTCTGCAGCAACTATGGAAATGTATATTTTTGTTCACAAGATTGCTTTTTTGGGTGTATAATATCAAAATAAATTCTGCAAAATTGTTTGATTCAACTTTTCAGGTACAATAGATTCTCAAAAACTGTTTTCAGAGGCATCTTGTCTTAAAATAAATACTCCAAGGTTTGTTTCTTTTCGATTTAATGCTCCAAAAAAAATGATAAAAAGCTTCTGGTCAATAGATATCCAAGATTGTTTCCATAGTTTTGGAGATTTAAATAGACGCTCAAGACTGTTTTGATTTAAGGTTTACTGCACAATAGATTCTTTGATATTTTTTCTGTGGGTATCCAGATATATTTTAAAAAATTAAAAATTCTCTAGCCTTGGCCTGTACCACCTGTGAAAGTGTTTGTATATGTTTGGAAGATAGTTTCATAAGATAAGATGATTGTAATGTCTTTCAGGCCAAATTTGTGGATGGAGTCTACGAAAATATAAAAGATTGTTTCTTTGGGTGCCCAGTTCTAGCATAATTTTTTCCGATTTAGAATATCAAATTTCAAATCTTGAAAATAAGTTCTCGGACATTATCATGACTGTTCAAATTTAAAATTCCATGTGCACTGTTATGACTGTAACAAGATCTCGGAATGGCAACTTACATACAGTTTATGTGGGTTTTAGACTCGGGATTGTGGTAGACAAATTTGGCAACTGGAGATTAAAGACGAGTATGTTTGGATGTCCAGAGAAAGGTACAATAATTACTTCTGAAATAGGATTAAGGATAGTGTCATAATTACTGAGCATCATTTTTTGGGATCAACTGATATCATTATTTCCATGACCCATCTGGCGTAAGATGAAATTATCTTCTTAATCTATCAGAGATCTAAGATTAGGGTTAGGGATGATTTAGTTTGTGATTTTTTTGTGTTTTTTTCAGGGAACAGTTGGAGAACTTGCAGTCATCTTCCAGAAGAGCGAATTATCATAAGCAAGCAGATGCAGATCGAATGGGGAGAAGACAACTACTGGGACCTCCTGGGGCTCTGAACACTACGACTCCCTGTGCGGCTTGCAAGCTATTGAGGAGGAGATGTGCTCAGGAATGCCCATTTTCTCCTTATTTTTCTCCTCATGAGCCTCAGAAATTTGCATCAGTTCACAAGGTGTTTGGAGCCAGCAACGTCTCCAAGATGCTCATGGTAATTCCTATGCATTACCACAAAAATCAGTTTTTTAATTTTACTAGAAGCTTAGATGGACCATGAATGAAGATTAACTGTTCTATGAAATTCATTTGCGCATGATTTTCTCCATTGTGAGTATTGATAGGTATTCTTATAAAGAAAAAGACTTTAGATTTTCCTTATCCTATAGGATTGCCAAAGCACCACAATAAACGTTTCTGTATGTTATCTGCAACTCACTATGTGAAACTAAAGTTGTAAGCAGAGATATATAGTTACCAACATTTTATATACTTTGGTTTTAGGTAGATGGTAAGGTTGTATGAGATAAATAACAAAGTTTGCATCAGTTCTTAAAGGTACCAATATCTGGATCCATCGTCAATCTGAAATGACATTGAAAAATATACACAGTGAACAGTAAATCCAGAAACAATCTTGACCGTTAAAAACTCATACCAATTCTCATACATTATTACCATCAAGTAGTATATATTTATATAAAGAAAACAACCAAGTGCAGTTGAATTTTATAGAACAGGTAACACCTGCACTTGGTCTTCTCCTATATATAAATACACACCTTCCTTCCATCCATAAATGAAGGGTATATGTTCTATTAAATTCACTTGCACTTGGTCTTCTCCACTGTCGTTCTTATACGTATTTCTTTAAAACAAAAGAATATAGATTTCCAGCTGAATATACTTATGTATGTTATTTGCATTTCGTTTCACTGTATTATAATGACAAAGTTGTTAGTAGAGAGATTAGTTACCAGGATAGTTTTCTATGAATCAGTTTTATGCAGATGGATGGTAAGCTTGCATCAGATACAGTAATTTGCTGTTCCTGTGTTGCCCTGCAGCACATTTTACGGGGTGTACAAATATATTATATTCATGTATTGCTACAGGATAAGGTTGTATGCAAAGATATTTTTACTATCATTTCATTTTAGGTGTTTCAATCAGATGTTAAACATACATAACCCATAAAAAAAAGAGTTGTGTAATGGCCTGAGGTAAGTTTTTATACAGAAAGATTTTGTATAACAATGATTGTATGCCAAAATATATTTATTAAGAGCATTTTATTTTATAGCATTTGATCATGATTGAGATGGGAAGAGTGTAAATAAAGATATGGCTACTTGCATTTTACAGTAGTGGTTGTACACAAATTATATATTGTCAAGCAGCAATTTATTGAAGTGCAGGCATTGTGTTGGGAAGATTGTAAGTAAAGAAAGTCTTTGCTATTATTTTATTTTATTGCAATTGTTATATGTTAAATCTCTTTAACTATTAGACTGTCATCTGCTACTTCATTTATTGCCTCGTGATGGTAAGGTTGTAGGTCAAGATTTTTGGCAGACTTTTTCCCTAATGAGTAGAATTGTATTGCATTGCAATACTGAAGTTGTCAGACTATATATTGTATTATCAATATTTTATTGCAATGAGCATTAAAAATGGTATACAGGCAGATTGTCAACAGCATCTAAGGTTGTAAGTGGACACAATGCCAGCAGCTGTTTAATTCTATTTTATTCAGTGTGGTCCAACCAAGTTGTGGGCAGAAGTGCTATCGTGTCCTAACACCATTTTCATAGGATGGGCGTAGGTAGAAATAGCTTTCATCAACTTAAGCAATGATTGTTGTTTAAGATTACCTAGATTCAGACTGGGATTCTGTAGTTATCTTAGCTTATCATTGATGTGTTGCCATTTATCTTATCTTATCATTGTACTTAATTACTACGTCAATTATGGGTCTTGGTGGGTCTTAATAAGGATCTATAACTTATCTTGTTTTGGCTTGAACAGGAAGTTCCTGAAAGCCAGAGAGCAGATGCAGCCAACAGCCTAGTTTACGAAGCCAATGTGAGGCTACGAGATCCAGTGTATGGATGCATGGGAGCCATTTCTGCATTGCAACAGCAAGCACAGTCCCTCCAGGGAGAGCTTAATGCAGTGAGAGCAGAGGTTATGAGATACAGATACAGATCAGATCAGGTGGCAGCAGCAGCCATGCAACAACCTCCTCACTCACCTCATACTTCAATGCTGCCATTGCCTGCAAATTCATCTCTTTATTCCCCAGGCAGTGCATCTACAGACTACACTGGCATGTCCCATGACCAATCTTATTTTGGCTGATGGATCAAATCAAGCAATCAACCAATTGATTACAACATTGTCAACTAAGCTTTATACAAGAGCTGCCTGCCATTCTCACAGTGAGGGGGGTGAGCATTCTTTTTCTTTTGTTTCATGGTAGAGAGAGGTTGATGGTAGTGTTCTATATATTTGTGAAGACCAATATCTCACAATTCATTCATATTGAATAATAAAACTTCATAGTGTTATTGTACAGGTGCCCTTGAGGGGACCTTCTATCTATGTCATTCTATTCTGAGCTGAATTTACGATTGAATTCATTTTGGTTATGCAAATATAGATAAATGAAAGTGAAAAGTTTTTTACGGGATACTCTAGCAATTAAATTTCTCTTTGACTGTCAATTGTTTTGTAGCGTATTTAGAAGTAGATGATCTTGAAAAAAGAAAAAGGATTTTTGTTAGGAGATCAAAATTTCAGTTAGAAATAAAATATGGGATCATTGGTTTATGAACCAGATAAATCATCTTTCCCATAACTTTTAAACTTTAAATCGAAAAGGGTCCCCAAAGAATAACCAAATGTGTATTATTTTCCTATATTCTATAGAATTCTTGCTGGTAATCATGTTATGAATGGATATTAATATTTCAAGAGTGTTATCGAATATAATAGTTGTGATAACCACATATCATTTCTATTTTACACTTTTACAACATCATTTGATTGAAAGACCACCAAACTGGTTTTGTGTAGGTAGACAAATATCTTTTAGTTATAAGGGTTCCCGATGGCCTAGGAAGACTGAGAAAACCACTACAATGGGGTATATAAAGTGACTTTTATCAAACATTAGGTTTTAGTATTTGTAGAAAATGTAAACATTACATTTTTATTTTTATTTTCTTTCACTGTTTATTAATAGTACATATATTTTTTTTGCACTTTAAGTATTTTTAAAAATATTTTATCTTATTTGAAGAAGATCATCTATAATAAATCTTATATTGTCATTGTTTTTTTTCGCTTGAAAAACTAACATGATACACTCTTACTCCCTTGACAAGGTTATACACATGTATTCCTTTGTGCATTCAAAACGACCTTTTTCTATTTTAATGATTACTAGTTTTCTAAACCCTAACTTTAACTCATTTTCTAATGGTCAAATTAGCCCAAGACAAGCACCTACATACACTTTCATCTTTTATCTACACAATGCATCCATTCTTGTTGTAAATGTTTTAGCTATATCCATTAGCACTATAGTATCACACTATAACTCCTCACCTACTTTATGCTATAATGTGCTACTAGGGGCTTGAATGAGCCAAGATCCTAAACATGCCCTAGGCACCCATTTTCCCACTTTCCAAGTCTATCTAGGTCAGTAATAACAAAGAAATATGCCAATAGGTACAAATGATTTATAACAAGTACAATGTACACTTGTAATATTTTAGGTTTACCACATCTATTAAGACAAGAAAAAATGTGATCCTTTAAAGAAGACTAAACCTTACTCTCATATTTTCTACATGTCCACATTTAGTAATAACATGAATAAAAGTCGTTATAAACATAACTAGCTTTGGCCTACCTTTTGAGCATTTGATGATATATTTTTTGATAAATGGGTTATGTAATATTGTATTTCAAAAAAATTAGAGATGAATTTAGTTTCACTAAAAAACTAACTTAAGTTTAAAATTAAGTAGAATATATATTTGTACAGACATATGTATGAATGTATATATATGTATGTATATATGTGTTGTATGTATGTATCCATGTATATATAAATGTATGCATGTAGTGTGTATACATGCACCTATACTACATACACACACATTATATATATATATATATAGCATACACATACATATTACATGCATACATTGAATCCTTAACCTTACATCAAAAACCCCTATCTTCACTTTCTATTTCCCTCAACATCAAACCTTGAATTGGAAAAAACCTAGACAACAAACCCTATATCATAAAGCCTAAATCCAAACCCCATACCTCCAAATCCTACATCTTAAACCCTAAACCTTAAATATTAAACCCTTAGGTTCAAAACAAAAAACAAAATCCAAAATCATGGAACTTGTTGAATCCTAAACCCTAAATCACAAACTCCAATGCTCAAACTATATTTTTAGGTTTTTAAAATCAAAAGGCTCAAAAGTGGCTATTTATTTTCCTACAAAATAGAAAAACCTAAACTCCGAAAAGTAATTTGAGATGTCTAAAATCAAAATTTAAAGATGTGATAAAGGACACAAATTTTAGTACTCTAATTCTAGTTTCTAAAATGCTAGGGACTTTAAAATATGGTTATGATTAAGAGGGCTAAATTTTGAGCACACATGAAATTATTTTTATTTTGATCCCTAAAATCTAACATAGTGCCTAGTGTGTGACCTCCCATTTTTTATTTTATTAAATATTTTTTGATTAGGTAAGCATGGTTTTGAAAATTCCCAAAACCTTGCACAAAGAGAAAAATAGAACATGACGCACAAAAAAATAAGGAACAACCAAGATGAACTACAACTTGACAAGAAAAACAAACCGTACAGAACCTTACAAAAAACCCATCAAAATTAGAGTGGTTTAAAGAATTGGTCTAAATATTTTTGGTTAACCTTAGACCTTAGATCATTCTCCCCCAATCTATTTTTCTTATAACAAGAAGAATCCATAGACACACCAACAAATGTGTCATGTAGCCTCATATCTTTAGTAAAGGTAAGATTATCAATAGGAGATTTTTCCCTATTTTCCACCATCTTCTCCTCCATGAAAGAAGAAGAAAACTACTCAATAATAGGAGGAATTTGTTCTTTTTTCTCTAGACAAAATAACATTTCTTATTGGCCACACAAGTAGTACTCATGACCCACTTTCTCACAAGCATGGAAAATAATGGTAGATCTTTCAAATCCAATTTGTTGCACCCAGTTACCATATCTAAAAGATAAGGGTAATGTGAGTGGGAAGCACCTTGTTCTTCTCGATAAACATAGAAAATATAGCAAACATCAAATGCTTCATGAATCTAGTGATAAATTCAATAGCACAAAATTGCCCAAAAGAATTGGAAATGATCATAAAAATGTTTTTTATTTTGTAGACACCTAAAATATGACCTTACCCAAACACATCATTTTAGCTTATCCTAAGCTATTAATTAAATAAATATCTATTATTTATCTAATTATTCTCATCCTTGTCATAATTGTTTAATTAAATAAATATTTATTATTTATTTAATTATTATCCCTTCATCATGATCCCATTAATTAAATAAATACTTTATTTATTTAATTAATCTTCATTTATCCTCTATCCTTTTCCATCTTATACTAGCCCTTCATATTGTTCACATGGGTCATGATAAAAAATTATCCTCATGTGGAAAATGCCCCCTTCAAATGTCTAACTAGCTCCTTGTCTAGATTCATTGAACCTAAATTCCTATCCAAAAGTCAAACTAACTTATCATCTTATCCACTCATCTCATTTAACCTCTTAATCCTAGCCATTTCCATAAGGATTTTTTTCCTTATCCCAATCCTAAACCTATATCCTAACCATCATGTGACACTTGTCATATGGTTGCATCTTTTATCTAAGCCCTAATCCTCAATCAATCTTAGTCATCCATCATCAATCATTTCTAGCCATTGATTTGGCCTCTTCATGACTCTATATCTAGAGGCTCTCATCCTTCATTTTCACCTAATGAATCCAATCTAGAGCTATCATAGGGTGTGTGCAAGAAGTTGAGTCCACTTTTTGGCCAAAAAGTGGAAGTGTTTTCCTTGATTTTTAGTATTTGATACATTTGACCTTAAAATTTGAAGCACTTAGAGATGAAATCTTTAAAAAAGTCACTAATCATAAAATGTAGTGCTCGGAGTCTAGTTTCCAAATATATAATTTATTTCAATACCCGTGACAGGCCAAATTGAGTTTCAATAGGCATTTCCAAAACCACCATTTAAAAGTCATTTTTTTTGTACCATACCATGCACGTGTAACGACATCCATATTTTGACTTAAATGCCCAGATTTTTCTAAATCCTTTGGGGAAAAGATTTGTAACACACTAAAGAATTCTCATGATATTTTTTTGTCTTTTTTTTTAATTATTTTTTGTTAAGTTTTTATTGGCCATATTTTTTTTGAAAAATCATGATGTACCAAGATGACCTAAACTTATCATTTTTTTATTTATTTTTTTTAAATTGAAAAAAATTGTCTGAAGTTTGCTCTCGCAAGTAACCGCTTGTCAAAATGTTATGTTGATCAAAAGTTATTCAAATAGTAAAAATCTCTGATATTTAAAGTTTATGCACCAATTTTATTATAAATTAATTGAAAAATACAAATAATAATTCAATTGCAAAACAAATTATATATTTAGAATCTGCATTGTTTGATCTAAAATGGGTTTTCATTTTGTAAGAAAATTTTCAAAAAAAGGTCGTCAGCCATATGTCCAAAGTCGATATTTTGCTTTGACATTGTTAGGGCCTTCAATTTGCAGGTCAAACCAGGTTGAATGCTTAGGTTCGGACTTCCAAAGCTTTTCCCGAACCGAAAACCTTGGCAAAAACCCGCCCACGATGCAAAACCAAATACAAATTTCAAAAAACGGGATCCCGATTATAACACGGGATCCCGTTTACTAATAAACGGGATCCCGTGTTATAATCAGGATCCCGTTTCGATTTCGACTGTTGTAAAGGTAACGGGATCCCGTTTACAAGACGGGATCCCGTTACCTTTACAACGACTCACAAACTTATTTTAGTAAACGGGATCCCGATAATGAAGCGGGATCCCGTTTATTAGTAAACGGGATCCCGTTTGGTAATCGGGATCCCGTTTTATTAGAAACGGGATCGCGTTTTATAGACGGGATCCCGTTTTATATTATTTAAAAACACTGTTGACAATTACTGTCAACTCTGCAACTTTGCAACTTGATATGTACGGCCGAGAGTACTGAAAATCAATTATTTTTCATAAGTTATTGTATTTACAAGTGGTCAATTTGATTTTTTGTTGATTTTATCAAAGGGAGCATCATCTACACCATTTTTGAAGTGAAATTTGCAATATGGATTGAATTTTTCAAAGGAAGCATAAAGAAAACAATTTTTAAAGTGGAATTGTGGTAGTTTTCTATTTGTTTTGAGGAACACAAGAGGAAGAATTTTGGCGTAATAGGTATTCAACTTCCAATTTGGATTCAATATTTTGTGCTTACTATTAACATTCATTTGTGCTTGAGAATTTTATAATTATGGGAGATAAATTTCGTATCAAGAGAAGAAAAGAGCATTGACTCTTCGCTAGTTGAAGCAAATAAAGAAAAAGTAGAGACAAAGACAAAGAGAAAGAAGAATGAGAATAAAATCAATGAACGATGGTGGAGCAACCAATTCAACAACTATTGAAGATGAAAACATTGAAGATACCATAGTTGTAGATGAAGCTAATTTGCAAGGAGTCAATTTCGAGAAGAATATGATTATACAAACAAGTCCTACTATGCCTTCAAATCCCTCTTTGAGTGCTATGGAGAATGTTTCAATATACACAAATCTAGGTACGTCTTCAAATCCACATGTTAGTGACATGGTAAATTTGTTTGTAGAAGATTTACAAGAAGCTGGATATAATGATGTTGACATTGACTATATTCAAAGAAATGAAACTTTTAAAGAATTTGTTGAAAACAAAAAAGAAAAATCTTTTGTTGCAAATGAAAATCAAAATGATCATTTTCTTGAAAATGAAAAAAAAATCTGTATTTTTGATGAAAATGAAAATGAAAATGAAAACCGCTTTGTTGATGAAAATGAAGATAAAAATGTAAATGAAAATGAAGATGAA